>CM037778.1:55083265-55133265 GCA_021229015.1 Solen grandis
TGATTGTCTGGGCTCTAACTTCAATACCCTTAGACCAATCCTTTTCAAACTTTCCACACATGTGCATGGCCATAAAATCGCGGATGAGTTCGATATTCAGCATTATTGCGTGAATGACTTAGAAGTTATGGCCCTTGATGTACACAAAATACTTGATATTGTGATTGTCTGGGCTCTAACTTCAATATTGTTTGCCCAATCCTCTTCAAACTTTCCACACATGTGCATGGCCATAATATCTTGGCTGAGTTCGATATCCAGCATTCTCATGTGAATGACTTTGAAGTTATGGCCCTTGATGTACACAACATACTTGAAAATTTGCTTGTCCCTAGTCCTTAGACCCTATGAGGTGTTGTCAGATCTTGCAGTTAATTAATAGAAATGTATCAACATTTTTTTTTTATGATTAACATCATTTACTAATGGGATTTTGGAATTATTTTGCTTATTTATGGACAGTAGCTTGTTTCTCTGAGCTATTTCTGAGAGTCCCCATACCATGATGGGCGTATTTTGTGGCAGTCCTGACCCTTGTTTTAGCTTATATGGAGTTAAGTCTAGATATTTGAAATACTTACTCTACTCATGAATGGCTTTCAATTGACATCAATTATTTGACATCTGATCTGCTCAGACAGGGGCCTAGTGTTTTTTGAACACATCTTGTTTTTTCCATACCTCTTAATTCCTTTAAAAAGAAACTGTCATTGTTGTTACCATGTAAAGTTTGCACTTCAGCTCAGACCTTTTGGTAAACATGTTGCAGTTTGCAGCGGACTTATTAATTATGAGATATTCCAAATCATTTGTAAATCATTCATTTATAGTTTAAAGTATTTATAAATTCCTGCAGGTGGCATTCATTGTGGTTTCTCTTTCTGTTATCTGGATGGTAATTTCAGAAATGCAGTAATTTAATGGCTGATGAAGTTACAGATTCAAGGAATCCTACATTAACAACATAAATGCATAATAACAATTTTAATTTTTCTAATGAAATAAATAAACAGGTTAGGAAACCACCGTAATTTGTAACAATATCAGTCATTTTACAGTGTCAACAAGGCACAATAAATGCCAACATGGCAATGACGTATAAATCTTAGTAATTACCCCCAGCTTTCTTTGAATCTCTCCACTTCTTGGAAGTTTTAATGTCTGTGGAACTCTCTAAGGTGCTATCATATCTGCAACTATTGTTTCAAGTTTTAATGTTGGATGTCAGATGTAATATAATGTTATGTTATGTCAGATGTAAATAAGTTCTACTATCTTGTGCAAAATTGAAACATGAGACATTCAATATATGAATTGGTCATTCTGCTAAGTCACCATAAAAGCTGAAAGTAAAAAAAAACAACCCGTCTTATACCTTCATTAGTATGCATTATTTGGTTCATTGTTGCTCATTGTGAATAAAACATTTGTCGTCATTAACAGTTTGCATACTGTGAGGACACATTCATGTTATATAGTGATAACCAATTATGCGTTAGTCATAGGTAGGCGTTCTTCCTGTGGTCTAGTTGAAAACACTTGATACCAACAGGAAGGTCAGACAGCTGACCTTTGGTCAGCAAAATACAGCCATGATATGAAGAGATAGGGAGAGCTTATCTATGAAAATTCAACATTTACTATTTCATTTATTTGAATTTGACTTTTTGTAGCATTTCAGAAATTAAAAGAATTAAGACCTACCTTATGAATGGAATTAAAGTTTGCCTCAGATATAATCTCTTAAACAAGGCTAGTAGAATTTGCGTGACTAGTTTATTTATTTAACACATTATTTTACTACTAGCTTAACTAAGAGAGAGAGAGTATAAGAGTACAATTAATTTTCCCATGTTGACTACAGTAAAAAAAAGGAAAAAGGTAGGTGGGGGGATTTTGTATATTTTTGTGTCCAGCAGAAACATTGGATTTCTGCTATGGAAGAGTGGAAAAAGTGTAATGGTCCTGTGGAAGTCTTCTATACATTAAAATCTAAGGTTGCAAGTACAATTCCTGCTGGGGTGAGAAACTTTCATGACTTTCTCATATGAAAAGTATTGGTTCAAACCAGCAAGTGATGAGAAGGATTTGGTAGTAAAAGAAATAAGAACATTTTTATGATAATTAATGTTATCCTTGAGATGGGTGCAAAAGTCTTTTCAGTATATAACAATGAGATAGTTTCAAACATTTTTCGTAATAAGTCATTCTTTAATATTGATATGTTCATTGTTGTTTCATTTCAGAAAAAGATGCCTGAGGCCATGGTGGGTCACAGCATGATTGAGTCTTCAGGCATTATCGGACAGGACAGCATCATGGGGTATGTTGAAAATTTGGGTCAGTTATATAAGAGATCTTTTAGTCAGTAGTTGACCTGGTTTACTCTAAAAAAAATATGGATGTGTTTGTGATACTGTTTGTGTGCAGTTGACCAAGCTAGGAAATGGAAAGAGGGGGCTAATTTTTTTTTCCACTAAAACTGGAAAGAGGCACCAAAGCCCTTGCTACATATTCTGCTTTTTTAGCTGTAGGAAATAATTTGGTTGAAAAAAATAATTCAAGATGGCCTCTGACAAAGACAGCATGGCAACAAATAACTGTCATGCTGCAGATGATCCATGCATTTATGAGCACTTTCTTTTATACTTCCATAATTACTGTTTCTGCATTAAACAAGCTATTAAAGAATTATCATGAAAGCAAACCACCCTGTCATTCACAATTGTTTACTGTTCAAGTGTGTAACAGTGCATAAGACAGCTTTGCTGATTACCCTGTGCAGCTTCAAAGTGCTTTGTCATCCATATCATTGCATAGAAAAGTACTTTGGAATATCTGAAACAGATTGGCTATAGAATAGGTTGTATGTTGTTATACTCCCCCCCCCCCCCAAAAAAAAATGGGGTTTTGGAATATAGATATAAGCTTTTCAGTCAGTCAGTAACTCATGAGAGGTTGACAGATTTATATATCATTTTTTGTACACTTGTTTACCTCTAAAGGCCTCAGTCTGATTTTGGGCAAACTCTGTAAATTTTATTACACAGTTATTGCCCTTTTCGACTTAGAATTGGCTCAAAATACCTTGTAATAACATTATTGCTTCACATTCTTTGTCAAAGCTCTATATAGGTGTAATTATCATTATTGTCAGTGATATTTTTAGTGTGAAGTGCAAATGATGATGTTTATTGTTTTATGCCAGTTTCCATTTATATCCTTGCTTGTGATAGACTTGTTTGAATTGAACCAATTCAGTGTGTGTTTGAACTTAACCAATTCAGTGTGGCACCATTACTATGCAGTATTGGTACCCATATTAATATGCAGTGTTATATTGGACTATATTAAATTTATCTGAAAATGCATCTTAAGCCAGTTACTACATTAAAGATTGGGGTTCATTAATAAACCACATTAAACCGGCATTCTGATTCTGATAACCAGCTGTCCGAGATCTAAAGAGATCTGAAAACCACCAGATATTTATTCTTACTCCATCTTCATTCAATTTGGAGTGCCCAGTGGACCATAAGGCCACACCATTCCTATTGGAAATCTAACATGTGGGGTGTAAGATCTATTGCTGTTTTTAACCCAGTCAAGAGTCATCTCTTTGTAATGTTTAAACTTAGGTATTTTACGTCAGTTTGGAAACAAGGTCTTACAACTTCTACTAATCCCTCTTGACGGTTCCTGGGTTGGACCAGTACTTTGTGCCTGGGAAGGTCATGAAAAATCCTTGCCCCCAACAGGGTTCAAACCCACAACCATTAGATCTGCAGTAGGGTACCTTACCATTGAATCATATGATGAACACTATACAAAATAGCCTTAAAAATTGCTCAATATGTAAAGGATACATCAAGGCTTCCATTTTTGGCTTCGTGCAACCAAATTGTTTGGCTTGAGAGGCTGAATGTTTTCAAAGTAAGAAAAAATCAATCTGCTGTTTAACACATAAATTTTTAATCTCTGTTATGTACAAATATATCTCATA
Organism: Solen grandis; assembly: GCA_021229015.1. Lineage (NCBI taxonomy): Eukaryota > Metazoa > Mollusca > Bivalvia > Adapedonta > Solenidae > Solen > Solen grandis. The sequence goes on from CM037778.1 coordinate 55,087,269, forward strand.
TTTTTCTCTGTCTGTTAGGAACTAGTTGATTAGTTGATTGATTGTCTCTCTTCAAGGAAGACCATGGGTATGTGAGTTACTTTAAGATTCATATTCCATTTCAGAATAATGGTCAAAATGATAATTGACCTCTGCTGAATAAATGTTAAGGTGTCATGGAATGGACTGCTGATGATGATTATGAGGGGTCCACTGTGTTTAGGGAATTAAAAGTAAAATGTTGTAATATTTTGATATTTTAGCCAAATGTATCAAATGTGCGGAGACTGTGAAATAACACTGGCACAAAAACATCTGCAGTATGAACTGGATGTGGAAAATAATACTCTTAAACCTATGGAAGAGATATTGGAGGTAAGTTTTATAAATGCTTATTTGAAAAAGAAAAGAAAAAAAAGCTTATTTATGGAAAATTGTGTAGGGGGAAGGGGAAATTCTGGTTATAATATACAATATAATGCCTTCTGGGGTCTAGAGGCCATTATTGGATATAAAAACTTCCTGAAATAATAAAGCCTGTAAATTGAAGTGTAACAGTATATGTATGAGGAAGCAAACCTAGCATATGTATTTGCATGTTTTTTTTCTAAACTTAAAATGTTATTCATATATATGATTATTAATGAGATATGTTTTATTTGAATTTGACCTGACATAAGTTAAAAAGAGGCTTGCAGTAAGTGAACTTTGTATTTGTGAATTAAATCACAACATCCTACCCAAATAATGTTACTATTATTTTGTGTGTGTGTGTGTGTGCGTAAAAACAAAATATTTAATATTTGATTTCATATGTGGGAGATATAAATGTCATGAGTAAAACAACAACAACTATTTTTAGCTCATCTGAGAACAACATGCTAAAAGGTGACTCATAACTTTTGAAATAAGTTGATCCCTAGAAAAATAGGAGTCTGGCTTGTTTTCTGATCTATATAAAAAAAAATCAAATATTCTGTATGAAATCAATTGTCAGAATTACATTTAACTGGGCACAAATGCTCATCTCATAGCTCTCTATCACAAATAATAATAATAAAAAATTATCTATTGAAGAATGAGGTCTCTAGGGGGTCAGCTGGTTTGCTTATATAATCTTTATAGAAACTTTAGATTTCTTTGTATCATTTCTTTGTATCAGATATTTGAATCAGGTTGATGCTGAAAGTAACCAGATAAAATCAAGTGACCTGAATTGTTTTGATTTGGTCGATGGTACTCTTATGGGTGTTTTAGGGCCACCATGGCCCTCTTGTTTGACTTTCTTACAAACTAAACTTTAATTATTTTTTGCAACAAGTGACATTTATCTATCCATTGTTTATGAAATCATGCAAAATTACTTACACACGCTTCAACACCTGATGGATATTTTTTTCGCAACATTTGATGTGATTCTTGTTCTTCATTGTAGGGATTATAAAAGTAATGCATAGAAATCTGTATCTTCTGTGATCTTAAGATCTGCCATATGCCATATGTAATTTAAAAAAAAAAGATTTAAAGTATTATAACTGTTTCCATGAAAATTTGCATTGTTAGCATGTAAATGCTTTTTTATCCCCAGTGGTTGAGTGGTTAGAACGCTGCCTTGAAAGCGAGAGGTCGTGAGTTGCTGCAACTTACCAAAGTGGTACAGTATAGCTTCCTTGCATGGCACTCAGCATATAAGGGTATACTAATTTCAGGACTGGTTGGCCAGGTGTCAGGAAAATGTGACTGGGTGTGGTATCATGGCACATGTCTACGGCATGATACACCAGTTTGGCAGCACAATTTCTGTCTAAAGTAGACATAGCCTCCAAATGACTGAAATACTGTTGGCAGGCAGGACATTAAACCCATCAAACACATAAACAAAGACTTTCTTGACATATGCATGTATATTATTTTATATAATAGTGAATATTATTTTTCAGGTGGAAATTCCTCAAATTGGAAAATTGAAAAAAGCCCTCAATAAGTTAACGCTAGATATGGACTCTGCCAAAAGCAGGTTTGTAAATTTTTTTTTTTTTTTTTTTTTTCCAATTGCAAAAGTGGAATTATATTTACAGGGTACATGACTTATTTGCTCAGATTTTATAAAGGACCATGAAACACAACACACAATGCAAGCAAACAGTTTGTTTCATGGCAGTAAATGAATATGTAATTGAAATATAAATAGTTTTCTTTTTTGTTTGTATGATGAAGTTTCTTATACAGGAGTGAACATCTGGAGTATTTCTGAATCAATTTAAAGCAACTTGTTCACAGATTGTCATTGACTAAAAATTTGATTCTAACTATCTGTGTGTATTACGGTATGTCTTTCAGTACCCATATACAGACACATGGTCACCCAATTCAGCATTCCGTGATTGTAAGAAAAATAGGTGATTCTCTATCAGAGGCAGCAGCACTTTGAACAGTATTGAATATTTAGACAGGAATCCTAGAATGATGTAGTTATATGTAATGTGATGTCATTGATTATCATATCATATTGTAGGGAAATGACATCATTATGCATTTTATGGATTATAAATATTTAATTACATGTACCAAAGTTTTTGAGTGTGTGTGTGTGTGTAAAATATGGTTTGATAATGGTTTTACAGAAAATCATGCAATTTCAGTGAAAGACTAAACTGTTTTAAATTTATTATAACAGCTTCAGGATTTGGTATCAGATCACAAGTAAAATCTATGTTTTTAAAGTTTTGTGTTTGCAGTATCACGTTGTCAGTTATTTTATTATGCATTCAATATAAAGTGAATGGCATTCGTTTTCCTCAAAATACTTGAGTGGGATGTTAATATGGCTCTTTGTTTTTTTGGGGAAAATCATCTCAATATTTTTCTGACTCTGAGTTTAGGGATATAATGCAGGGGATATAATGCATGTCTTGGATTCCAAAAATGTTATCAATTGGAAGAATTATAATATGTCATTTCTAAACATTGTATGCCTGTTGGGCAGGTGGAACAATGCAGTGCGCCAGACTCAGGTGCCAGGAACCAACATGGCCACAGCCAGTGCCAAGGCCGACACTGTGAAAGACGAGTATGAGGAGGCAGCCAGCAGGGTGGAACAGGCTAAAGTAGGTCAACATTTGACCTTGTCTATGACTTCTTTTGTCAGCCTGTAACTACTTGCTAACTACCAATGACATGACAAATTCATTCAGTTTTTGAAACAGATCTGCCTATGTGTAACAGGTTGCAGATTAATAAATGATAACATTTCAATACTGTTTTCTGTTTATAAGTATTGGGCTGGAACTTGTCCCTGGATCAAAGAATTCTTAAATGATTTGGCTCACAGGCTTAACATGTTGCCCTTGGGCATCTAGTTACTTGAAGTATTCTAGTAAAAAAAAAATGCTACATGGTTTACAAGTTATTTATCTTCTTTTTCAGGATGCCTACACAACTGGAATGCTGAACTTTATATCCAAAGAAGCAGACCACAGTCAAAACTTAGTCAATGTAAGTATCTATAACAAGAGTTTTCATTATAAGGGTAATTGTATAGCTCTCTTGCTTAGCACTCGGCATAAAAATAAGGGTAGTTCCAGGTCTGGTATGTCCAGTGTTGGGATAATATGATTGGATAAGGTATCATTCCTTTTGCTAAGGTGAGTGAGGCAGCACTACATCACTATATATGTGTTGTAAACAGAGTCCCCAGAGACTAAAGTACTGCTAGTACTGTTAGTAGGAAATTAAACCCAAACAAACAGAAAGATAATAAAACATCAACAATGAAACACTTTCTTTTTGATACTAGTCTGTTGTAAATTTAAGATACTAAATATTGTTGGACTGGAAGAGGTTTTTAGATCTGCTGTTAGAAACGTATGATTATATGAAACAAAATATTTAACGTTTTCTTTCAAGTTTAATGAAAAAAGAAATTATAGGTATTTCATATAATAAAGATAATTCATCAAACTTGTCATGAAAAGATTACAAGCTAAATATATAAAAAAACTTAGTGGAAATAATGGAGACTGGGTATGTTTATACTGATATCTATTAAATATATTTTAAATTGCTGAAGCTTTCATTAAAATGCTATCAATATTTCAGTTATTGGAAGCACAGGCTAAATATCATAGAGAAGCTCTGGAAGTGATTGAAGCTATGATCCCAAAGATGAAAGAAACCTTGAATTGTAATCCAACAAAACCTGTATACGGGGTTCCCCTTGAAGAACACTTACGTGTAACAAATAGAGACATTGCCCAGGTTCTAGAAGCATGTGTGTGTTATCTTCTGGATGGAGGCTTAGATGAGGAGGTAATACGATTTGTACTTGACAAGTTTACGAATTACATACTAGTGTAAAGTTTGTTCTGACATCAAAATTGTTTCAAATTATTTATCTTAAAGCAGAAAATTTACAGCTATAGGGTGTTATACAATGGGAAAAAAAAGAAATGTTCATAAATATTGCATTAAATATATTGATTAAAGGATTCTTGCTTAAAGTTTAATAATTGCAAATATTTGGTATGTAGAAAATATCACTTTGATATCAGTCTAAATGATATGATAATAGTTTCCTTATATCCTAACAGGGATTATTTAGAATAGCTGGAATGGCCTCAAAAGTAAAGAAGCTAAAGGTAAGATATTTTAGAATGTCATGAATTTAATACATATTGACGGCATACATATTGATGGAGGAAAAGTTAACTGTCTTTCATGATCATTTTGATGAAATATGTGTTCTACTGTATGCAACTACTTATACAATGTATATATATCGATTGTAATTTATTTAATGGTCAACCACAAAGATTCAACCACAAAGATTGCATTTTCCTTATTATCTGTTACAATATATTATTGGAAGAACTTCTATCAAAAAAATGGGTTAAAATAATTTGTACTTTGTTACACATCAGCAATTAAAAGTTGCAAAAATGACATGAGCAAGAAAATATTGACTGACTTCTCTTTGTTGAGAAACACTGCCAGCACCATATATTCATTGTATTGAATTATTTAGTTACTATAACTAATTTCAAGCTAAATTCAAGATGGAAATGAAAATGTGTTGATCAATTAATCAATTTTCTTTCCTATCAAAATATTAAGATGTATTCTTTAGACTTTATAAAACTGGGTCACCATAAATAAACCAAATACTGATAAGAAAGGAGGTTATTAAGGGAAAAAATGCATTTTATATTCTGTAAATAATATATAATTTATGAAGGCCCTGGTCATATCAAAGATACAAGTTAAGCTAATAAACATTTTGCATACCTTCATATCCAAATCCCTCTTTTTAATCCCCTACTGGCATCCCTGCTGGCATCGCAGAAGGGGACAAGATTTGACTCCATCCATTCATAAGTCACACACATGTTTTCCAGACTTTTTTTCTAAATGCTTGCAGATATTGATCTAATATTTGGTATGTGAGTCTACCACCATAAGTTAAAGATTAATTTTGAGTTTCATTCCTGTCCACTGATTTTTGGCAAAATTACGGGCCTTAGGCCTAGAAAATTTCTTTAAAATAGCAGCTTTCTAGACTTTTTGATATTTATTGTCATTTTGGCTTTCATCTGAAGTATGTATTGATCAAATAATTAACTTGTTTGAAGCATGAAGAGTGGTGGGGTTTCTTAGTTTTCTATTTGTTGGTAGGGGACATAGTATTGTGTAAGCAATACTTTCAGAATGCTTGTTTTCTTGCATAAAGCCCCCACATTATCTCACATTAGAATTTGGCTTTGTTATTTTCAAAAATGATATAAAATGGTGTATTTGATTTGCAAAATGTCATGACACACAAACATAATCTAATGAACTGCTGAATACTTCATTTCAGGCATCTTTTGATGCTGGTGTTGACCTAGATGAAAATGGGGACCTGGATCCACACACAGTGGCAGGTATGAGGTTTAAACAGAATTCTTTTCAAAGGAATTGTTATCACATGTTATTATTGAAAATTAATTATTTTAAGACAGAGCCCAGTCATTCAGGGATACATGAAAAGCTTAAAAACCCTTAAATTTAAACATATATAATTACCAATATGCAATTATAAAACTGTATTTCAAAAACAACATTACATAGAATGTCACATCGAAACTGTACACCTGTATGAGAGAAATGGTGGATAAAGACCACAATTACTGAAATAAACTTCAATGTGAAAAGGGAGACAATTCTATGCCACCAAGGATGGATGGTGTCATTATTGAGCTCTTGAGCTCTCTCTTATTTCATATATGTTCCCTTAACTTAATGCATAACGCCAGAAATTGTTTCCTGTATATGGTAACCCCAGTATACAGTAAAATTAATATCTCCTATATATTTTATGTCTCCAGTATACTTTTTTTATATGTCTCTCTAGTACTGGTATACTTGGTCTACACTCTACTTTTTTAAAATATTGTGTTAGAGGTTGGGTATGCCTGTTCCGAGCTGACCCAACTGAATTGGGAAATAATTTTTTATCAACAAGGCTGGCATCTCTCCAAACTTGGTTGTCAACCAAGAATAGAAAGTATTCATTGTGCCATAAAAAGGAGAGAAACCAGCCTCATATTTTTAAGTATTTGTGTATCAATACAGAGTAGAAAGCTTTAAGGTATATTTTGCAAATGTAGTACGCAGATATGAAGTACAGACACCATCCAAACCCCAGTAGCCTATAACTTTCCACCACAACAAATTGCTATAAAAATTACAATTTGTCCCCCAAAGGCTTATGCTTATTGTTCAAGATATTTCTCTGTGAAAGAACCTTGCAATTGATATGATATTTAACCCTTTCCCTCATATAGACTCATTTTGACGCACTCAATAGGTACCACATAAAGCCTGATCTGCAGAAAGCCAAACTGAAACCTTACCAAATTTAATTGTAAAATCCTCATTACCACTGAGGAGCAGCGAACAGCATAAAACCTGATCAGCCTGTGAGTTACTCGCAGGCTGATCTGGTTTTATGCTGTTCGCATAGGTCTTTTCATGGTATCCTCTATGAGGGAAAAGGGTTAAGACACGCCCATTATCAAAAGACAGGGTGTATTTTGACATTGCTATGTCTATTCTGATCGTCTTATTGTTCATAGTTTTATTATTGTTACTGGATTACCAAAACAAGCATGGAAGAATAAACACCCAGACTATTAAAGAGGATTAAATTTTGAAAAAGGTAGTCTTCCTCTCTTTGAAGCAAGCGATTATTTTACCTTGGTTGGTATTAGCAATGTTATTGCTACCAATGTGAATGAATATCAAACTGGGTTTCTTGCCTATTGTTTTCTTCGCTATTTTCATTAGTGTAATACCCTATGATGTCAAAAGTAAACTTGTTTCAATAAAAAGCTGTACTCAGGAATAAGTCGCAAGTGTCATGCGAAAAATGAGCTTGTTCAATGTCAAATCTCTGATTTGTCCGATATAAAAATACACTGAAATCCAGATTACATGAGCATTTGAAGTATTCACCTTGATTTTTACTGTTAGTTCATATATACCTTATTCTGTTATGAAAGATGCTTTATGATTATAAAGATATCATGTTGCTGTTCCAGGAGCACTAAAACAGTATTTACGTGAGCTTCCAGAACCATTGTTGACCTTTAACCTTTTCCCGGATTTTATGGCTGCAGCACAGCAGTAAGTTTCTTAGTTGCTCCTACTTAGACTGCTCTCAGTTGTATCTAGATAATATTTTGTTGATCTTCAGAGATATTTTAATATCTGAAAGAACATTAAAGTTATTTATGATAAATGAAACATTTCAAATGTGAGTATGTTGTTTACATCAATGAATTTTGGAATAAATACATTTTAATAATTTTTTTTTTTTTTTAAAAATTTACAACTGATAATTAAAAATTTTTAGATGTCACACTGTAGGATTGAGCATATATGAATTATGCAACATCATTTTGACTGGCAACTCAAAGTCATCTCATGGATTCAATTTACATTTATACTCAAGGACTTTAGAAACGCCTCACCGGGAAAAATGTTGAATATTTTATTACGTGTTTTTAGCTCACCTGAGCACAACGTGCTCAGGGTGAGCTTTTGTGATCGCCCTTTGTCCGGCGTTAGTAAAACCTTGTTAACATTTTAGAGGCCACATTTTTGGCCCAATCTTCATGAAACTTTGTCAGAATGTTTGTTTCGATAAAATCTTTGACAGGTTTGAATTTGGGTCTTGTGGGGTCAAAAAGTAGGTCACGAGTCAAATCTGTTAACCTCTAGAGGCCACATTTTTGGCCAATCTTAGAAACTTGTCGAATGTTGTTTCCATAAATCTTGGACAAGTTTGATTTGGTTGTGGGTAAAAAGAGGTCATGAAAAATCCAACATATGTTGCTCATATATAATCAGGTGAGTGATTCAGGGCCATCATGGCCCTCTTGTTTCAAAGGATTTTTTATTTACATTTATAAATGTAGCAAAAGATTGGTACATGTTTTTAGCTCACCTGAGCACAAAGTGCTCAAGGTGAGCTTTTGTGATCGCCCTTCGTCCGGCGTCCGTCGTCGTGCGTCGTCCGTCGTGCGTCGTCCGTCGTCAACAATTTGCTTTAAACGACATCTTCTCTGAAACCACTGGATAGAATTTAATGAAACTTGGCAGGAATGTTCCTTGGGTGAGGCTCTACAAAAGTTGCTAAAATAAAGTTGATCCATGTAGAACTCTGGTTGCCATGGCAACAAAAAGAAAAAAAAATGAAAACTTTAAAAATCATCTTCTTCAAAACTATGGCCTTTTAAAAAAATTGGTACAGATGTTCCTTGGGTCAACCTCTACCAAAGTTGCTAAAATTATTCCGATCCATAAAAAAATATGGCAGCCAGGGGCGGGGCTTATTTGCCTTATTTGTATATAGGGAAAACTTTAATCAACATTTCCTCTGAAACCACTGGAAAGAATTTGATTAAATTTGGCAGGAATGATCATTGGGACAACCTTCACAAAAGTTGCTAAAATAAACTTGATCCATATAGAACTCTTGTTGCCATGGCAACAAAAAGAAAAAAATATGAAAACTTTAAAAATCATCTTCTTCAAAGCTACTGGCCAGATTTTAAAATAAATTGGTACAGATGTTCCTTGGGTCAACCTATTTATCTCAGGTGAGCGATTTAGGGCCATCATGGGCCTCTTGTTTGTTTTACTTTTATTGTGTCACCTGCTGTAAGCAGATGTGACACACAGGGATCACTTTTCCATTGTCTGTCTGTCCATCTGTGCAGCCAGATTTGAGTTAGGGGCCATCTAACGTAAACAGAACAAAAGAAAACAGTAGACTTCATTCTGTAACAATAGAATAAGGGGCCATGGCCCCTTAAAAAACAAAAGAAATAGCCCCTAACTCAAGTCTGGCCACACCTCCATCTGTCTGCCCGTCTACTTCAGCAGGTGTCACAGGTGCTCAAAAGATCACTCTTGTTTGATCACTAAAGAGATTATGAATTTAAAGGAGGTTCAACCTATAAAAAATAAAATTACTTTTTTGAAGTTTTATACATGAAGTATTTTCAAAGTCCATGAGTATGCATTATCCAGTATTTTGTGGCACTTTCCAATTCAGGCCTTTGGTTTTCTTACCTTCATTATTGTCTGTTTCAGGCCACAAGAAAAGAAGTTACAGGCTTTATGGTGTGTTGTTGATAGATTACCAAAACCAAATTATGATAACTTTAGGTAAGAATTCCCTGTTTGTACTTCAGCATGTTTATTTTTGGGGCTTGTTTCACCAAACTTTGTACAAAGAAATCTTTGTGTACTGGTAAGTAAACTTACAGATGTACAGTTTGTAATATATGTTATATATTTAATGGATCAGCTCTTAATGTTTTATTGTGCAATTAAGAAATTAGTAGTTATTGTATTTGGTAGTTATGTATTGAGCATTTTAACAGGGGTCAGCAATACTTTGTATAATTTGCTAATTTAAAGTGACCAAACAGTGACTGGTTCAAAATCTCATGTGTATGTTTATAACCCTCTGAACAATATATGAATTTTACACCAGCATGACTGTAAGGTGATTGGAGAGTGCCTGTTGAATAACATAGGTTTGCGTAGATTTTCAGAGTGAAATAGTATATTGCTTGAATACTGTATATGTATTTTCATCATCTTTTTCAGGTACTTAGTCAAATTTTTAGCCAAGCTAACAGAGAAAGCAGATGTGAACAAAATGACACCTGGCAATATTTCAATTGTGATAGGCCCAAACCTCATCTGGTCGGAGGGGGACAATGGGTGAGTAATGCCACATTCGACTTTCCTTCATCACAGTACTGCAATTATAGGACAGAACTCACAGTAGTTGTATGTAGTTTTCAGCCATTATTTGTCAAGTTAAGCCTCATATCTTAAAGTATTTATATAAACGTAAAGTATTGAAGTGAGTACACTGGCAAGCTCAAATTTAGTTAAAATCTGTACCTCATGGAATTTGATTGCATTAATGGAGATTTCAAAGGCTCAGAAACAAACCAAATGAAAGAGTATGTGTTAATTTTATATGAATCATCTGATATCAAATTTCATTTGACCATATGAGTAAGCAAGGAAGGCAAATTTAGTTTTAACCCTTTCCCTTATATAGACTCATTTTGACGCACTCAATAGGTACCACATAAAGCCTGATCTGCAGAAAACCACAGTAAAACCTTACCAAATTTATTTACAAAATCCTCATTTCCAGACCACTGAGGAGCAGCGAACAGCATAAAACCTGATCAGCCTGCGAGTTACTCGCAGGCTGATCTGGTTTTATGCTGTTCGCATAGGTCTTTTCAAGGTGTCCTCTATGAGGGAAAGGGTTAAGCCATTTCTTTCTTCACAACTGCAAGTTTTTTCTGTAGCTTGCTGAATAATTAACATAGATCCAGATTGTATGTTATAGAATAAGTAAATAAGAGGAAGGAATGTCTATTTTTTAAAGTGCTGTCTTTTTAAAAATTGCATTATTAAAATTAAAAAAAAAGTTCTGTTATGTAGTCTTGAACATTTTATAAAAAAAAACATTAAGTTAGAAATTATTACTTTTTGTTTTGCAAAGCATAAATTCTGGAAAAATAAATGAGATGCATTTAAAACTATTTGGTCTGGGTTCTGGAAATCATGATAACATATCTGCATGTGATCGAGTACTGGATGAAGTTTGTAAATGTATGGACTCTTTGGAGTCATTCTACATGTTGTAATTTCTACTTCTTGTAAGCCTCTTTAAGAGTAAATAAGTCTGGTATACATAGCATAAACAGTCCTGGTGTTGGTGCATAGATGGACTCTGTGGCTTTATAAAATGAAATTGCTGTAGCCATCCTTTATAGCAGAGATTGATAGATTCACTTTTCTTCTCCCATACCAAGATTTAATGCCTAGTGCAAGACAATAGCTGTAAGCATAGCTCCAGATATGTGCTTCAAACGAAGATGGATTTTCCCTGTTATCTGATTAGCAAACAACTAGTGAGATGAAATGGTGCATGTTTTCCCTTCCTCTAGCCCGAATATGATGAACACTGGGATATTGAGTATGATCACGGAGCTCATCATACAGCATGCTGATTGGTTCTTCCCAGGAGGTATGTCATCATCACATCACATTGTCATGTTCATATTTCGCACCATCACTCACTCTCTTGTTTATTCATTCATTGTGAGTAACCATATCATTTATTGTCATAAGTCAATCATTCTTTCTTTATCATTTATCCTTCACTTTTCTATGTTCAGTGTACATGGCTTTTTATTAACACTTTTTAATAACTTCATAAAACAAGGCAACTGTCTATATCTAGCTGGCCTTCCCATAATCTTGTATTATAGCTTTTTTAATTTTTACAGATGTGTGAAAAAAGAGGGTTTTTTTTTTCATATTAATAAACAAAAAATACATCTATAATTCTAAGGAAGAATTATGAAAAGTATGACATGAGTTTCATATAACTAAAGTTTAAGATTAAGTAGATGTTTTTACTGTAAGAGTTTATATTGTTATCACTGAGGGATACAGAATGTCAATATAGGAACAACTACTGTGTATATAATATAGTAAATGATATCTACTCAGTTGCTCAGTAAGCAGTGGTATATGTCACCCAAGTAGTCCTAGACGCAATCTCACTCATTAACCCTTTACACCATGCACAGACAGACAAAGATTGGCCTGGAATACTTATCATGCATTTTCTAGTATGTTTTCTGCATAGCTTGTAAAGGACTATATTAAAGTTGGTTTCATAGGTCATCATGGTATGGGTTCATGTTGCTCATGGTGTGAGGGGTTAATGTATTGGTGATGGTAGCCATAGCAACACACTAGGATGTGGAATGTGGTTTTGTCAGTAGAACTGCCCCTCACTCAGCCTTCACTTGCACATTTACATGTTTGTAACTAGTTCTTCTTTACAGGTCTGTGTTTACCTTTTGTTTGTAAGAAATGTCTTTTTTATTTTGCTACTGTCTTTCATTATTTTATTTTTGCTGTAATCGGCACCAAATTTCTGAACATTTAGTTATACATGTACTGTATTTTATTTGCTTTGTGTATATTTCTGTTTGTGTTTAATAGCAGGAAGAAATGAATTCAAATGCAAGGCAGTTGTGTAATAGTATAAATGTATATGCTCTGAATGAAAATAAGATGGTATATGTACATTAATGTACCATTTAATTTCCTTGTTGCTAAGAGAAAGCTAAAAAAAATGTGTGTTTTTTTTTTAAACAAAACTGAAATACATAAATCATTAGTTACATCAAGCATTTAGTCTCTAATCTGTATAAAGTCCTCTTCAATTTTTATGTGTAATAAATATAACATTCATTTCTCATTTTATCTTTAATGGAATGTCACTACACGTAGTCATGTATTTGTTAGTACAGTTAGAACACCATGTCTTAGTTGTATATTTAAGTTTGCTTTTTCCACCCTTAAGTTGATATTATCATTTTGTCTCAAGTGTTTCATTAGGGTATGTGTTTACAGCTTTCTTCTAGATTGCATGTGAGTAATAAAAGATTATGCATATATTTTTTCTCCTTTTTTTTCATTTCAAAATTATTAATCCTGTCAGATTTGTTGTAGAATGCTTTATAGTCCCATAGGCTCATTATATTTTTTTGTCTGATTTTTTTCTGAACTGTCTTTCATTGAGTGTTTGTGCCTGTATTTTCTCTCCCATTACATACCAACTTTCTCTGTTTTACTGTTGTTTAATGTGCAACAACTTGGAATACACCCATCATAATTTATTGTGCTACTACTGTTTTGATTAGCTCTAGATTTTCATTCAACACTTCGAGGGACAGCTCCTGAACACAGGATGACAGAGAGTGCCCATTTTACACAGAAGAAGTTGAAAGAGATAGCTAAATCCCAAGAGAATCCTGGGCCCAGCACTCCATCAGCCCCGGCAGACATTGTGCCCCAGAGGAGAAAAATAAGTGCAGTATCGAGCCCAGATATTTCGTCTTCCTCAAGTGAATCAGCTAGTCTTACTGATGCTATGCCACACATGAAAGAATATGAGAATGCAGACACACTGGAAAGGAGGGATAGCACAGAGAACTACCACACAGCAAAAGGTGAACTTTGTATGCCTAGCCAGCATTCGGCATTTGTAGATAGGCCTGCTGCATTCACTAACCACGGCACTAATCCCCCTATCATCACATTTAATCCTAAAGACAGAGAGAGGTATAGGAAGAATGGGACAGACAGGCCTCGGCTTTATAATTCACCTGTTATGGGGTCGCAAAGTCCTAGCTCGCCAGCATCACAAAGCATACATTCAGATGTGTACAGCACAGTATTTGCGCTTCATTCCCTTGGTGATGGAACTTGGCCGACCTATCTCAGTAAAGTGCGAGCCATGTGGGAGGACCATCTACAACATAACACCACACCAACTCTAAGCACTGACAATGGCATGGTAGAAGGTAGCACAGGGGAAGGTCATTCCAGGTCAAGTCAGGGTCAGTATCTCCCAGTCTGTAGTCTGCTGAGTGTATCGCTATTGTATACCTTTGTCAAACCATTATGTACATGTGTCTGAGTTTATTTTCTTTCATTTGCTGCGTGTCTTTTGTGGTATTTTTTTGAGTAACAATTTTAGCTTAGGCTAGAATCTTATCTATATCTTTTTATTCTATCTCTTTTTTTTTCTACATTCAAATGAAACCAGAGTCCAGCAATAGGAAATAAGAAATAAAGCAGTATTGTCTAAAATTTATTCAAATAGATTAAAAAAAAAAAGAAACAACAACAACAAAATAAAACTCCATATGATGCACGGTTTGGATATTAGAGTCTTGAGATGATATGTCAGAATGTCCAGACACTTTTATTTATTCTGGCTTGTCATTGTTAGCTTCATTGGTTTTGTTTAATACATTACATGTACATACTAATTGAAAATCTTCCTGCTGTACTTGATAAATGTTACAATAATTTAATGAAAGTCTGTACCATGATTTTGCTAATTATGTGTACATACAAATTATTATCAAAGACAAGCATTGGCTTTAGAGGAGAAATGAGTGTCAGAATACATGTACTTTCATATTAACCCTAAATGAATTATCTTGCTCTTTCGAAATAGAACCAAGAGCACACAGACTGATGCATGTGTGAACCGGACTATAACCTGTAATATATCATAGCAGAATTAGACTCATTTTCTTAGAAGATGGCTGTGACATACCAACATCCCTAACAATGTTATTTCCCTTGCTTGGTGCTCAGCATATTGAGGGCTTATTGACCCAGTGTGATAAAATGCCCCTTGTTTGGGGGCATTATATCATAATGAGGCATCAGTTGTTTTTTCTCTACAATCTAGACTAGATTGATACCCATTTTTTTAAACTAAAATTTAGATGAGATTGGTACTCAGTGTACTGATAAGGCTGGGTCCTTTCTTCCCAATATTTGTATGTGTGCGTCTTTCTGGTACCCAACATTCATCTGTGTGTGTGTGTGTGTGTGTGTGTGTGTGTGTGTCAAAATACATCGAATATGGCCCTGACTTGACATGGTTTGATATTCCCCTGTTCCTACTGACAGCATGTTTAGCAACACTGTTATGGTCATGTGACTAGCACTCATTTCCATTTTTCACTATTATTAAAGAAGGGAAGAAGTGTTTTTCTCTGTGTATTTAGACTGATTTGGGTAAGTGTAACAATTTCAATGGGTTATGTATACTTCATTTCCTAACAGTTCTCAATGAAAATAATAAACATAATATAATAAAGGAATAGCATTTTTATGATAAATAAATCAAAATACAGCATGAGGATATTTGGCTTATCAAATATAATTTGCCAAGATTTTTGTTGCTTTTTAAAGATGTAGTCATCTTTGCTTCAGACTGATTTAATATATACATGTATGTTTAATCTTCCTTGGCTTGTCAGAACTGTAATGTTTGCAGTGATGTTTATATGAACATAAATATTTTGGTAAAGGCAAAAGCTGCAGGTCACATGATCATATTCATTCTTGTTGTTTATTCCTTTTGTGTGTATTGATTTGACATGCGATTCATTGTTCAACTTCAGAATTGTTCAACAACCTTAGTTTTTGTACATTCCAGTTTCAAAGTGTTAAAGTTTCTGTGACATTTTTCTTAACAATTCTAATTTTGTATGGATCAAAGAATTCCCATATAATATTGTTTTAGAGATATATTGTTCCAGATTCTTCACTGTGATTAATGTAAATGACTCTTGTACAGAGGAACAGATCGATATTTGCATAATCACTGTTAAAAATTAATAAATACCTAACTATTTTAAAGATGATTCATAGCTTTACTTGTGTCTTGGTAGATACCCAGTACTACTATTATAACCCAATTATGTTAGAGGATTTTTAAACTTTTCCTATACTGTCCCCGGTGGCCAAGTGGTTTGAGCATCTGCCTTGGGAGCAGGAGATCATGGGTTCGATTCCCAGCCCCAACATATCAGAGTCGTTAAAAAATGGTACTAGTATAGCTCCCTTGCTAGGAGTCAGGATAATGTGACTGGGTGTGGTATCATGCCACATGTCTATTGCAGTGTGGCAGCACAATATCTGTTGTAATTAGACATTTAAACCCAACAAACTTTTGAGTGACACTACTCTCTGGTAACTTATAGATGCTCACTTTGTCATAAATTGTATTAAACGCATGTTATCATACTCAATAAAATTAAGAATGATAGGATAACATTTGCAGAATTGATCAATTATTTTATTGATACTCAGTAAGTATTGAAAGTAAAGGCTAATACTCAATTGACCAATAAAACTTATCTGTCCATCTGCATGTTTATCCAAAATCAAAATTATATTAACATTCATGTTACTGTATCACTTTAAACTTGTTGATTTTACTTTTTTTACTAGAATAATTATGAAAACATAGATTTGGATTACAACATCGTGAGCTAAACCAGTGTTTATTTGGGAAGTTATACATATTTACCTGATGTAAAATGTTCATTATATTATTGTTCCATTGCTGTGATGTTATGTTGTTTTGTAATGGCAGCTTGATTTTGTACAGTTAGCTTTGGAATGGTGTTAAAACGTTTTTGCATGAATTATTTTGTTTAAATAAAAAAAAATCACAGTTATCCCTGCTTTATCTTGTTTTTTTATATTTGATCAAGTTATTCATATTGAAATTATGGCATGTACCTTATATGAAGCCCCCAAAAATTTTAATTCCATGTTATATAATATCATTCCATATTTGAATGATTTCTTTCATTTTCTATTTCTTATATTTCATATGAATTGACTTGACATATTTTCAGTTAACTTCTGATTTGCAGTGGTCAAATTTTGTTTCTGAATGTTTGATGATATCATGACTGTGTGCTCCTAGTCGTGTTTATGATTGGTAACTTATTGATCATGTGTGTTTGTGTGTGTGTTCTGCATATCATTTTGTTGTATTTATATATTTTCTTTGTGTTGCATATTTGAATATGTTGTATACATTTATGATATAAATATCAAAGAAATTGACAACATAAAAAATTCATGGGCAAATGTACCTTTGTTATTAATGATAAAGACTGTGATTATCTCAGATTTTGTAAGATACTAATTAAGTTATTTTTTTCAGATTTCAGTATTATTTCGTCGAATATCAGGAATGGTATATATGATTTTTTTTGTTTATAGAATGATTTAAGTACTTTCCATGTAAGTTATAATCTATATAAGACTGTGCACTTTTACAGATGTTAAGTTTGAGTGTGGAAGTTCTGTGGGTAGTGAAAGCCCCAAACTTGATAGCGTCCCTACGACAAGCAATACCCATGCTGCCCTGGATAGAACCAGTTCCGACCATTCAGACACATCCTTGGGTACACCACAGTCTAGTCCAGCAGTTTCTGAGGCAACAAGCCCTGCAGCTCCGCCCCAGACGCCACCCACTACTGTGAAGTCCAAGTCCGTATCTCCAGCAGGAAGCCATCCAAATCTCCCAGGTGCCCCGCTGGCTGAGAGGTAAATGTTGCCATAGCAAACTGTTGTTAAGTCAGTGTGTTGTTTCAGACGGGCTCAATATAAGGTTGCTATAATCTGTATAGTAGCAGTACAACTTCTGGTTACCTGCAGTATTCCTGTATATAGCAAATATAAAAAGTATTACAGCACATGTTTAATGACACGATTTACAAAAAATAGACAATTATCTCACAAGTGTTTGTATCTCAGTTTCATTAATAATAGTTTTTATCATGTAAGAATGTAAATTACTGTATTACATCAAGTAAAATTAGACAAAGTACTACGTTGTGAGCTCAGTGATGTCTTACTATTATTATTACAACTTTTATCATTAAACATTTCAGTTTATGGAAATCGGAATAATGTTAATCTTGATGCTTATAGAAATGCCTGAAGTGAAATGGATGGAGATAGATTGCAATGGTTAATTTGACTGCCTTTTTTAGGAATCTTATGTTCCGGTATACAGATATAACATATCAAAGAAGAATACTTGAAATAAGCTGTAATAAGACATTCTTCAGAATAAACCAGGAATTTTAAGCAACATATGTAATCATTATAATCAATCAAATCCATTTATCAAAGGCATGATCACCAATGTTTATTCGGTTATGGATATTAAATGCAATGTATATCTAACAATGCTTCCTGATGGGGACACAATTCACACACACCAAATTAAAAGAGAGAGGTTGATGCAGAGAAGCAAGTTGGGTGATTGACTGATTGACTCTCACGTATTGCAGTTTTTTGATTTTGTATTAGATAAGAACATCTCATTGACTTTAACATTAGCTTTCTTTGACAATATGACTATAAGCATTATTACTAGTCAAATTGTTATGATACTTCATTAAGTTAGGCTGGAGCTATATAGGAATCACACATCTTGTCCTCTCGGTCATATTCTATCCTATTTTACTAAAAAGTTAATCATTAGAAGCCTCATATCTCAGGAATCCTTACTCAAATATTTATTGGCAAAAAAGTCCAATGAAAAGCACATCTCTCAAAATATTCTCAAGAGGCACAGCCCCTTTTTACCCATTGAATTTAGCTGATTGCCTGTTTCCTGTAATATTGATGAATATTTTTCTTTAATGAATCACAAAGTGAAGTCCATGCAGTGAGGGTATTAATCCTTTCATTGAGGGCTTTAGTTTTTCACAAGTTAGGCACAGTTAAAATTAATATCAAAGCAGTGAAAAGTAAGAAGGGTTATGAAGCAGTGAAAAGTAAGAAGGGTTATGAAGCAGTGAAAAGCCTCTTCTTAAATTTGAAACATGAATAACCCTTTACTGCATATTGACTCAATTTGATGTATAAACTGAGCAGACCCAGATAAGACAGGTCCTTCAGGAGCTGTTTGATCGGGGTCTCCTCTGTTTGCTTAAATAATATTGTAGCTTAGTTTCTACATAGTCATCTGTGGCAAAGAAAAAAAAATCCATTATTTTATTAACCATTTGATTAAATCATACATTTGTACATGAATATTCAATAGGTAACAGGATAATTGCAACATTCCTGTGTTAAGATTTACATTTCTGAATAGGATGGTTAATTGGAAAAAGGACAAATTAAGTAGATACAAAGAATATTTATTTGACAATCAAAATAGCTTCTTTTTTGTCTGTGTTTTTGTGCTTTTCTTCAAGGTTTCTGTTTAATTGCTTACTACTAGGTGAGGGGAAGACCTATAACATTTTGTAACTTTTCACTTCTAATAGCAGGTTTGCAGGAGCTAACATCAGATGTAAACTTAAACGGATGTTAACACAAGGATCTCAAAAACATCATTTTACATTATAAAGATAGTATTTATTTGTGGAATGCATGCCTTGATAAGACTGTGCTGCATCTTTTAAAATCATTGGAAACATTATTTATTGGATTATGAGTGAATCATTTATAAGGATATATCAGTGTTAAATATGCCTTAAATTTGTGTTTTTGAGATCTGGAATTGCTCATGCTATCGCTCTCTGCATCTGTAACAGTGCTATGTCTTTTTACACAGCGAAGACATACAACCTGTTGCCAGAAGAGTAGTAAGGAAGCCAGCCCCGCCTCCACCCCAGGATCGCCCTTACTCTGTGGCTGTATCAGCTTCAGTTAAAGCCAGTACACAGCCGTCACCGTTCCAGACCTGGCCCAGACAGGCTGCACCCCCTCCAGAGGAAGAAAACAGTATGGCCCCTCAGTCACATAGTGACAAGCGAAAAACATTACCTCCTGAACGGCCTTCACCTCCTGAGCGTGTGTCGTCGCTGTCCTCCAGTTCACAGCATCACACACACCATGAACGGCCAAAGATTCCTCCCCCTGTAGTGCCACCCAAGCACACCAGATCTGCTTCTACGGGCTCACCTATCATCCCCTTCTTTGATAATCAAGACCACTCGTCTGTCACAGGTAGCCCCAGCACTAACAGCAGGGTGCAGGGAGACACGGCCTCTCTTAGTGGTAGCACCAGTCAGCTTACACCCCAAGATAACAAGCAGTACTCCACAAACAGCTTACACAGAATGAGCTATCCTAGACCATCACGCCCGATGCCCCCTCCCCCTCCTCCTCCAGCTGATATAGTAGAGGAGACACACCTATAAACAAACATGCTGTGATAATGTCCCCTAATGTTTACAACTTTATTGTGTCTCCTACTTTTGTCTTGCAATTTTTATTTTATTTGTAATTGTTCTGTTGGTTCTATTAGGATGTTATCAGTAGTAGGCAATCAAGTTTGCAATGGAGATGAAGATTTCATTGCTCAGCTTTCTATGCTCTATAATAGCAAGTTCAATTTGTATGCTATGGTTCTTTGTTAGACTAGCATTTAATACTAGATTTAGAACTTAGAAGAAAAGTCACTCTTAAGTATGTGTAAAATTGTTTTCTAGCATTGTTGGTTTCATGTCATATAGACTTTGTCTTTTGTCCGTCCTGATTTCTTGAAAATTTCCTACTGTTATGTTTATTAATATATTCTACCTGTTTTGTTTTCTTCTTAATACATTGAACTGTAACTATTGTATAGTTCAATTATTCAAAATTAATACACTCCTTGTTTAACTTTATTATCCAAAATGAACATGCTCATTTAATTGGTTTATTTTTTACTAAGAGATACCGGTAATGTAAGAGTTCTACCTACAGTAACTTGTTCCTATTAAGTTTTGAATTAGTTTGAAAATGGACCCTCTCACCCCCTCTTCCCTCCCAAGATTGGTCTTTCCAGTTTGGTTGACTCATGAATTTAGTGCAGATTTATGTAAAGATTTCTCTTTATAAGTTATTGTTCAAATGAATAAGGCAGTTAACATAGAGAGTAATTCAGATAGTTATCAGATGACCTGTCAGTCTCATTCTCAAAGTGACATTCTTCACCTTTCAATGAGACAGCTATGTCATGTAGATTTTGATGAATTCTTTGTTCTGTTCATTATTGGTAATTTAAATGTTTTTATGCATGATCTTGATATGTAACTGTCTCAAAATACAGATGAATTCCATTGTCACTTCCTAATCTAAGCTTTATATGTATAAATGACCTTTTTGTTTTGTATTTAAAGTTAGAGATAGATATTTGTTTTGTGGTCTTAAATGAACAAAAATGTCTCGTGACCATTGTCTCTCAAGATGAGGTGTGGGCTAGGGGTAACATCGAAAGTGTGTGATGGTTTGGGTTTAAGTTATAAATATATACACAAAATATATGTATATAAAAGATACACCTGTGTATATTAGTAAAAAAAGATCTAGTCTTATCATATTACTTTAATAGCTCTTTTAAGCTTTCAAAAATGTAACCACCCTATTTATAGCCCATGCTTGTATATATTTTTTATGTACAATTCATATGTTAAGTTACATGCCTTTGACATAGACAGGCAAGGTAGAAGTCTGTAAATTGCTTAATTAGGGACACACCAGTATTTGATATTTGCACACATATCTTGCTTATAGCATATCTATCTCATTAAGACATAGTATAATGTTGAGACACAAATTATTATGGACAATGTGGAAAATGTAGAGGGATATACATGGACATTTGTTTAGCTGTGATGTCACCCTGGATGATGCAGTTGACAACTTCACAAGCTTAGCGGCTACTTGCTAGTATGGAGGTGACCTGCATGGAATGAGATCATTACTACTGTACATGTTATCGCAACATTGAGGTGTTAGTTTATGTACCGTTAGAGGGACTTCGAATTCCAGTAGTATCAGTAATGGCTATATTAATATCAGAATTGTATAGTACTATAGTAGTTTACTTACTGATGTTGAAAAAACAGTGGTTTAGTTATATTATCTATTTATTTGTTTATACAGGGATTTCTTTCGTATCAGTGTTTATTCATTAGAATTTTGATAACAGGAAATATTATTTTATGAATGACAATGAATTATTTTGATTAGTAGATAAAATACAGCATAAATACACTTTGTATTTGAATGAATAGATATAGCACTTTGTGGAGAGTGTAATTACATTCAACGATTGAAAGATCCACATCATTGGAGAAGGATATGTATATTCTTTGGTAGGGGATGGGGGCAGGAAACAAAGAATATTTACAGTGAATGATATGTCAGCTCAGCCCAATATATATTTGACCTTTTGAGAATTCATGCAGATAATCATAATTTATTTACCTATTTTCATGTGTTAACTTAAGTTTGTTTTGTATATTTTATTGTATTAATAGCATTTTAAGATATTAAACTTTCAATTTTGAACAGGTTTATTTATATTTTTGCATTTTTTGTGCTGTGTTTGATTTCAGTATTGTATTGCTATTTTGAATGCGGCGCTTTGCAGTGATTTGATTGAAAAGAAAGTGCGGTCTGAAATATTATGGATGATAGAATGCTGTTTCATATATTGAGAGTGAATGTCAGGTTCGATTTTACTTTGTGAACTTATGATATTAAAATGATTAACAGGTAAATATTGCCTGCTTATCCAAAGACTCTTATTTATAAGCAATATTGTTTTGTGGTGCTGTGAAGTTAGAGGCCTACAATACCAGATGCTACTGTGATAGAGGGTTCAGATCTTACTTGATTTACCTATAAGAGTGTTTATTCCTTGTATGTAGGTATCGTTCTTCTATTAACTTACTTGCAGATGAATGAAAAAAACATTCAAATAATTTGGAGGAGTGTCAGTGCTTGGTGACTTTTTGTGTGAGACAAACTGACCATATGTATGATTTGTTTCCTAGGGCATTAATAATTATGTTAGGCTCTTGTTCATAAACATATTTTTTTGTCTTTTGTGAATGTAGTAGATGAATAGTGACAGAATTAGGCATGTAGTAATGAAATGAACAATAGTTTAACCAGTGTATGGGTTTATATCATAGTTATTTAAGTACATGTGTCACTTTTTTTGATGACATAATCTGTTCAATAATCATTTTTCAACCAGGCAAATATATGCTTATATGTGGTTGTTTCAAATAAATACATAGTGCATATCTGTATTTGAAATCTTTAGTGAAAAAAGGTTTAGTGTATGATGATAATGGATAATGTATTTGGGTATTCAGTTTAATTCAAAAGGATATGTAAATGGGGATTTTTTTTATCTTATACATCTTTTTTAACTATGAAGCACATGTACTGATAGACCCATAAGTTGGGTGAATGGAAGGATTGCATGTGTTCTTCATAAACTTAATATAATATTTTACTGAATGTGTTCAGATTGCCTTTGATGGAACATGTCTGTCTCTTTGATTTTACCTATAACACCCTGAGTACTTGAATATGTCCAGGGACTAAGCAGTGTTGTTAAAATCATAAATGGTGAACTGATTTTCAGAATTTCACATTATAAATGTAAAATTATTTGGAATGTGAGAATTAAACTGGAATGAACTTTTTAGGGATTTACTCTGTTAAGCTGTTGTATTTATGTATCACTGCAATAACTACCATTTGAAATGGTGAGTTGGCAAAGCTGACCAAAAGTTTTTGTTTGAAATTGTCTGAAATGAGATCTTTAATATTACATTTTTCATTTGGTTGTCAATTTAAACTAAAGGCCACAGTTCATGTTGACTTCTTTAAAATAAATTTGTTCCTTTACAAAATGAAATGCTAGTACCATACGAGACCAGATAAGCATTACTTAATGTGCAATCCAACAGCCATTACTGTTGTAATATATATAGAACAAAAGAAAATTATCACCTATGTCATATCTGCTTGCCAGATTCCCATTTATTGCATATACATGTACATTTTATGATGGTGGTTAGATCTGATTCTCACATCAGATCAGGTAAGGGATGGAAATAGTCCCTGTAAGAAATTAGAATCCATCTCTTGGCTCATTTTCAGAGTATTGACTGATCTCCAAGTCTAAATATAGAACATTGTGTATCTTTGTATTTCTTGAGGTTACACATTGTTTTCAAAGTTTAATTAATGGTCACAATTCTGTACGAACTTGTTAGTAGTTTTCTTTTATCTGAAAATGCATGCATGCATTATGATGATGATTATGTTGATATAAAACTTATTTGCCTTGAAAGATACAGGGCATCATATGCAGGATAACACAGTTGCTTACAATCTCAATTCTATTTATAGCACAATGTTTGTCTTTTTCCATTTCATGATTTCGTTCAACTGCAATATTTTTGTCTTTTAAATTAAATAGAATATGTAATATATTTTTTCTTGTATGTGTGTTTCTTGAACAACAGATTAGTTGTTTTTTTTTGTTAACAATTTTCTTAAATCCAAATTTCTTCTTTTTTTTTCCAATTGAATGTACATAAATATTAGAGCATATTATGGTAGCTTTAAATGTTAATGGGGAAAATACATCATAAATCAGCTTGTTTATTTATCAACCATACCCTTGTGCTGTCATTTAATCAGTCTTAATGCTTATATCAAAACGCAGCCTTACTTTGTGGTGCATTGTGAAACAATTTGTGCAGTGCACAACATGGTATGCGGAAAAATGCATCATTTGCATGCTTTTCTAGACTCAACATTGTGCACCAGCTAACATACTAACATTTTATCTGCCCTCTTAATAAGAACCTTAGTTGTTTTATTTTTTTCTATACATTTTAAAACACTTTTGCATGAGTCATTAACTTCATTGCATTTTTGTTTTGTCTTAATTTCTTCATAATATTTTCTGATTTCATTGAAGCTTTCTCCTTGTTTGATGCATTTTGCGTCCAGTGTTTTTCATCCCTTCATTTATAATTTATTGCATATTTACAGGAAAAAACAAAAAAACAAATATTCTTGTTTTACTATAGAAGTAATATATTTACAACTGCCCTATTTTCCATTTTCAATTTCCTAATTGACTGAATGTCTTCTTATATTATCGAATGAGTCGCATATATCAATCTTTTGGCCAATATCGCGATAGAAAACTTACGGGTCCATATCTAGCCTCCTTAAGACTCAACATCCTCTTGCAGTTTAGTCCTATATCTTGATATTTATCATGTTTGGTTATTTTTCAGATATGAACAAAACAGGGACACTATAGTGTTGCGACGTTCAATTCCTCCCAGACCTGCTTCCTTCAAGAAAAAACCCTCAGATCGATTATAAATTATCAGTGCGATTATCTTAATGTTAAATAGCTTTTATCTGCAAATTTTGCAACTGAAAAGCATGTTTATGTCTTCTTGTTGTTTGCATTTTTGTACATGCATACATTTTTGTTAATTTGTGAGGTTTTTGTTTGTTTTTGTTGTTTTGGGCTTTGGATGTTAAATCCCTGTGATAAATAGTAATATCAGCAGCTGATATAGAAATAAAAGCAGTGTTTCAGGCTTGATTTTTTTTTTTCAGTTGTTGATTAAAAAAATTTTGACTGAAGCATTTGAACAATTACATTCATAATCAAAGATTCAAGGAAATAGGCCATGGTGTGAATAATTTACAGACTTCTTTAACACAAGAACAAGTCAGAATTCTGGAGGGTTTCAACTGTTTTTTACAAGACACATTTACATACAACTGTATTATGAATCAGATTCTTGTATAAAGTTTCCCATTCTGATGGGATTTTTTTAAATCAGTTTATTTTTAAATTTAAAATTTAAATTTTTATCATATGATGGTGATAGTTACTTGGAAATTGTGTGCATATTTGTGTTTTAACATGAGTGTCTGTAATCACAAAATCTTAATACATGTTTACCTGTAATTGTAGTTGCAAGAGAGACAAATTGAAAATATAAAAATCATGTTAAAGACACAATAAAATGTTGATACCATCATCTAGTATTTAGTGCTTAGTTGAATAAAATCAAGAAATCAGTATATAAAGCTAAAATAAAGGATAAAATGTATTTATTTATTCAAAACAGCCAGGCAACTGCAGTATTTTTATATAAATAAACAACAAATACTGTATTTATTCCAATATTTTAACTCAAATGCCCCCAAATTGAGAGCTTAACCCTTTCCCTCATAGAGAACATCATGAAAAGACCTATGCGAACAGCATAAAACCAGATCAGCCTGCGAGTAACTCTCAGGCTGATTAGGTTTTATGCTGTTCGCTGCTCCTCAGTGGTCTGGAAATGAAGATTTTGTAATTAAATTTGGTAAGGTTTAACTGTGGTTTTCTGCAGATCAGGCTTTATGTGGTACCTACTGAGTGCGTCAAAACGAGTCTATATGAGGGAAAGGGTTAATGTGTATACGTGTATTGACATTTGTAATTAAAGCATGCAAAAGTAGCATGTTGCCAAAATGCTGATCATCTTGCTTGTCTGAATGACTGTACATTTTTTTAATTAATTGATAAAATTCTTGCCTCCTTTTTCATTTTTCTTTTGTTCTCAATGTTTGAGTTTTGAAATCAACTTAAACTGAAATGAACAGGAGTGCTTTCCCTTTTGTTCGCCTAAATGGTACTGGCTCCAATTCCACCTGCAAAAGTTAGTGCCAAGTTAAACCTTAATTTTCAGTCGAGATGAAAATACATTCTATTATTCCAGTTTTACAAAATAATGAAGTACATGACTAAGTCCAGCTAAACTATTACCGCCTTACCTTAAACTAACAGTATTTGTAAAGAAATTAAATATTTTGAGTATTTTTATTAAAGAATAAATGAAATTTGCTCCATAAACATTGAGGTTTTACTTATGGCAAAGTATTGTTGGTGGAATTGGTCTTGTTGGTGCACCATTAAGCAAAAAACCTAGTGGTAGTAAGAAACCAGTCTTCTTGGGGACACCCACACAACCATGTAGCTCGTCTCTTAGCTTTACATTCCACTGCAAGAATTAGCTAAAGCATTCCATTGCCTTGTGAATACTGATTTTAAATTTTATCGTCCAAACTACTTAATGGTCCCCTTTCTTTAATATTCAATATTAAAAACTGATACATATAATTTGCAATGGATTTAATAAATGATCTATGGAGTGATTATTTCAAGTAAATAGTTTTCACCTGCGATACATTTTGTTTTCTTACGGATATGAATATTGAGTAAAACAGTACTTTGAACATTTGACTCCAAATTACTATATATGAATGTCAGAGATAGATGAAGATAATATTCTTACGACAATTTATTTGCTTCTTCACAAATTTCCTTCAATTATTATTAAAATAAGCACAAAATGGCTATTTCTTTAACTTTGTAAGAAAATAGCATTTACTTAAAAGCAAACAACTGTTTATAGTAATTGATTTTTATTTTGTGCCTCAAAATCCAATTAGATTCAGGTGCTAAACAGTCTAATCAATTATTTCAAGCTATGTATCGCCAGTGTAACATGCATTTAGTCTGTATCACAGCAAGTCAGATCACATTATCTAAAAGCATACTAACACATGACAGCACTCAACAAAAGTTGAGGTCTTTTGATTGAGAATAAGCTACACATTGTATTGTTATTTGTCATAATTACCCAGCAGAGCCTGGTTTTGTTTTTTTGGTGATAAAAGTTATGTTAGTTGCTATTGCAGTAAATTGCTTACATGTGTTGGGTAAGTTTTTGATACTTAGGTAACAGAAATAAGGTTTCCTAGAGAAATCACTGATAAATAGCGGAAGAAAACCTAAATTTGAAAATTGTTGTATTTCTTATAAATGTGTTCATTTTTTTATGAACATAGGTTTTCTTATCAAAAAATGAAAGAAAAGATTTCTTTGACTACAATGAACACATGTATTTTAGAGAAGTGGTTAGCATGGACAATTTGTAACCCAGTGGGTAAAGTACTTCACTGGACTTTGATGTGAGTTAGTCTACATTCATTCGCTGCTTTTAATCACAGCTGATGTCATCTCATGAAGCATTATGTTGTGTCCAGTTTCATCATGTGTAAATACATATTCGACACTGAATTCTGTCATCAAGTCTTTTCTGGACATCTTCAATAAATAGCTATTTAAATTCACGTGTCTTTTTTTGTATTATTTTCCACATATTGACAGAAGCATATTTATGTTTATTTGAATTTCACAAAATAGCAGGAAACTGTCTCACCATATATCACTCAGTGTATAGTTCCATTGCTTCATACTCAGCATATAAGGGTAGTGACCATGTGTCAGGATAATGTGACCGGGTGTGGTACATGTTTACGGTACGATACTGCAGTGTGGCAGAACTATATGTCTCGAGGAGGCAGTCTCCAAATGACTTAAATACTGTCATCGAAATGTTACCTGTAAACCCAATACACAAATCACTTGGATTGGATAATAAACTGTTGAGTATTGAACTTGTTTACAACAACCATGCCAGTATTATCCAAGATGCACAAAAAAGTCCATTTTGACATTGTCTTATATGACCCTTAAATATTTCAAAATGTGTCTCCTTATCTTTTGTGCTTTCTGTGTAGTTGATGTGGATGCAGAGGATGGTGGTTCTAGACTTCTAGTTAAAACCCATTAACCACATTGTGTAAACGTGTCTTAGAGATTTGAATTTACAAACTCCAATAATGTTTTGAGTCACTCACATTCTGTTTTACACCAGTCGCAGGGTCCACTCTGTAGGACACAGAGTGTGGACACCTAGTATGGCATATAGATGGCAATGAGCCAGATTTTTGGTGACTTTTCCTCATATATACTGGGGCCTCCGTGGCCGAGAGGGTAAAGTCGCTGACTTTAATACTCACTCAGCCCCTCACCGCGTGCGTTCGAATCCCGGTAGGGTCATTCGGATTTTCATGTGAGGAAGCCTTCCAGTTGGCTTGTGGTAGGTCAGTGGTTCTACCTGGATGCCTCTGTGCATTCGGGGTCTTCCTCCACCTGTAATTAGCTGGATGTCGCTATATGACTGAAATACTGTCAAAGCAACGGTAAACTCAAATAGTCAAGTCCTCATATATACTGGTATGAGAGTTCACATTATCAAAGATCTGGCAAAAGCTTTATTAACTAGATGTGGGTGTTCCTCGGAACACTTGTGTCGCCTGCATTTAAGCATGTTTGATGAAAGAATTGACTAGAAAATCGATCTTTTGACAAATTATTGATAAAGCATAATCTATTTTGTGAGGTACAAAATAACACCAAATCACACACACACACACACACACACATAAATCCAAAAAAAATAAACAAAGGGAAATTACTCCAAAAATACAACAGTTATCATTCTTGCACAATGCACTCCATGAGATCTTTCCACCTGTGAGGTTTCAAAGTAATACCTCAAATACTTTTCGTGTTATGCTCCAGACAAAAATGAAGTCTGAGTATCAACAAAGGGCAATAACTCAAGGAAAAAGAGAAACAGAGTTATCTTACTGCACTCAGACCATTGAGATCTATGAAGTTTCAAGTCAGCACCTCAAATACTTTTTGAGTTATGCCCTGGACAAAAATTAAGACTGAAAATCAACAAAGGGCAATAACTCAGAAAATATGAAAGTCAGAGTTATCATTCTTGTGCACTGCACTCCACCTCAATGTGATCTATCCATGTTTTAAGTTTCAAGGTGATACCTCAAATACTTTTTGAGTTATGGTCCTGACAAAAATTAAGTCTGAAAATCAACAAAGGGCAATAACTCAGAAAATACGAAAGTCAGAGTTATCATTCTTGTGCACTGCACTCCACCTCAATGTGATCTATCCATGTTTTAAGTTTCAAGGTGATACCTCAAATACTTTTTGAGTTATGGTCCGGACAAAAATAAAATCTCAGAATCAACAAAGGGTAATAACTCAGAAAATACGAAAGTCAGAGTTATCATTCTTGTGCACTGCACTCCACCTCAATGTGATCTATCCATGTTTTAAGTTTCAAGGTGATACCTCAAATACTTTTCGAGTTATGCTCCGGACAAGAAAGTGTGACGCCGACGACGCCGACGACGACGACGCCGACGACGACGACGACGGACAAAGTGATCCCTATGTGTCTGCCATGCTATGCAGGCGACACAAAAATGACTTAATATTTTTGTAACTAAATTCAAGACTATGTCTGCTGATATCAAGACTTAAAAACTTCTTGCAAGATTTCACAAGACTACCAACAAGAGGGTCAAGATGGCCCTGAATCCCTCATCTGAGAAACATTGCCTTCATTGCCAATTATTGTATTATGAGTCATACTGAATGCATAATCCATGCAGAAGTACAGCAAGACCACCTTAATTTCACACAAAAATTGTACCTGCCATCCAAATTTTGAATGTCATAGCTCTAATATTAAAGTCTATATAAAATCAAGTGACCCCTGGGGTGGGGTTAATTTTGACCCCAGGGCCATGATTTTAACGAACTTGGTAGAGGTCTACTAGGCCATGTTACACACCAAATATCTAAACTCTAAGCTTTGTGGTTTCTGACTAGAAGATTTTTCTAGTTTTTTCAATGTAAGTCTATGTAAAATAAAGTGACCACTGGGGTGGGGCCAATTTCAACCCCAGGGTCATGATTTGAAAAAACTTGGTAAAGGTCCATAAGACAATGCCACACACCAAATATTTAAGCTCTAGGTCTTGCGTTTCGAGAAGAAGATTTTTAAAGATTTCACTTTAAAAATCTATTTTTAGCTCCTATGACCCAGATATGCAACCAGAACCATTTGAACAACTTTGGTAGAGCTTCATGCAAGAAACATCACGGGCATTTTTCATCAAATTTGGCCCAGTGGTTTCAGAGATGTTGTTTGAAGCAATTGTGGACAACAGACAGACAGGCAACGAACAGCCATTGATCCTAAAAGCGACATGAGCACTACTTGCTCAGGTGAGCTTAAAATATAAAGACCCTATGTTAGACTGACTCAGAGCAAGACCCTAGACTATATATGCGTGAAATTCAGTGAAGCATAAAAAAAAACTTACTTCCTAAGATGTATTTTACATCTTGGCAAATGGAGCAGACCGAGATGTACTGCTCTTTCAGGATCACAGTTGTTTGCTCATACAATATTGATAATATTGTAGCTCCAGATTTTACTCAATTTGCATTTGCAAAGAAAAATAAACCATTTAATTCAGTAATTGATATTTTCACCATGTCTAATACTTGTACATGAATAAAAGGATAAATATATAGTTTTACAATTAACCAGTGTAATTAAGTATTCAAGTGAATAGCCAGTAATATCAATTGATATGCACCTGTTAATGATTTGCCCCAGGGTTTGACCAGCAGACATCCACAAGGCTTAAGACCGTTTTGGACAGGTGGGATTTGAGAAAATGGTACTGGATCAGGGGAAATAGAAGGCACATAATGTAAGGATTACACCAAATATGTCACGTCCAAAAGGTTGAGATTTTGAATCTGAAAAATGTCAGATTCCCCTAGGTCAGCCCCACCCTCTTGGGGCAAAACATTGGTAGCTGCATTATCAAACATAAAATGTTTTTGAGATTTAAGTAAACTAATCAATGTGGCTTCACACCTAATTAACACAAACACCATTTGGCTTTCTACAACAATATCCTTGCCATGAGGTGCTAGAAGTCACATCTGTCTCAAGAGATTGTATCAATCGATGACAGTTGGTCACAAAGACCTAAGTAGTGAATATTGTTTTAACATCAAAGAAAAGGGTGTTTATTCTGGTATAGTTGAGTTGATCAAATAAAATCTGAACACACAAAACCCATCAACATAATTACACTTACATATCAAGCTTAATAAATGATAACCTTTTACCAAATATTAACTTTTATTCATTTATTTTCTATTATTTGAATATTGCCAAAACTTGTGATTTAAAATTGCCATGGTGGCTAGGTATCATGGGGTCACAAAGTCTTAGACCCTTTTGCCTTTTTTTGTGAAGTTTCTTAGTCAAGTTCTAAGGCTATGGCCATGATGGGCAAACAGAAGAATTGAACACAGAGCTGACTAACTCTACTATTTGTTTGTTTATTGGATTTAACATCCCACCAACAGTATTTCAGTCATTTGGAGACAATGTCTACTTGAGACAGATATAGTGCTGCCACACTGCAGTATCACGCTGTAGACATGTGGCGCACACCACACCCAGTCACATTATCCTGACACCGGTCCAACCAGTCCTGGAACTTTCCTTATAATGCCGAGCACCAAGCAAGGAAGCTATACCAGTATCATTTTTTAACGACTTTAGTATGTCGCAGCTGGGGATTGAACCCTGACCTCCGGGGCAAACACTCGGCCACCAGGACTGGTCATATATTTGTAATGAATGATCATGAGGTATATGTGCCATTGTTTTTCCCTATCCTTATCAGCTTAATATAGTAGTCTGGAAGATTTTAACTCAAAAGTTTATAAGAAAATATTTATAAATGGTTGCATCATGGCTACTTCTCCGACAAAATAAAATCAATTACACAGTGTCATATACTTAAAACTGGTGAAATTTCAGAACAAAAGTTAAAAATATATATAAATCTTGATAGACAATTGCCATTTAAGACTATATACAGTTTCAAAGTAATCCATTTATGAACAAATCCATACGAACAGAATTATGAACACTTAATATCAGTAGCCTTTTCACATGTTGATAATGGACAATAACTATTTCCATCCAAAGGGGTATGTAGCTCTGTGGTTGTTAAATATGCAATTTAAACCAATTTTAGTTGAGTTCCCTTCACTTTCACAAATGAAGTCTTTAAAAGTTTCTCTTACATTAGGGTTAAGTTTCATGATATTGATAAATCATTTTTATTTACAAGTTTGCTGCTTATGCCTTTACCACATAAAGATTTATGTACAAATTAAACTAAATAATAGCTAAAAAAAAAATGAATATCAATATTGCATATGAATAATTGATTTTTTTTTTGCCAAACAGACTGTGGATTCTGAAGTTCAAGAACAATATTGTTTAGACAAACAGGAGACAGGTCTGATCGACTGTTTACCAAGGTGTCAACACATGTCTTTACAAGACAAAGGGCTATAGTAATCAAAGACCTATTAAATCAAGGTAGAAAACCAACAGCCAGTGGAAAATATTAACTGTTTAGGCACACAGCAGATCATTTTTGCAAACTATAAAAAAAAAAAAAAAAAAAAATATCACAGAAAATTTAACTATATTATACAGATAATTGTTGGTTTCAGTGGAATATCGTTGAGTGTTTGAAACAGTGAATATTACCATTTATAATTCACTGATATTTCCCTATAATCAGAAAAAAAGTAATCATTTCTCAATGCAAAAAATTGTTTTCAGTTCAAAATTCTTTTAAATTATACGATTTGAATTTAACCAGTGTAGCAGAAAAAACAAGGTATTTTTTCATTTTCCAATATGATGTGCAATTTGGTGATATTAAGACTAGATTCAATTCTTTGTTGTGTCTTGTCACTTAAGTTTCTTTAGCACATGGCATTTTCTTCTCATCCAATCAGGTGCTGATATTTAATTATAATCACCCATAGTTCAACACTTTTGTAAAAATCATGAAGCGTGGACATGTATGTGCAACCACATAACTCACACTTTTGTATAGTTTTGTCACTATAAGTGGAAGGAAAAAACCATGTGCTAAATAGCTTAGTTCATAGCTGCCTTTAAATGCACAATATACTCACTCTGGCTCTG
Source organism: Solen grandis (assembly GCA_021229015.1). Taxonomy (NCBI): domain Eukaryota; kingdom Metazoa; phylum Mollusca; class Bivalvia; order Adapedonta; family Solenidae; genus Solen; species Solen grandis. The sequence continues at coordinate 55,120,838 of CM037778.1, forward strand.
CCCTCGTGTAGTTAAAGATTGATTGATTGATTGAGTTGTAACCATTGTTGCAACAGAATTTCAGTCATATAGTGATGTCCAGCTAATAACAGGTGGAGGAAGGCCCCGAATGCACTGAGACATCCAGGTAGAACCACTGACCTACCGCAAGCCAGCTGGAAGGCTTCCTCACATGAAAATCAAAATGACCCTGCCAGGATTTGAACCCTTGTGGTGAGGGTATAGTTAAAGGCAACTATGACTGAACCTATGTACATAAAAACTGATCACTTACTTAGAAACAAATAATCCTAAATAATAAAGTAATTCTTTCAAGACATCATTAGTATACAATTAAAACAGTAATTAAAATATACAATTAAAACTCTCATTTTTGTATATAATATTGATGTATAACTAATACACTGAGATTTAATTGCTACTTTAATACTCAAATTTGGTTGCTCTAAAAATTACATGGAATTAGGGCTCTCTATAAGAGAGGTTAAAGAAGAACAAGATACAATGTTCAATTTTAACTTGTATTATTTCGCTTTTGACATTTTCCTATTCAATGCATCTCGATAGAAGTCAAATACTGTATCACTTGCTTCTTTACATGTTATCAAACATTTTTGAAACTGATCTTTTGAGTAAGTTCCCTGAGCTTGTACAGTTACAATGCTTTTATTTTTGCTCTCAAACACGAATGTCAATGTGGAAATGCTCACACACTCTTCTTTTGCTGTTGGATCAAGAATGATATTTCCATCTTTATCTATACAACAGTTAACTGCAGCTATTGTTGACTTCATACTAACACTGCCATCTAGTAAAGTTAAACATGCAGAATTTATGCAAGCTGCTAGGAAGGAGCCAGAGTTTTGTACTTCTTGAATAGTAATATTAATAGCAGATCTTGGATGAAGAGTTGTCAATATTGCAGCTTCACAAGTATTGCGAAGGATCTTTTCAAAAGCTTTGTCTTGACATCCTGGGAGACCAGATTTTGGTTTGTAAATAACTTCAACAGTAGCTCTATCAAGCTGTTCTCTCATCACTTTGACTTCCCCTGGCCCATACACAGAAGATATAACACTTGTATCTCCCTGGTACAATGTAGCTGACCCATCTGGTCTGGAGAGTGTACCTAGTTCACATGTGACCCGTCTCAGTTTTGAATTCGTTGCATCTGTCATCTTTATCTATAAATATGATATTATGAATATTGAATATTTATTTTGGATGGACAATTTTTCTGTTAGCATAAAAACTACAATGTACACAATCATCTTTTTAAAGTTAGATTATAATTTAACTTATTCACATGAACAACATTAAAATACCCTTCCTATCTTCTTCTTCTTCCCCCCTTTTTTAAAGACTAGATATAATTAGGCAAATTGGACCTTAAAATGAAAATTTGACTTGAGTATGAAAAAACATTGGTCCGAATAATAAAAGTTGTCTACAAATATATTATCCTATCTTAAGTAAAATCAAGATTTTTGTGGATTAAGAAAAATTAAACTACTTATGCAAAGAGTCCTAAGAAAAAATAAAACTTAAACAGTGAATAAAATAGTTTTCTCACGTTTTCTGTGTTTGACTCAATCACGTGGTTTTAACGTGACGAAAAACCTTGTCTCGGTAATTAGCATAAACCTCCGTTCAAAAAAAATAGTTCCATACTATTTGATCTACTTAATTGAAACTATACCTTCGTTGGAGGAAATGTTAAATGATATAAAGATGATTATATTCGTTTCACATAAATAAAGAAAAAATGTCAGTGTTTTCCCCCTAAAACTTAAAGTTAATTTAACGCGCATTACTATAATACGTCACTCTTTGACGTCACTTCGGCCAGAAGAGCGTGGAAGTTGACGAGACAAGGAGGAACAGGGAAGAAGCATACTCAGAGAAAAAGAGAAAAAGACAAGCAGAAAATCGTGAGCACATAAAAGAATTATCAAAATGTCTTACAGAGATAGAATGTCAGGATCATCTGGTCGGTCTGACAGAAAACCGATTGGGTAAGTTATCTTTGCAAAACAGGAAATTTTCTTTACACTTGAACAACACGATTATGGCAGACATTTTGTTTTTTTCTCCATGCTTTTTTTTCTATTACTCGAAAATAAATGATTCTGAAAGAAATTACAAAAAGTCAACAGTCCTATCCTTTCATGTCACTTTTGTTTTATTGATATATGTGTTTGAATCGTTTAAAATATGGATTTGCATGAAATGTTCCTTTCGTCGCGTGGTGTCCATAATGGAGGTCGATCTCCCTATTACTTTATTAATTATGTAAAATTATTTCATAAAATAAAAACGATAGAAGATGAACATTAACGTATATTTTTGGTATACTTACTCCTGTCATTTATTATAAATAATATAAGTAAAAAGTAATGACTTTATTTTTGGAATTTGAGAACAAAGAACTGGGTTTTATAGTCAAGTACCCATTCTCGAACCTGAATTACGGACGATGTGAACCTCCGCCAATGTGAACCGCCTTCGGTTCGTACCCAGGACGATGTGAACCATCGCGTAAGACGATGTGAACCAGTTTCTAAAACCATTTTGGTCAATGGTGCATGTGATTTCAAGTTTAATTATCATTTGTATGATTTATTAAAGCAGATGATGTTTGTCATGAATAGTTATTAGTTTAGTATGAATTATCATACGCAAAGAACCAGTCAAGTAAAATAAGTAATCAAGTATTTAAAAAGGTGCAGCTTGTTTTGTTTGTAACATTACATACGACGTGCGTTTGGCGGTACATGTGGCGAAGTTGGATATCAATCAAGTGAAATTGTTTTGTTTAATATCCTAATTTTATTTCTTGTTCAAATACATCATTTTATCTAACTGCATTAAAAGCCCCAGGGTTGATATCAATGTAATGTGTTTGATAATAAGATAATTGGATTGCTTTATTCTTTAAAGTCTTAAAAATCGATCTCGTATTATATTCGATGGGGGTAAATCAAAACTCAAAAAGTTTATTTGATATTAAAATGTATATTTTTCAATACAATATTTATAAATATCGTGGTTCACATCGTCTCAACAAAATGGTTCACATCGTCCTAGGTGCAGGTTCACATCGTCGGAGGTTCACATCGTCCGTCCCCTCCTCTCGAATGGTACCCTGCCGAAAAAAGTGCTTTTTTTACCAGTTCACACATTATTTTATAATCGTTTGACCATAAAATAAATTGAAACATTATTTCATTCCATTTTTATACCAACTTGCAATCACAATAATTCCAGTTGATAGGATACTGCGTAAAATGTTAAGGGGTTCAAGAAATGCTAAGTCCACCATAAGTAGAACACATCCTCCGCGCAGTAGAATTTTAATTGCAAAGCCTGATGTTCGGTAGTGAAAGTAGTTGATTATGTTATTTTTATATGCCTCAGTCTCGGGATGAATGGTTTGCCATCCTCATTTGGACAATCATCTTACAGAGGTGGCAGTGGGTTTGGAGGTCGTGGTGGTGGTGGCTATGGGGGCAGTCGAGGTGGAAGCGGAAGTTTTGGTGGAAGGAAAGACAAAGGTTCTCAACCAGGAGCATCTCTACGCAAGCCAAAGTGGGATATGGAAAGACTACCCAAGTTTGAGAAGAACTTTTATGTCGAGCATCCAAAAGTTTCTAATCGATCACCGGTATGTTAAATTTTTGCCTACAACTATTTACTTTTATTCTTGTTGAAACAGTCTGACAACTTGATAGATCTGAATAGAGAATTTTACAAAAAGAAATTAAGATAGATTTTGTTTATACATAAGTATGGGAAATATCTCGGAAAGTTTGATGTGATTTGTACTTGGAAATGCAAGCCCTTAGTTTGGATGTTTTCTGTGAGTTGAGATTACAATATAAATATAGTGTCGAAAAAATCCTATGCCTGGAGCCCTTGGGCTACCAAATTTGTTAGCCAGGCCACCCCCTTTTTACATTAGAAGCTCGCAGGGCTACTGCCATTTCCTGTGTCTGGTTGCCCGGTGTCATCAAGTTGTGTACACCCTCTTCTATACTACACAGTATATTTTGTAATGAAAATACCTACTATGATCATTGATAAGGTATCAATAAAAAGGAAAAGTCATTTGCTTGTTCACCTTATCAATTGATCTAATCAATGGACAACACTGATGCTTGGAGATTACTCGGATAGTTTCCTATCTTTGATTTTCGTAGGTGTTTGCAGACACTTTCAACAGGAAAAGTTTTCCTTCTTATAAAACCCAGACCAATATTCGGTAACATTCTGTATGCCAGCACTATCCAAACGTGATGTAGGAAAAGTAAAAACAAAACCATGAATATCCTTCAAAACTAAATTTTAAGTTCCTATATTTTCCGTCATAAACAGACACCTCAGCTTCAACTGCACAACAATAAACACATTTTTAACCAATTTGAATGATTTTTCTCATATGCAAAGTAAGAAATAACTTTTCTCAGAATTTCTCGGCAATATAATCATATGTGTTTTAATTACCCATTTTACTCTTGTAATTATTTGATCACAGTCTCCGGATTTCCAGTTTTTAGCTCACCTGAGCACAAAGTGCTCAAGGTGAGCTTTTGTGATCGCCCGGCGTCCGTCGTCGTTAGTCGTGCGTCGTCCGTCGTCAACAATTTGCTTTAAACGACATCTCCTCTGAAACCGCTGGACAAAATTTAATGAAACTTGGCAGGAATGTTCCTTGGGTGATGCTCTACAAAAGTTGCTAAAATAAAGTTGATCCATGAAGAACTCTGGTTGCCATGGCAACAAAAAGAAAAATAATTTGAAAACTTTAAAAATCATCTCCTTCAAAACTACTGGCCAGATTTCAAAATTATTTGGTACAGATGTTCCTTGGGTCAACCTCTACCAAAGTTGCTAAAATTATTCCGATCCGTAAAAAAACATGGCCGCCAGGGGCGGGGCTTATTTGCCTTGTATGTATATAGAGAAACCTTTAAACAACATCTCCACTGGACATAATTTGATTAAACTTGGCAGGGATGATCCTTGGGTCAACCTTCACAAAAGTTGCTAAAATAAACTTGGTCCATGTAGAACTGGTTGCCATGGCAACAAAAAGAAAAAAAATGAAAACTTTAAAAATCATCTTCTTCAAAACTACTGGCCAGATTTTAAAATAAATTGGTACAGATGTTCCTTGGGTCAACCTCTACCAAAGTTGCTAAAATTATTCCGATCCGTAAAAAACATGGCCGCCAGGGGCGGGGCTTATTTGCCTTATATGTATATAGGGAAAACTTTAATCAACATTTCCTCTGAAACCACTGGACAGAATTTGATTAAACTTTACAGGAATGATCCTTGGGTCAACCTTCACAAAAGTTCCTAAAATAAACTTGATCCATATAGAACTCTGGTTGCCATGGCAACAAAAAGAAAAAAAATATGAAAACTTTAAAAATCATCTTCTTCAAAACTACTGGCCAGATTTTAAAATAAATTGGTACAGATGTTCCTTGGGTCAACCTATTTATCTCAGGTGAGCGATTTAGGGCCATCATGGGCCTCTTGTTTATTTAAGTGAGCAAAAACAAATGAGTGATTGAGAGCATCAAAATACATTTATTTAATTAAAATCTGGGGGGAAAACAACTTTTTGACTGTATCAAACCTGAAAATTGGCAAATGTAAAACTGCAGTCAGTTTTGTTTTATTTTACATGTTCAAGGGAGGTAACTACAAATAAATGAAATTTAAAAAAAAAATAAGGATAAGAATAATGAAAGTAAAAAGTATTTCATTTTTTTAATATTTTTCATATATAAAATAAATATACATGTGTATTTTAAATATATTTCTTATGTTCATTTATTTGAAATTCTTACCATGATAATTTTTTTCATTTCAATGTGATTGTAAAATGTGAATATGTTCTGCAAAACATGTTTGCTGATATAGTTTGTCATAAGGCTAAGCCTTTGGAAAATGTAATATTAATGCATGTAGGATTAATGGCCTGAAAGTTAAACTTTTTTATTTTACTTCATGATAAACATATAGGTACATGGATGCTTCTCTGGTTCAACTAAAGTTCTCTGCTACTGATGTTTTTGATTGATTCTTACATTTTAATTGTTCCCTCTGCTGTGTAAAGACCGACTGAGTCTAAGCATTGCTGTACATTAGGATTTGTCAACAAAATTTTGGGCTAATAGCTTCCAAATCTGGTAGCCCAATGGGCTACCAGAATTTTAGAGAATTTGTTGAACACTATACACATGCATGTCTTTTTTTCACAGATGGAGGTGCAGGCATTTTATGAGTCAAAGCAGATCACAAAAAATGGGAAGCCAGTTCCAAACCCAATTCTAAACTTTGATGAAGCAAATTTTCCAGGTATTTTTTATTTTCCCTTTTTAGAGATTTGAGACTTTTTCAATTTTTTTTATTTATTTTTTTGCATTAAAATGACTGATTTTTGTCATTTAAATTGTGATTTTGAGTCTTTATAATTGTTTTCAGATTATGTGAACAACCAAATACGAATCCAGTCTTGGACAAGTCCAACATCAATCCAGGCAGTTGGATGGCCAATAGCTCTCTCAGGACATGATTGTGTTGGTATAGCACAAACAGGGTCTGGAAAAACAGCTGCAGTAAGTTGTTATATTTATCAATTGAAATCAAGAAGTTGCTTCTCTTAATGTTTTTGTCCTTAAATTTATTGGGAATGGAATAAATTTCAGTGATAAGAATTAACTTTCAGAAGACTTATAAGTGCATTTCCATTCCACAGTTCATCCTGCCATCAATAGTCCATATCAACCACCAACCGTACTTGGAGCGTGGAGATGGTCCAATTGTACTCGTCCTGGTACCAACAAGAGAGTTAGCACAGCAGGTACAAGAGGTTGCATCAGAATTTGGGTCCACCTCGCGCATCAGAAATGTATGTGTGTATGGTGGTGCTCCCAAGGGACCACAGATCCGAGATCTTGAAAGAGGTCAGTAAAAAAATTTGTCAGTCAATTGAATATTTTTCATATTGATAAGTGAATCATTTGAAAAATTGCTGTTTGAAATTGTAGAAGCAAATGTTTTATCTGCTACATTTTAGGGAGCTTAACTACCAAGAAATTTAGTTTTGTTTGGTCCTTTATATTAAAATAAACTTCATACTGTGTCATTCTTAATTTTTTATTGGAGAAATTTTGGAATTTCTACTTCATTACATTGTTTTCTTGTAAATTATTACAGGTGCTGAGATTTGTATAGCAACACCTGGTCGGTTGATAGATCTGCTTGAGGCAGGCAAAACAAATTTGAGACGTTGCACTTACCTTGTCCTTGATGAAGCTGATCGTATGTTAGACATGGGGTTTGAGCCACAAATTAGGAAAATCATCGAACAGATTCGCGTAAGTGTTAATTTTTTTTATTTATTATTGAATAATTACAAATGTTTTGATCAATTAAAAAAATTCAAAAGTGGAAAGTTTACTTGTCTTTAATGATTTGACCCATGTAATTGTAGCCTGACAGACAAACCTTGATGTGGAGTGCAACATGGCCAAAGGAGGTACGACAGCTTGCTGAAGAGTTCCTTGTGGATTACTGCCAAGTGAACATTGGTGCTCTCCAGATTCACGCCAACCACAACATCCTGCAGATCATTGATGTATGCCAGGAATCTGAGAAGGATTTGAAGTTGATGAAGCTTCTGGAAGAGATAATGCAGGAGAAGGAAAACAAGACACTGATGTTTGTAGAAACCAAGAGGAAGGCTGATGAACTGGCAAGGAGAATGAAGAGAGACGGGTAAGTAATGCTGAATATTACTATTGAAATGTGCTTTGTGAAAGCCTGAGATTAAGAAAATGTGTTTATGTGAGGAAGAAAAGGGTTTAAAGCTGAATTCTGTTTTTCAGGTGGCCTGTACTGTGTATTCATGGAGACAAATCTCAGCCAGAGAGAGACTGGGTTTTAAATGGTAAGTTTGAGATCAAAATATTGTTATTATAGGCAACTGCTTACAATTAAAAATCTCTATGCAGTGAATTTAAGTTGTTAATGAGTGTTTTATTTTTTGAGTCACATAGACTATTTTTTTTCTAAGGACACAAATTATGTGCTATGTGTATTTAATGATATTTAATATAGGGCTGTTTAAAAATAATAATAATTTTTGTTTCCCCGATTCTGAAGACCATTCAATTTTTATGCTCACCAAAGGTGACGCATATAGTCGCCGCTTCGTCCGTCCGTTCGTTCGTCACACTTTCCTTGTCCGGACTATTTCTCAGGAACTAACTGCTTGAATTCAATGAAACTTTATGGGAAGCTTTATCACCAAGAGTAGATACGCATATCGTCGGCGTGAACTGGTTCCTCAATTTTTCAGAGTTATGGCCCATTGACTTTTCGGCCTATAGTACATATTGCATGATTCTTGTCCGGGCTATTTCTCAGGAACTAATGGCTTGAATTCAACGAAACTTTATGGGAAGCTTTATTACCAAGAGGAAATGCGCATATCGTCAGCATGACCCGATTCCTAAATTTTTCAAAGAGTTAAGGCCCCTTGACTTTTTGGCCTATAGTACATATTGCATGATTCTTGTCCGGGCTATTTCTCAGGAACTAATGGCTTGAATTCAACAAACTTTATGGAAGCTTTATACCAAGAGATCGCATATCGTCGGCTGACCGGTTCCTAATTTTTCAAGAGTTAGGCCCATTGACTTTTTGGCCTATAGTACATATTGCATGATTCTTGTCCGGGCTATTTCTCAGGAACTAATGGCTTGAATTCAACAAAACTTTATGGGAAGCTTTATCACCAAGAGTAGATACGCATATCGTCGGCGTGACCTGGTTCCTCAATTTTTCACAGAGTTGTGGCCCATTGACTTTTTGGCCTATAGTACATATTGCATGATTCTTGTCCGGGCTATTTCTCAGGAACTAATGGCTTGAATTCAACGAAACTTTATGGGAAGCTTTATTACCAAGAGTAGATACGCATATCGTCGACGTGACCTGGTTCCTTAATTTTTAAGAGAGTTATGGCCCCTACTACCATGTTGTTGACTAATATTCATGTCATTTGCCTAATTTAACAGGAGATATCATTTAAACAAAACCCCACAAAGTTCAATATGCTAGTAATGTCAATCATAATCATGTCAGCTAATTGTTGTTTAGGCCATTATACACTATTTCAAATATCCAGTCATATGTCAAGAGTGTTGGTTAACCTCTTTGATATGAGCACACATTGAAATGTATGACTTAATTTTAAGTAGTATAAAAACTTTAAAAAAATCAATGAAAGATCTGATGAGTAACACGTATTATCATATTAAATAGTAAACTGTTACTAAGTCTCCAAATTAGAGTTGGTAAAACATCTCATCTGATGAGGAGAATAGATATGATTTAGGAATGGGGATTTCAACATATCCTCCCACCCATTGACCAAGGCCTTATTTGTAACAATGACATTCTTCGGGGAGCATCTGTCAGTTCTACTGACTTTCTTGTTGTCAAAATGTTTTGGGTACTTGTGTACCCAGCTTTTTGGTTATTCTGTATCTTAAAAAAAAAAAAAATCCCAATTTGGAAGGTATTCCCAGCTGTGAAAATGTGTAGAAGTTTACAATTTCTCTTAGTTATATTTTTATTTTACAGAGTTTAAGCATGGTAAAATACCCATGATGATTGCTACAGATGTTGCCTCCCGTGGCCTAGGTTTGTATATCAAAACCTATTGTGTTTTTTTATTATTTACTTCCCTGTAAAGTGACTCAAAGTTAACTTTGAATAAAGAATTACTAGAAATCTTTTGTACAGTGTTAGACATTTTAGAATAAAGACGCAAACAAGGGAATGTTTATAATTTATTTTGTCAACCAATATTATTTGATAATATGTTATGTGTAGCATTTAGAGTATGTGAAACATATCTAATATGTTTTCCATTTCCTTGTTGGTAGCTTGATTTAAAACAGCTTGAATGCGGCAGAAGGCTCGAAGTCGGCATGACAAGACTGGAACGTTTGAGGGAGGCGACTATAGACCTAATGCAAGGGATGTCACTCTTGAAACCAAAGAGCTGACTCCCACATAGTGCCACATGGTTCTCTGCTTTCATCTACATAAGCACCCTCTTGTGGATTCGATGTAAGTACACTCATACAAGAGGGATATGTTCAGAGCAAAGCAGAGTATTTTGGCACTAGTTTTGTAAATTCCATGTACATTACTCTACTTTCCAGTTTGATATGTCACAGGAATTCATTTGATATGTGGATTTGTTACTCTCCTGTTTTAGGATTTGCATGTTTGCTTGCTTTTATTTCTAGTTGGGTAGTCTGAACACGTTGCCCAATTTTATTTTTAAAAAAATTCTGTGCGTGTTAAAATTTGAGATAAAAAAAAAATTAAACCATGATATTTGTAAAAATATTAAGTTTTCTAGAGCTGTAGCATCTTTTGTGGGTAGTGTATCAGACTATCCACAAAATCCTTCTTTAATTAGCAAACATGTTTGATTAGAGTGTAGTTTTATCTGATATTCTCTAGTCTAACTTTCTGTAAATATTAAATGATTCTATTGAGATGTCTTACTTTCTGTAAATACTTACTGAATCTACTGAGATTGGGTAACAAATATCTGTGACAAAACTGGAGTTCAAATGCTGCATGGATTTGTAAGACTGTTTAAATTGACGACTGACTGTGATTTGGGTGACTTTAATCGGACGTTAGGAAGGAAGGAGCCTCCGTGTGGGACCTCCCTCACTGTATTGTGGTGATGTCATGTCGTAGAGCCCTGCCTCAGGAGAGATGATACACCTACATAGCTGAAATTTATGATGAAACACTGTATGTATTGTTTACACGTGGATGGAACGGCAAGAGTTGACACTTGTGGAAATCAGTATAGTGAAAAGGGTGGGTTTGTCAAGCTACTGGCAGATGACCTGGAGATAAAAAATCTGATTTTTTTTTTTTTTTTTTTTTTTTTGTGTGAATAAATGGAAGTTTCTCTTGCCATTACATTCAGAACTTACTGAGCACAAGACTTTTTTCTCTCTCTCTTCCTCTCTCTCTAAATCGAAGCTTATATTTATGCTTTGATTAACAAATTCAAGTAAGAGTATCCTTCCAAAAAATAAAATTGCACTTCCCAAAATTTTGCCTTTATTTAAATTAAAGAACTTGATTTTCAGCTTCAGATGATCAGTAAGTAAAATATTTCAAAGTGAATGTCTTAATTATTGTTATGATTTTTGTGTGTGTAGATGTGGATGACATAAAGTTTGTGATAAACTACGACTACCCAAACTCGTCGGAAGACTACGTACACAGAATTGGGAGGACAGGGCGTAGCAACAAGTCTGGCACAGCTTACACCTTCTTCACCCCATCCAATGTGAAACAGGCTCGTGATCTGATCGAAGTGTTGCAGGAAGCTAAGCAAGTGGTGAACCCGAAGTTACTTCAACTAGCAGACAGCATGAGAGGTTTTGGTAAAGGTGCACATTTTCTTGCCTTTGAAGAGAAAATGAAAATAAATCCTTTTCTTCATGAATATTAAAGGATTTTTCCTTACTCTTCAGGCTGTATAGAAGCAGATAATGTTGTGTGAGCAAACGTGAGGGCAAAGGGTTAAAAGAATTGATCAGTACATATTAATACGTAATAACGCCTTAGTTTAAACAAAGGAATTGGTTAGGGAAAGTTGGGGAAAAAGAAAAAGAGTTGTGCAAAAATTTGGATTTGAACCAAAATATTAACTAATGTATATCTATAAAAGCAAAATGAAAAAATGTACTGAATAACACCTTTTCAGTGTTTTGACCAATATCTAAAGTTTAAAGATACAGGAAAGAAATCTATAATTTTAAGACATAGGAAAGACTTGTTCTAATTTGCAGGACTTCTGTGATATTTTGACGAATATACATTTTTGTTTTAATCTTTAGGTCGTTCTCGCTATGGAGGTGGAGGAAGACGTGATGACCGGTTCGGTAGCAGGGGTGGCTCCAGATTTGGTGATCGTGGCGGAAGTGACCGAGGTGGTGGCTCTCGCTTTGGTGATAGGTCAAGCAGTAATGGTCGTATGGGTGGGGGCTTTGGTAACAGTGGAGGATCCCGTTTCAGCAGCAACAATAACAGCAGTTCAAGTAGCCGAGGTGGCTTCAACAGCAGTAGTCGGGGTGGAAACAGCAGCTCACAAGGGTCAATGTCTAATAATGCTGGAAACTCTGGTGCAAGAGGAAACTTCAACAATGCTGGAGGAAATGTTAAAGGATTTGGAAATACAAGTCGAGGTGGCTTTTCTGGTGGTAACCAAGGGTTTGGGGCCCAGAACAATAATGCAGGTGGATATGGTTCCCAAGGTAACGCTGGGGCCGGTGGATATGGTGGACAACAACAGGCTAATG
>CM037778.1:55133365-55183365 GCA_021229015.1 Solen grandis
TCCCGGGACTCTGACAGTACTGAAACTTTAGCACGCATCTCTTTAGTTAAGCAAGAACAGCGGTCGAATACAAATTACCATCAGAAAGAAATTGCAAGTCATTCATCACTGAGACCGAGCCGATCCCAATGCATGGGGATCAAACCCACAACCCTCGGCTTCACAGCCAAGCGCCACCAAAGCTGGTTTATTAATGTGAAACCCATGGTCCCTATCCTGTGGTTGGACACTGGGACATGATATAACACATCTATTCAGACGAATCCCAACAGTAAAAAACATTCTCGCGATTTCGCGGGACTTTTTCTAATACTATTTATAAGTAAAACGTAGTTCCGGCAGATCTATAAAATATGACTTTATTGCACTGATAGAACACAGTATTTAATCAATATGCATAAAATAAACGCAATTTATATGAACACTCTTCCAATATTGACCAATCACATTGCGACTTTCTTGACGATGTGAGATATACTGTTCCATCGAAGTAGTCATGATACATGTATATTTCTTCTGTGTATATAAATTGAAATCTGTTCCTTGTAATTATACATATGATTTTTTAAAAAGATTTTGAATATGTATACCTTATACATACCTGTATAAGATTTGTTAAATAAACAACACATTCTTTGCTTTCATATTAAACTAGGGGCCTCCGTGGCCGAGAAGGTAAAGTTGCTGACTTTAACACTCACTCAGCCCTTCACCGCGTGGGTTCGACTTCCAGCAGGGTCATTCGGATTTTCTTGTGAGGAAGCCTTCCAGTTGGCTTTCGGTAGGTCGGTGGTTCTAGCCGGATGCTTCAGTGCATTCGGGGTCTTCCTTCACCTGTAATTAGCTGGACTGAAATACTGTCGAAGCGACGGTAAACTCAAATAGTCATGCCAAGTCATATTAAACTATAAACACGGCAAATGCAGGTCACATTTCGCATGAAAAAGACTATTTTTGTAAACGCTTACTTCCGTGAAATCGGTTAAATATATATTCAGCCAAAAATAAAAGTACCTACTTTTTTAATTCTTAATATATTTTTTTAATATTATGTTAATACAGATATAACTAATGAACAATGTACATGTGATTGTTGGAGTACCTGTTGACCTAAGTTTTATCAGTTTTACTTTTAAAGCATGCCCTTCAGTTAAATATCAAATTAAGTGATTTTGCACGTGTGCCTTGTTCAGCATATTAACACATTAAAGATTTAGCTAATCATGCAGCAAATGACATGCTGATGAGCAAATTGGAGACATAAAAACATCCTAAAACCTATCCAATCATGACAAAGCATGATAGCGTGGACACGAGAAACAATGAACTTATCAGTGCTTATGGTCTTTGACCTCCTCAGTGTGACCATAACCTTTGAGCTACTGACCCAGTATTGCATCGCCACATCGTCTAATGCCAAGTAACTTCTAAATCTATAAAAAATGACAAAAAGTACAAGATCAAATTGCTCCCTACCTTCTACGTGGTTTACGTATGACATAATGGGCATAATGAGTCCTAAGTGCTAAGAGTTGATATTTACATAAACAGAATAGCATGTTTACCAGACATTAGAAGGATCTGATTCTCAGGTCATCCAGAAAATATGAAATGCTGTAATTTGATGTATCCATGCAATTGTTATTATACTTGTGGAGTGTACCGTCATTTCATCAGTATTTCATATCGCGTGAACATATTGACTGATACACAAGCACAGAATTGGGTTAGGCCCTTTCTATTGTATTATCTTGTTAAGCGTCAATCTCATTTTGCAAAACCTAGCTACACACACACACACACACACACTGCTAATCCAGGGGCCCGGGGTTTAAATCCCGGTAGAACCTTGGAAAATTTCTGGGACACTTTTCAGTGTTCCGCGCCTTACTAGAAGCCTAGCGCTAGTTCATCCAGACAGTGGTTAAAGGGCTTCACGTTCTGTGTATCGGTGCTATACACCGGACACACACACACAACTAGGGGGTCTATTCGAAAACGAGCTAGGGCAGCGCACCCGGATCCCTTGTATCCGCATCCGTATGTAGGTGCACCTCAGGAAGGGCAACCCTGACAGAAATAGGCCAAGGAAACCGAAGTCAGAGGTGCTGGGCCTTAATGGCATTCTCTGTCAAAAACCGCAGCACCATGCACAATACGCCTGAGAGCGAACGCAAACAACAACTGTATGACTGATTATCAATGATAGAATATAGGAGTATGAAATTAAAAAAAAAGTCCTTAAAAAAACGTGTTTTTAGAATGTCGTTTTAGTCTTTCATGAAAATCGGAAATTGGCCGTTTTCTCCCCTTTTTTCTTACCAAAATGTTTTTTGCTTGTTATTCCCCCAACATTTACAAGTTTTTACATTTCAATTTTATTGTGTCGTCAAGTTAAAAAGTTCAAAGCATGAAAAAAGAATCCTATCAATATTGCAAATATTTAATCAGTTTTTGGTTAACGAAATACAATGTCCGTCTTTTTAATTATTTGACGTACCGATTTAGGTAAATTCGTTTCAGAAATATCTTCTGATTTAATTTAACATAAAATACATATATTACCAAGTTGATCATCAACAAAATAACAAATATCTAACTAATCATATAATCAGTTATATTTTGCGTGTATGGTTTATTTTAATTCGTCAAAAATATATATTCCGGTTTATCTAAACACCAACACACACGAAAAAGGACATAAAGTCGACTCTCGTTGTCCCGACTACGGTTGAGTCGATTTTCCGTTACCTCGACAAGATTTGTAAAGTCCCAAATTTGTTCCTTCTTTATCTATAATAAAAATAAATGTTTATGTCGATCTTTTTACCTCGACCATTTCGTTACGTCGACTAGAGAATCTAAGTCCCAAACTTCTAGATTGCTATTTAATTTCACACTTTATGTCGACTCGAGAAATTATCTGTGGTGACCGCGAGAGGTGTGAATAACACCGCGCGCTGATAGTCACTCTCTACTAATGGGTGTCGCAAACGGATGCCGTAAGCGAGTGTCGTTAATTACTCAACGTTGTTTGTGTTCATACATGTTTTGCTTATTTTTCGTTTCATATTCATATTGAAATAAAAACATAAAACAGAACTGTCTTCAAAAATCTCAGTTCTTTGCAACCATTTGCAATTCTCACGAAGTGAAAATATTCCGGTGCTCTAATAAGCAGAGTAACTCCCCTTTGAATTAAGTGTGCCTAAAAGCCCCAAAAACGACATGAAATATGAAAAATGAAGTTTTTACTGCCAAAAAACTAATACAACTCACATAGAACAAACAGTTGAAAATATATAAATACTAAGTTCAGTGTCAGTTGTTTTTAAATCAACGATGAGAAGAAAAGAAACAAGGAACAACCCTATTGCTGAATGTTGAGGTAAATAACAAAATACCCAAAGTATCCCAGCTACTGATAACTCGACAAACTGATATGTCGACTTAATTTCGACAGTCCCGACGATTTCGAGACAACGAGAGTCGACTGTATGCTGTAATAGATGAGATATTTCTTGGTAATCTGTTTACCATACCAAGATATCGATCAAGGTCGACTGGGTTTAATTGCTCTTTCGAGAATTAACTGAACTGATTGAGGGTGCTCTGTCTGGAACATTTGCTTGATCCTATAAAGCATTTACTGTGTGTTGTCTGTAAAAAATAACAGCAACAGAAAACATACACACACACACACACACACACACACACACACACACACTTAATTCTTGAATCTAATTTTTTCCTTTTTCTTAATTGATCAGTTGACCTGCTTCACGAACAATACAATTCAAGCATTTAGTTTTTATATGTACCTCTCTAATCAAATGATCAATGTATTATGGTAATCCATCCATCTTTTAATTGTGATCATGGTCAATGAAGTGATCGTAGGAATTTTATAGTAAATACAAGCCTTTATAGTATTTGAGCAAAATAGCTTATAACTCAAAGTCAATAGATGCTTGCATCTGCACTGAAGTCTTTTCTAAGCAATGAAAGGACCAATTTAATGATTTAATGATGGATTGATTACCTTATATCAAATTTGCACGACTAGCTTCTCTTCATAGCCCCCCCCCCCCCCCAACCTTTCTCCAATTCTCATATTAAATTGATAACTAATGAAGCTTTCAGTCATATTTTCTTGATTGTTTAGACGTACTTATTTTGTTTATTTCATTACCTCAGGAAGAAATAAGAAAATTATAAAACAGAACATGAATTTATTCCGACTAATTCATTTGTACATCGTCGTACTACAGTTACAACATATAGAACGTAATATATATTTGCTATAACATGAAAAAGATTTTGACTTGAAACTTCTTATATAAAAGATGGCGACTAGGAGAAGTGCAGCGACCAAGAAACAAAACCTTTTTTCTTATTATCTCCCTTTTTATTTTTTATTTATTTATTTATTTATTTATTTATTTGTATTTTCTTTTTTTGTCGGGGCATAACTCCTAAACTATATTTGGCAATGGCTTGAAACTTTACATCTAAATAGAAGACTAGATATAGAGAAGTGCAATAAACAAGAACCGAAAGTCTACATGGACCATTTTTAAATCCCCCCGTCCCCTTTAATTTTATGAGAGAATTACTTATTTACTACATACCTAAAAACTATACATGATATCAACTTCAAACTTTCATAAAAAGTGGCAAAAGAGAAAGTACAGAGACCGAGAGCCATAACTCTACTTGATCCTTTTTTTAATTTTTTTTTATTTTGTTTATCGATTTTTATATGGAGCATAACTCACAAACAAAACGAGCTTGACACTTGAAATAAGAAATGATAGAGAATAGTAGCAGGGCAGTAACCAAGAACCATGACTCGTACGTTGTCATTTTTTTTAATATCTCTTTTTACTTATTTTTAAATCAATTTTTGATTTTTAACTTACGAGTTACGAGTAGGAATGCAGTGACATAGAACCAGAACTCTACTTGGTCTTATTCTGAATTAACCACCGTTACTGACACCTTACCAGTTTGGATGGGGCCAAAAAGTGTTTGGCTCAAGCAGGCATTGTGTTTTCCGAACACATCCTGTTTTAAATATTTATTCAACGATAGAATGCTGCAAATTTTGCAGCAAGTCCCGTAATTTTACTTTAATATGATACAGGCATGTGCGTTTCTAAAGATTCAGTATAAAAACTTTGTAAAAAACACACACACACACACATTTTATTATTCAAACTATGTTACGTCTGAATCGTCTATACTTGTACTCTTTCCCCCTATTTCCTTCATAAATCAAAGCAGTTATTCACGCAGCAATTAAATGTAATCAATCTATCAGTACAAGTAATCTATCCTTAGGGTTGAAAACAAGGGATAAGATCTTGAGATCGTTTGCACTCTGCTACCGAGTGGTCTCTGGGATAAATCCCGGCAGTGAGCCCTCATGTCGTGTTTGTGTACCAACAGCTAGACCGTGTTTATTTTGTGGAAAGACTATTTGCTTAGAATTACAGCTAATTTATTTTCTTGATTTATATTAGTTTGTACGTATGACATTTCCTTTCTGATTTCTTCCTTGCAATCGAACTATCTGAAGGGCAAAGGTAAAGTATGGATTACAATGATATTACTAAAGGGACCAAGACATTGTTTTGCATAATATATATGTATATGTCATTCTTGATAGAAAATAAATATTCATTTTATATTCTTCAAATATCTTCATAAATATTTTTTCATCCTTGATTTCTAAATATTTTAAGTAAATAAGTATGACATCTCGCCTCGAAGGGGTCCCACTATAAGCTTTGTTACAAAATGATCGAATACAGCCATTAGAAAATGATTAAAAAAACACAACATTATAATTCTTTAACCACGAAAATTAATTCCCATGAAAATGCTTATACATTGGACATAGTGTTTAAAAGAGGAGAAATCCGCGAATACATGTACCATCTAAATCGTCTTAATCACATATACCAAGAAATTTAATGCCAATAATATCGACAAGCGTAGGTCACATTTCACGGGAAAACGCTATTTTCGTAAACGCCCACTTCGGGGAAATCGGGTAAATAAAAAACTCAATCGAAGCAGCAATTGTTTTTCATTTTAAAATTTATATTACAATTCTGTTAACTAGTTTATATAAGCTTCAAGGAAGCTGTTACTCTGCAATTTCTCGTTTTAATGCAATAAAGGTTGTAACAGAGCTTGTATGCCAATCTTTCAAACAAATATTGAATGTGTATTTATAGGATTTTTTTTTATTATATCATTTTAACATTTGTTTTCAGCAGACAATATGTAGATTGTATTCTGTTCTTTTGGCCACATGCTTCAATGGATAGAATGTGTTTGTTACGGTCTCTGAAATATGTCAAGGTGTTCGTGATAAACTTTAAAGCAGTCACCTGTCCTCGTAGAGACCATTATTCCAATACAGACTTGCGGAGTACAGCAGAGTGCTAGCTAAAGCCTTGCAGTTTATCTAGCTACAGCGCTGGTAGGGAGACAAACACTAGTGCTCAGGAAATATTGGCGGGGTCGAGTCAAGATAGCATCTTCCTGGGATTTGAGTGGAAATTCCTCCGGAGTTACAGATTATTTACTTACGTGATGTTGACTACCAGTGGAAAATCATGATGTGTTAGTGACCTCCAAAGATATTATTAATAACCTAAGAAAGACTCTAGTTTGAGAGCATTCACAGTTTATTGTCCAAGAACTATTTTCTGAAAAAGGATGGAAACTTCTATGTTGTAAATGTGCTTCGGATTTGGCAAGTACAAACAGTGATGAAACTTTAGATTGGTAGTCAATCGACACATTTTCAAATAATATAAAACTTCTGTAAACAGTAAAAAAATGGAATCAAACATGCTTCTTGACAATCAGTCGTTTATCGATCAAATAAATTTGACACAGTTTGAAATATTATCGCCTGCATTCATATTCTGTTGCGTTTTAATTGTGTTCGGATTGCCCGGAAACGTTCTATCAATTCTGGTGTATGGATTTCAGCTGAAAACTATAACAGGCAGATATGCGATCATATCGCTAGCCATTTGTGACGTCATCAATTGTTTTATGAGTATTCCGGTTGAACTTTACATTATGACGCGGTATTTCAGCTTTGACAACGCCGTGATGTGCAAAATGTCCAGGTTCGTAACCTATTCCATGAATAATTCGTCTGGTCTTATTCTAGTTGCTATCGCCTTCGAAAGATATCGGACCATCTGCAGCCCACATAAACCGAAGATTCCAAAACATACTATTAAAACTGCATGTATTATGTTAGTTATAATCGGTACTCTTCTAGCACTTCCGGTTTTGTGGATTTACGGGATCCAGACGGACATTGTGTTTTGGCGGGATTTATTGTACATAGAAGAACCATTCGTTGTGAGCCCAGTTCTGGGGAAGAATCAAACAGCGTTAATGGGTGAATCGGGTTTCATGAATATATCCGGAATTGGCGAGGATACAGTAGCAGACGGCAACTGGAGCGTGATTAAACGTTGTCTAATAGACGACACGGTCAGACACACATGGTTTGCATACTCGCATTTCGGTTTTATCACATTTGCCAGCGTCATTGTTTTGCTCGTTTTAATGATAGTATACGGGAAAATCGCGCTGAGGATTATGGGTCTTAAGAATATCCCATATGCTCCTGCCGGGGCCTCTAGACGTGGATCTTCAAGGCCTACAATGAAAGCCCATGCAACATTTATCCTCTTCCTGATCACCATGGCATTTGAGTTGAGTTTTTTACCGTTCGTTATAATAACAAACATTCGATTTTTCACGGAGCCAGGCTGGTATAACAGTATTTCAGTCGGAGAAAAGATGGCGTACCATTTCTTCTTGAGATCGTATCTCCTTAATTGTGCTGTGAACCCATTTATTTACTGCATAAGTAGCAGTCAGTTTAGAAACGCTTTAATGTTACTGATGTCAAGATTAAGAGACACAAATAAAGCAAACAGACGGTCTATTGGTGTTTGAGATATGGTATTGCTATGGTTATTATTGACTATATTTTTCTCTTTTATTTGTGATATAAAGGGTTGTATTTGATTTTTCGATCCGTGTATTGTTCTCGTGATATGATAAATACAGTCTGAATCATTCCTAGACATCGTGTTGTGATCACTTTATCATATTAATATAATTAATGTAAGAGAATAATTCCTCATTTCTGTCGAATGTCGAAGGTGGGTGAACTATATAAAATTGAAAACAAAATTACACTTTATGCTTTGGTCTCATAAGTTCCTGTAAATTAAACTACTTTTAACCGTTAGTCATATATATATATATATTATTTTTTTTAACTTACGGGGTCAAGACCAAATTTCACTTAAGCGCCGTATATACAGTTTGACGAGGACTTCTTGCATGTGCATTTTGTGTTTCTCAAGCTTTATTAAAATATAACAGTACCCTCTTCGAAAATAAAACTGAACCAAAATACATGTAAATCTTTAAATATATGATTCTTTTATAGTTGACAGCTTGATATTATCTTCACTGTTTTACAAAATTCAGTTTGTACTAAAATATAGAATACTCTTATTCTCTTTCTCTCGATGTTCAACACTCGGTTTCGTATGTCCAACTGACTCTCTCACACACAAAACACATTCGTTACTCAAAAGGACACGGATAAAACAGATTAGACAAGATTGTGGACTTGACTTTTTGAGTTTACCGTCGCTTCGACAGTATTTCAGTCATATAGCGACGTCCATCTAATCACAGGTGGAGGAAGACCCAAATGCACGAAAACATCCGGGTAGAACCACCGACCTACCGCAAGCCAACTAGAAGGCTTCCTCACATGAAAATCCGAATGACCCTGTCGGGATTCGAACCCACGCAGTGAGGGGCTGAGTGAGTGTTAAAGTCAGCGACTTTACCCTCTCGGCCACGGAGGCCCCAGTGACTTTTATACTTACGCTCGTAAACTTTTATTTTATATACAGACTGTACTAAAAATTTAGAACCTGTATAACTTAAGATAAATATCAAAACATGATAATAAAATGTGAATGTATTTGTTATTATTTTTTGCACTGTTTGATCATTTTCACAGTTTGTAAGTTGAAATCACTGGCACTAGAACCGCAGAATTGCACATTTCATTGTGGTCTTGATTATCAAAAATATACATGTACGATCTTCTTCTGCGATGCTCTACATTAAAACATTGTAAGGAGCGGATTACCGTGTTAAATATACAGTACAAAGGGACAAAAAAAAACTCGTATTCAACATTCCAGTGAAATTGGCATTTCTGCGGTTCTAGTGCCAGTGGTTAAAATATAACTGTAGCAAAACGCAGTGACAGTCAGCATTAAACTAACAATCAAATATAAATTTACAGCTACGTTGCTAGCAACCGAAAACAGCTATTCTGTCTAGAATCATAAAGTGCAAAATTCGGTAACGAATGAGAAATCATCGTCAGCGATTAATCAGGCCAACAATAAAGAGTATCGTGCCTAAAGCCCCCTTCTTACCTGATGAACTTTCCCCGACACCACAGCATTACTTTCACGATTTCTGAAGTACCGTATTATATTCATTTAAAAAATAGCTATATTAGTATTACTATTTTACTTGGTAAACTCCATATAGCTGCAAAATCTTACTTTTCTTTTAACATATTTTATTGCTCACTATAAATTTACAACAAAATAAAGTTACCACACGTACAAGGCAAAAGGGTTGGACTACAAGTTCTAAAATTTATTTACAGCACTCTCCTTCAAAAATAAAATTCAGAAATAAACATGGCAATTCTTATACAACAAGGGTAACTAAATGAAAAAATATAATTTCAGAAAGTTTGGTCGAACAGAATAATCGAACAAAAAGAAAGCAAGAGAATACTTAATATATTTAATTTTCACCATTCTTTTTTTTAAGATTTTCATAAAAATACATACACAAATATACAGAAACGAAAAAGTATATATATATATATATATATATATATATATATATATATATATATATAGAGAGAGAGGAGAGAGAGAGAGAGGGGGGGGGGGGAGAGGGAGAGAGAGAGGCATTGAATCCAATATTGATAACTTTCCAAAACTGGGTTACTCAGAATATCCTATTTTTAAATGCATTTACAGGAATCCTCGACCTGGGTTGTTGTTGTTGTTGACTTCAAAATGTCCTACAAATCCCAGTTAACTTCTCGCCGTCGCGTAAAATCCCCATTATACGATCTTACATATAATATTTATGATATGTCCGGTACTAAAAACAATTCGCGCATTTCATTGGCTAAAGTAGTCCAAACAATATCGAAGCGACTATAAAACAGTGATTGGCCGTAATGTGATTGATTTGTTATTGAATGGCCGTTCAGCAAATGGTCTGTAATAGACCATCTTCCTGTTGTAATTGTCACATGACAAACTTGCAGTCGATATACAATGACAAATTCCGCATACTTTTGTCAGTTACTTTTTCTTTTGGCGTACTTTTTTTTCGGCGTACATGTACTTGTTTAACAGGGCTTTTGACCTATTTACGCCGCATTAGATGCAAGATAAGGCCAAATGAATATATCTGCACGATTTAGAAAATGCTTTTATTTAAAAAGCTTCGCACCATTGTTTGTTACATGACAACTAGCTGATATATATATTTCGTATCCACGAAATTTCAATAAAGTATTTTGGTTGAGTTACTTTTTCTCTGAAAAAAAGTTAATCTTTCAAAACTCTTCTCTCAGATACACGTCGAGACCTTTTTCGGACCGAATATTATAAATATCTATACAATCGAAAAGAATAGTTTAGCCTGTTTCACTGAATGATGATTACAGTAGTTAAGCCTGTTTCACTAAATGACGGTTGTAGTTGTTATTACAATAGTTTAGCCTGTTTCACCGAATGACGATTGTAGTTCTTATTACAATAGTTAAGCCTGTTTCACCGAATGACGTTTGTAGTCGTTATTACAATAGTTTAGCCTGTTTCACCGAATGACGGTTGTAGTTGTTATTACAATAGTTAAGCCAGTTTCACCGAATGACGTTTGTAGTTGTTATTACAATAGTTTAGCCTGTTTCACCGAATGACGGTTGTAGTTGTTATTACAATAGTTAAGCCTGTTTCACCGAATGACGGTTGTAGTTGTTATTACAATAGTTAAGCCTGTTTCACCGAATGACGGTTGTAGTTGTTATTACAATAGTTAAGCCTGTTTCACTGAATGACGGTTGTAGTTGTTATTACAATAGTTAAGCCTGTTTCACTGAATGACGGTTGTAGTTGTTATAACAATAGTTTAGCCTGTTTCACTGAATGACGGTTGTAGTTGTTATTACAATAGTTTAGCCTGTTTCTCCGAATGACGGTTGTAGTTATTACAATAGTTTAGCCTGTTTCACCGAATGACGGTTGTAGTTGTTATTACAATAGTTAAGCCAGTTTCACCGAATGACGATTGTAGTCGTTATTACAATAGTTAAGCCTGTTTCACTGAATGACGGTTGTAGTTGTTATTACAATAGTGTAGCCTGTTTCACCGAATGACGATTGTAGTTGTTATTACAATAGTTTAGCCTGTTTCACTGAATGACGGTTGTAGTTGTTATTACAATAGTTAAGCCTGTTCATGATGATTGATTAATGTTATTACAATAGTTAAGCCTGTTTTCACAAAGTGCGTTGTAGTTGTTATTACAATAGTTTAGCCTGTTTCTCCGAATGACGATTGTAGTTGTTATTACAATAGTTTAGCCTGTTTCACGAATGACGGTTGTAGTTATTACAATAGTTAAGCCTGTTTCACGAATGACGTTGTATTGTTATTACAATAGTTTAGCCTGTTTCACTGAATGACGATTGAGTTGTTATACAATGTTTAGACCCGTTTCACTGAATGACGGTTGTAGTTGTTATTCAATAGTTAAGCCTGTTTCACTGAATGACGATTAGTTGTTATTACAATAGTTTATAGCCTGTTTCACGTATTACAATAGTTAGTGTTTATACAAAGTTGTAGCCTGTTTTACCGAATGACGGTTGTAGTGTTATTACAATAGTTTAGCCTGTTTCACTGAGACGTTGTAGTTGTTATTACAATAGTTAAGCCTGTTTCACCGAATGAGGTTGTAGTTGTTATTACAATAGTTTAAGCCTGTTTCACGAATGACTGTTGTAGTTTTATTACAATAGTTTAACGTTTACAATGACGGTTGTAGTTGTTATTACAATGTTACCGTTTCACGAATGACGTTGTATGTTATTAAATGTTAAGCCTGTTTCACCGAATGACGGTTGTATGTTTTACAATAGTTACCTGTTTCACGAATGACGGTTGTAGTTATTACAATAGTTTAGCTGTTTCACGATGACGTTGTGTGTTATTACAATAGTTAGCCTGTTCACTGAATTTAAAATAGCTTTTACGAGACGTTATTTACATAGTTACTTTCACGAATGACTTATTTTAATATTTACCTTCACAAACGTTTTTTACAATAGTACCTTCACAATAGGTGTTATACTATTAGCCGTTCACTGACGTTGTTATTCATGTACTGTTCAATGTGTAGTTATAATAGACTTCCGAATACTTGTATTTTATAAAGTTACTGCACAAGACGTTGATTATTAATAGTAACGTTCCGAATCGTTGGTTATACAATTACTTTCAATGGTTGTATATTCAATAGCGTTCAAGACGTGTAGTTATATATACCTGTTTCAAGACGTTGTAGTTTCAATATTAGCTTTTACGATGTTTATTTACAATGTTACTTCGAATCGAGTTGTTATTAAATTCGTACATCTGTGTACAATAGTACTGTTCGAACGTATTATACAATGTTACCTTTCACGAACTTTATATTACAATTAGCCTGTTCCGAAGACTGATTTAAATTAGCCTTTCACGAGACGTGTATTTACAATAGTTAAGCCTGTTTCACTGAATGACGGTTGTAGTTATTACAATAGTTAAGCCTGTTTCACTGAATGACGATTGTAGTTATTACAATAGTTAAGCCTGTTTCACTGAATGACGATTGTAGTTATTACAATAGTTAAGCCTGTTTCACTGAATGACGATTGTAGTTATTACAATAGTTAAGCCTGTTTCACTGAATGACGATTGTAGTTATTACAATAGTTAAGCCTGTTTCACTGAATGACGGTTGCAGTTATTACAATAGTTAAGCCTGTTTCACTGAATGACGATTGTAGTTATTACAATAGTTAAGCCTGTTTCACTGAATGACGATTGTAGTTGTTAATACAATAGTTTAGCCTGTTTCACTGAATGACGGTTGTAGTTGTTATTACAATAGTTTAGCCTGTTTCACCGAATGACGATAGTAGTCGTTATTACAAAAGTTTAGCCTGTTTTACCGAATGACGGTTGTAGTCGTTATTACAATAGTTTAGCCTGTTTCACCGAATGACGATTGTAGTTGTTATTACAATAGTTAAGCCTGTTTCACCGAATGACGATTGTAGTTGTTATTACAATAGTTTAGCCTGTTTCACCGAATGACGTTGTAGTTGTTATTACAATAGTTTAGCCTGTTTCACCGAATGACGATTGTAGTTGTTATTACAATAGTTTAGCCTGTTTCACCGAATGACGATTGTAGTTATTACAATAGTTAAGCCTGTTTCACTGAATGACGATTGTAGTTGTTATTACAATAGTTTAGGCTGTTTCACCGAATGACGATTGTAGTTATTACAATAGTTAAGCCTGTTTCACTATATGACGGTTGTAGTTGTTATTACAATAGTTTAACCTGTTTCACTGAATGACGATTGTAGTTATTACAATAGTTAAGCCTGTTTCACTGAATGACGATTGTAGTTATTACAATAGTTAAGCCTGTTTCACTGAATGACGATTGTAGTTGTTATTACAATAGTTTAGCCTGTTTCACTGAATGACGATTGTAGTGTTATTACAATAGTTTAGACCTGTTTCACTGAATGACGATTGTAGTGTATTACAATAGTTTAGTTAAGCCTGTTTCACCGAATGACGGTTGTAGTTGTTATTACAATAGTTAAGCCTGTTTCACCGAATGACGATTGTAGTTGTTATTACAATAGTTAAGCCTGTTTCACCGAATGACGATTGTAGTTGTTATTACAATAGTTTAGCCTGTTTCACTGAATGACGATTGTAGTTGTTATTACAATAGTTTAGCCTGTTTCACTGAATGACGATTGTAGTTATTACAATAGTTAAGCCTGTTTCACTGAATGACGATTGTAGTTGTTATTACAATAGTTTAGCCTGTTTCACTGAATGACGATTGTAGTTGTTATTACAATAGTTTAGCCTGTTTCACTAGATGACGATTGTAGTTGTTATTACAATAGTTTAGCCTGTTTCACTGAATGACGATTGTAGTTGTTATTACAATAGTTAAACCTGTTTCACGAATGACGATTGTAGGTTATTACAATAGTTTAGCCTGTTTCACTGAATGACGGTTGTATGTTATTACAATAGTTTAGCCTGTTTCACGAATGACGTTGTAGTTATTACAATAGTTTAGCCTGTTTCACCGAATGACGATTGTAGTCGTTATTACAATAGTTTAGCCTGTTTCACCGAATGACGATTGTAGTCGTTATTACAATAGTTTAGCCTGTTTCACCGGATGACGATTGTAGTTGTTATTACAATAGTTAAGCCTGTTTCACTGAATGACGTTAGTTGTTATTACAATAGTTTAGCTGTTTCACTGAATGACGATTGTAGTGTTATTACAATAGTTAAGCCTGTTTCACGAATGACGATTGTAGTTGTTATTACAATAGTTAAGCCTGTTTCACTGAATGACGTTGTAGTTGTTATTACAATAGTTTAAGCCTGATTCACAGAATGACGATTGTAGTTGTTATTACAATAGTTAAGCCTGTTTCACTGAATGACGGATTGTAGTTGTTATTACAATAGTTAAGCCTGTTTCACTGAATGACGGTTGTAGTTGTTATTACAATAGTTTAGCCTGTTTCACTGAATGACGGTTGTAGTTGTTATTACAATAGTTTAGCCTGTTTCACTGAATGACGATTGTAGTTATTACAATAGTTAAGCCTGTTTCACTGAATGACGATTGTAGTTTTATACAATAGTTAAGCCTGTTTCACCGAATGACGATTGTAGTGTTATTTACAATAGTTAAGCCTGTTTCATGAATGACGATTGTAGTTATTACAATAGTTAAGCCTGTTTCACGAGATGACGATTGTAGTTTTATTACAATAGTTTAGCCTGTTTCACGAATGACGATTGTAGTTTATTACAATAGTTAAGCTGTTTCACGAATGACGATTGTAGTTGTTATTACAATAGTTAAGCCTGTTTCACGAATGACGTTGTAGTTGTTATTACAATAGTTTAGCCTGTTTCACCGAATGACGTTGTAGTTATTACAATAGTTAAGCCTGTTTCACCGAATGACGTTGTAGTTGTTATTACAATAGTTTAGCCTGTTTCACCTGAATGACGATTGTAGTTGTTATTACAATAGTTTAGCCTGTTTTCACGAATGACGATTGTAGTTGTTATTACAATAGTTTAGCCTGTTTCACTGAATGACGATTGTAGTTGTTATTACAATAGTTTAGCCTGTTTCACTGAATGACGATTGTAGTTATTACAATAGTTAAGCCTGTTTCACTGAATGACGATTGTAGTTGTTATTACAATAGTTAAGCCTGTTTCACGAATGACGTTGTAGTAGTTATTACAATAGTTTAGCCTGTTTCACCGAATGACGATTGTAGTTATTACAATAGTTAAGCCTGTTTCACTGAATGACGATTGTAGTTGTTATTACAATAGTTAAGCCTGTTTCACCGAATGACGATTGTAGTTGTTATTACAATAGTTAAGCCTGTTTCACTGAATGACGGTTGTAGTTGTTATTACAATAGTTTAGCCTGTTTCACCGAATGACGATTGTAGTTGTTATTACAATAGTTAAGCCTGTTTCACCGAATGACGATTGTAGTTGTTATTACAATAGTTAAGCCTGTTTCACTGAATGACGGTTGTAGTTGTTATTACAATAGTTAAGCCTGTTTCACCGAATGACGGTTGTAGTTGTTATTACAATAGTTTAGCCTGTTTCACCAATGACGATTGTAGTTGTTATTACAATAGTTAAGCCTGTTTCACTGAATGACGTTGTAGTTGTTATTACAATAGTTTAAGCCTGTTTCACGAATGACGATTGTAGTTGTTATTACAATAGTTAGCCTGTTTCACCGAATGACGATTGTAGTTGTTATTACAATAGTTAAGCCTGTTTCACTAATGACGATTGTAGTTGTTATTACAATAGTTTAGCCTGTTTCACCGAATGACGATTGTAGTTATTACAATAGTTAAGCCTGTTTCACTGAATGACGATTGTAGTTGTTATTACAATAGTTTAGCCTGTTTCACTGAATGACGATTGTAGTTATTACAATAGTTTAGCCTGTTTCACGAATGACGTTGTAGTTATTACAATAGTTAAGCCTGTTTCACTGAATGACGTTGTAGTTATTACAATAGTTAAGCCTGTTTCACTGAATGACGATTGTAGTTATTACAATAGTTAAGCCTGTTTCACTGAATGACGGTTGTAGTTGTTATTACAATAGTTAAGCCTGTTTCACCGAATGACGATTGTAGTTGTTATTACAATAGTTTAGCCTGTTTCACCGAATGACGTTGTAGTGTTATTACAATAGTTTAGCCTGTTTCACGAATGACGATTGTAGTGTTATTACAATAGTTTAAGCCTGTTTCACGAATGACGATTGTAGTGTTATTACAATAGTTTAGCCTGTTTCACGAATGACGATTGTAGTTATTACAATAGTTAAGCCTGTTTCACTGAATGACGATTGTAGTTATTACAATAGTGAAGCCTGTTTCACTGAATGACGATTGTAGTTTATTACAATAGTTAAGCCTGTTTCACTGAATGACGATTGTAGTTTTATTACAATAGTTTAGCCTGTTTCACTGAATGACGGTTGTAGTTGTTATTACAATAGTTTAGCCTGTTTCACTGAATGACGATTGTAGTTATTACAATAGTTAAGCCTGTTTCACTGAATGACGATTGTAGTTATTACAATAGTTAAGCCTGTTTCACTGAATGACGATTGTAGTTATTACATGACGGTTGTAGTTATTACAATAGTTAAGCCTGTTTCACTGAATGACGATTGTAGTTATTACAATAGTTAAGCCTGTTTCACTGAATGACGATTGTAGTTATTACAATAGTTTAGCCTGTTTCACTGAATCACGGTTGTAGTTATTACAATAGTTAAGCCTGTTTCACTGAATGACGATTGTAGTTATTACAATACAGTTATGTTTACTCCGCCGATTGCGGTAGAGTGGACGCTTAATCCCCATCAACGCCGCACATTTTTCTTAAAAGAGATTTCTTGTCCAAACTTCCGATAACAAGCATCACCAAGTCGTTCTTTCCTTGATTAGTCGGTGCTTCGTTATCAAGCCTTGGTCCCGTTACAATGAAATGTTTACTGAAAATAAATTACATTCCAAGGGGTACTTAGCAACGAGAACGGCTACTGGATCTTATAACGCTGCAGGAACCTATCATTACGTCACACAATGGCTATTCTTTAGTGATTTTGTTTTGTTTGATTACCCTTTGTGCTGTAGAATTTCCCCCAGTTATATCAAGTTAATACGGTGGCATAGAGGTGACAAGAACTTCTCTTTTTCATGTCGAGGAAAGAGATAATAAGTCGATGGAACGAGATAATAAGTCTAGGGAACGAGATAATAAATCTAAGGAACGAGATAATAACACGAGGGAACGAGTAAGTCAACCAATCATATTACTTGTTACAATTGTCATTCATTATAATCAGAGACGATCATATTGTTATATATTAACGAGAAAGACTTTCTAATCGCCAAATTATGTTATGCTGAACACACAGGACGCGTCCGTGTCCGTAAAACCAATCACATAAATTTATGTACTCGTTTGATTTGGAAAGGAGAAGTTTTAAGTGATATCAAACAGTTAAGGGTTTAATTCTAAACGTATTCAGTTAGTCTGGATGTTGTCTCATTTATGGAAATTTTGCCGATAGACCGTTAATCCCAATAAACAAATAAACAGGGACTCAACATACGGACTCTTGATTACAATATTTGATTGGTTGACTTACTCGTTTCCTCGAGATAATAAGTCGTTCCCTCGATATGATAAGTCGTTCTCTCGAGATAATTAACTCGTTCCCTCGACTTATTAACTCTTTCCCTCGAGATAATAAGTCGTTCCGTGAAGATAATTAACTCGTTCCCTCGACTTATTATCTCGTTCCCTCGACATAAAAAGAGTAGTGCATGTCACCTCTATGCCACCGTAAGTTCAGGCATGTATGCAGCGCTCTTGACCATCAAGATAGCGGTACTGTAGCTAGCGGTATTGACGATTTGACGACGATCAAGAACCGTGATATATCGATTGGAATATGGGGATGTGGTCATCACGTAAAGTAGTGAATTATACATATACATTCATAGGACTGGGCACTAATATTATACAACCCTATTTATCGGCAGGTTGACAATATCTCTATTTTTGTAACAGGCGTTTCGGGCTTTATATAATTTGTAGAAAAGCATTTGATTAGGTACCGTGGTTTAGTGGCTGTCTAGTGACAACAAATCCGAACAAATTGGAATACATGAATCAAAATAAAACAAATGTTTGCGTTCAACACTTTTTTTAACCCTTTCCCTCATAGAGGATACCATGAAAAGACATATGCGAACAGCATAAAACCAGATCAGCCTGCGAGTAAACGAGGTTTAACTGTGGTTTTCTGCAGATCAGGCTTTATGTGGTACCTATAGAGTGCGTCAAAACGAGTCTATATGACGGAAAGGGTTAAATATACATCTATAATGATATGTTTCTGCAGCGTAATAAAAACTTCAACCAGTGATTATGTGGTTGCTAATATTCACTCAGAACGATATGTTTTCCAACTGCCCGTTGTGTTGTCCATATCCTTTCGTTCTATTGATTGTCTGTCCGGATCATGTCTAAATAGCCAGTGAATAATAGTGTTGT
This sequence comes from Solen grandis, assembly GCA_021229015.1. Taxonomy (NCBI): domain Eukaryota; kingdom Metazoa; phylum Mollusca; class Bivalvia; order Adapedonta; family Solenidae; genus Solen; species Solen grandis. The sequence continues at coordinate 55,152,495 of CM037778.1, forward strand.
TGAAACTTTAAATAGGGTTTGTTGAGTCATGTTAATACATTTGCAGCTTCAGATACATAACAGTTACTGTCCTTGAAATGGAAAAATCACATAAGTGTGCAAATGGAAATAACTTGTTGAAAGTTTAAATGAATCACAGATTGATAATTATAAAAAATACGTACAAAAAATACCTTGCAGTATGACATTCATATAATGTAATACATAACGTTTTATTTATGATGCATTCATTTAATATGCGGCTTGTCTGGTTTCGGCCTTATTAAAAAATCGATTTTCGGTGGTTCTACCCGGGTACCTCTGTGTACTCGGGGTCTTCCTCCACCTGTAATTAGCTGGACGTCGCTATATGATTGAAATACTATCGCAGCGACGGAAAACTCCAATACAACAACAACAACAACAAAAAAATCGATTTTCTAGTCAGTTTTACAGATTATCTTTGGTGAGAATTTTATTTGATCAACAGAACCTTCGCATGTGCATTTATGTACGTTACTGTTGGACTACGGCGCCCTTTGCAGGGATTTTTTTGCAGTTTGGTCAAGTTCATTGAGAGTCATTGAATTTTTCCCAATAAACATGTCTCACTCATGCCATTCCTAAGCAAATTCGTGTAGTGATTGGTATTTCCGTTATTTCCTTATTCTGTATTTGATAACACTCTAACATTGCTTTTATTTATAGCCCATCATATTTCATAAAAATAAAATTTTCACCAAAAAAAGAAAAGATAAATTAACCTTGACATATTGTAGACTTACGCAAATGGTACTTAATATGAAAATACATGAATCATCTGTAAAATAACAGTTAGCCACATTGACATGTTGACCAAATCACGTCATTTAGTATTTTGTCTGGATGTCAAAATACTCTCATTATTTACATTTTGCATTGGCAAGTATTCTCGAAGATTGCCCATAATCAGAAATAATTTGAAAAACTGTTTGTTTATCAACTACGTCATTAATCTATGTTCTCTCGATTCGTTAATGGAGACATACGACAGGTTTATGGAAAACGTCAGAAAATTGACAAAGATATGCAAATCAGGTATTTGCGTAAACAACTGAATGATCTTTTGAAAGAGATCCTTTCTCATTAATGCATTGTAGTAATGTTGTAGTCAACGATTATATACAGGTTGCATCTCATAACAAATCTATGATAAACATTTTGCTTTTCTGTCCGAATAATATATGTAGTGCTTTTGGAAGAATAATGAACCTTAAGGTTTTAGAACCCTAATAGTGATAAATTCCATCAAAGTCTGCATATAACTTTACAATATAAGCTTATAAAATGTCAAACAAAGGTTATCATAGTGGCAATTGACATGTCATGACATGTCACAGAAGTTATTTTATTACTTCCCCTCGAAATTTTTGTTGTCTTGAGTTATCTCCCATTGAAAACTAAATAATATTGACATTTTTTCCATGAATTTAAACATAATCATATTATGCATCTTAATTTCATGTTTTCCCAAAAAAATTTTTTCATTAATCAAATTCAGTTCTTCATATTCACAGAAAATGTATATTTCCCATAGGCTTCAATATGCAGATCATCTCCTCAAAATTACATAAACATTGAAAAAACTCTTGGTGAAATATTTTTATTTTTTGAATATCTTCAAAGTGACAAATTTTCATAGAAATATAACCATCCAGTGGCAAGACATGAAACATGGAACGAAGTTACTTGTATACTAAAAAACCCGGTACCGGAAGATAACCAACTTAACGATCACATTGCATACATTCGTTTTTTGTTCGACACATTTATTTCCTAAATACATTTTAACATTTTTTTTATTCCTATATGTTTGGAAAGCAATTACTATCTTATACCGTTGTATACCGTTGTTTTACATTGTATCAGTCCTAAGTAGCATTATATGCTTTCATTCTGACAATATATTAGACGAGGATACCTTAATATGATTCCAGTTGAATCTTGTATGGAAGTAGCTGTCCTTATATCACACCAGTTTTATATTGAACCAAAAAGCAACATAGTTTGACTGGAATCGTATATTAGATATTTGAAATCTTTTTTTTTTTTTTTTTTTTTTTTTTTTTTAAATTGAAACATCGTTTATTTCCCCGTAATAGAGGACATGGGGTCGGGGCCATCCCCATGTAGCCTTACAAAATACTGCATGCATTCACGAAATACAGATTGTATCAATTATAATTTACACTGATATATGTTTTTATTTGACAGTTTTTTCCTGAATCTATATAACATCACTTGATGCAACATGATATTTAAAATAATTTGATCATTATTCATTATGTTCTTCACGCTATCGTTAGAAGATAATTAAATCGTACATTTTAAATCAACCTCTAACTCATCAAAACAATATACACACATTTATACATGTATATAATTATACCCACACACACATATGCCTGCATGCATATTCATACATACATACATACATACATACAATTCAGAATAACTTTTAATTTTCACCATTCCGATTATAAAACGAAACGTAAGATACTTTGAATGGAAACTTAGGAAGAATTAGCATTCATATTTAATTCACCAGTATTTAAAATATTATCTATATTTTGCTTATTCTGTCTCTAAGTTAAACTTATATCTAAGAAGTCACTAATAAATAATACATTTTCTTCTTTCTTTACCAAATCCAAATTGTCCTGAATTGAAAGTTTTAATGACGATATAAAGCTTATCATGCTTCTTTTCTGAGTATCAAACTTAAAATTATTTCTATATTTCCAAATAGCCCATTTTGCTTCAAAGATAATCATATTACATAAGTGCATAAATTTACAAAAAAAAATCAAGATATCCAAATCTGATATTTTCAAAAGTAATTTCGTGGTATTCCTTTATACATGCTTCGAATACGAACTTTAAAATTTTTCCAACAAATAATAAAATAGGTTTCACAAACAGACAGTTAAAGAATAAGTGATACAAAGTCTCTCTCTCTTTTTTGCAAAAATTACATAGACCGTTAAAAAGATTCATCACGTTTAATTTGTGTTCAGTACACACGATGTTATGCAAAAATTTCCCATTGAAATTGTTTGGCTTTGACAGAAGATGGAGAGTGTTTGATGTTTTAGCCATATCTTCTCCCATAAGTTTTGATCTATTTTTTTTTTTTTTTTGCCGATTTGTACTTCCCATTTAATTTCAGACTTTGATATTTCTAACATTGTAGAGTCATACATTGATTTAATCATTCCTAAAGACAGTTCGCTATAATGCACGTGTTTATTTTTGACATTTTTTATAATGAGACCGTCAAGATACATATCTTTTTATGGACTACAATAGGAAAAAGACCCCGATTTCAAAATTTCGATATATTTTTCAAGATTGCTTGTTTCAATCTGCTCCATTCAATATCCAGTTCCATTTAACTTTGAGTTTTTGTAAGAGCTTTTCTGTACTTATAAATTTTTGCGTTTCCTTATCCCATATAACTCTTATGTGTATAATTCTACTCTTTGTGAATGAATTAAAAAATATAGGTCTTCCATTGAATAATATTTCATGATTACCAAACAGACTCGATTCAAGGACACTTGGATTATAATTTCTTTGTAAACGAAAGTCTGTCCATGCTAGAATAAGATCCTGATAGAATTCTGGAATAGTTCCTATATCTAATCCATTTATTGCTGTGCATTTGCATGAGAAAAAATCTATTGAGAATAAGTTATCAGCAACTTTCAAGTAATGTTTACCAACTGTATTCCAATTATCAATATCTGAGTTTTTTATCTTCATATATTTAACATACATTTTAATTGCTTATATCCGTACATCAAAGCCTCCTTTTTCAATTTTCATGGATGATGTTTACCTTGAAACCAGTGCTTTCTTACCTCCCCAAAGAAAATCGAAATGATATTTTGTATTTCCCTTACAATTTTTCCAGAGATGCCACGTGTTTCTATTTCATAATTTGTTCTTGACAGAACGTACGTTTTAATGATCAGTACTTTCCCCATGTAAGTGAGATTTCTTGATTTCCAGATTTGTAAACAAGATTTTATTTTTAAAATATTTTTTCTAACCAAATTATATTGTTATCAATACCATAACCGTGACATATCCCTAGAGTTTTCACAAATGACTTTGTCCATGTAATATCATGATTATTCGTCTCTTGAGATTTTAATTTACCTATGAGTAGACCTGTCGTTTTTTGTTTATTCATTTTAGCACCGGACGCTTTTTCATATGCATTGAGTACTTCGAAAACATGTGGCAAACTTTTATCGTTTTCAACGAATCTACGAATTGATTTATTTTTGCTTGTCTTTTATCACCATTCTCTATGGGTAGACTGATTCCTTTTATATTATGATTGTTTCTAATCGTGCTTGACATTGCTTCTGCCTGTATTATAAACAAAAGATGCGCGAGCGGACATCCTTGTTTAATTGAGCGGGTAATTTTGAAAAAGTCGGAAATAAAGCCATTAGTTTGAATTGCAGTTTTTGAATGTTTTAAAAGCATATGCACCTACGATCTAAACATATTCCCAAATCCAATTTTTTTTTCGAAACATTTATCAATCCACCCCCATCCTTGCCTATCAAAAGCTTTTGTCTGATCTAAAAAGATAATAATACCTTCCTTGTTTTTTCGGTCAGAATGTTCAATAATGTCCTGAATAAACCTGTTTGCCTCGCTAATATATCGTCCTTCCACATAACCTTTTTAGTCTGTATGTATTATTGTGGGTAAAATAGGCTTAATTCTATTAGCCAGTTTTTAAGTTTTCTCTTTCGCCATATTTATATATTAATGAGAGAATACCTTTATATTGAGATCTGGAAAGAGTTTGTTCTTGCATACATTCATTAAATACGTCCATTAAGTCATTTTTAATTAAATACCAGAAATGTTGATACAATTCCGTCTTGACCAGGGGATTTATTTATCTTGAATTTTTTTATAGAATCGTTTACTTCTTTTTCCTCTATCTGTCTTTCTAACTTGACCGCCTCATCTTTCGATATTGACTTATTTATATTTTTTACTAAACTATCTGCTGCCTCATTATCAACACCCTTTGAAGTAAATAGTGTTTTATAAAATATTGCTTGCTCTTTAAGTATTGAATCGATATCCGATTTAATTTGACCATTTGAACATTGATTTTTGACCATAGTTTCTCTTGACCTCTTTTTCTTTCCAATTCAAAAAAAAATTTCGATGGTTTTTCGTTATTTCTAAGGAATAAAGCTTTTGAACGGATCATCGCTGCTTCTGCTTTTTCTTCATAGAATGCTGAAATTTGATGACGTAAATACTCAATTTTGCTTTCCTCACCAGAGGTTTTTACTAATTCTAATTCTTTTTCTATAAGTATGATATTCGAAATCTAAATTTAGAAAAAAATAAAAATAAACAGATTACTAAAACGCCATTTGAACACCATTTGGAATGCCATAAGTGATCACTATTAAAGTTTTGTCGGGTCTGGACGAAACGATTGCATAGTATAGCTGTAAAACTGTAAACTGAGTATAAAAAGTGAATCTCTAAGCGAATACTGAAAATGCACACGAAAGCTTAAATTATTTTTGAAAAGGGTTGCTTGGTAGAGTTGAAAGACTTAAGATGTATCCTGTGAAATAATATATGTATTTGTAGATGGCCAGTCTTGTTGATTATTCGAATGTATCCTAGTATCTAATTATTTATATCATCAAAAAACTTTAGGAGCTTTCACACAATAATGATTCATAAAATTCACCCCCCCCCCCCCCTTGGGGGGTGGGAGGGGGGACCTATATAAACCGTAGTTTTATGGCTATCCTTATAAATGTCACAGTAGATATAACTTATTTTAACATATAGTCTTGTCTGTTACTCATATATTTTGCATTAGGAAATAGAGGTCCTTTTTCAAGAAAGCACGGATCAATGCGTTTTCATTAAACTTATTAGAAAGAAAAAAATGCATCACGTGAAAGAGACAAAATGAAGAAATGAAGAAATGATTAAATTGCATAATATATAAAAAAATAATACGTTCATTTAAATACAAACAAGTAGTATTTTTAAGTACAAAGTTACAGCGAATGTAGCAATAAACATTTCACTCCGAAATGAGACTTCTTCGCAAATCAACTAGCTCATCTCGGACACCCAATTTACATGCTGGTGTAAAACATGCTTCAAATGTTTCGCCAGTCACTGATTTGTCATTTTAAATTGGTGAAATATACCAGGAATTGCCGATCCACTGGTGAAATGGTCTATAGATCTCACAGCATTATACTTAATTTTTTTCCTTATTACTACGCGGAAATATACAGATACAGTTCAGAATTTTGTTTTCTGTCGTAATACTTAGTGATGCTGATTTTATTTTAATTTACATACGATTGCATGATGGAAGTCGAAACTGAATTGAAATGTGCTAGTTATTGATACCGGAGATAAACTGCATTAAAAAAAAAGTAAATGAGCTGGCAGTTAAACGCATTTCATTTGTATGTATTTGCGTATTTTATTATAAATCTTAAAAACTGTAATAGAGAGAGAGGATGCTCTTATAGACCATTTCACTCCGAAATGAAACGTTCACTTCCGTAAGTTCAATTGGATATAATCATACATTTGAGATTTTCCCAAGTCACTGTGAGCCGTCGATCAAAATCATCTTTTCTTGTTACGACCGTGTTTACGCAAGCCAATGTTGGTTTGTAACATTGAATTAATTGCTTGGAAAGTTTATCCTCGTCTCGTACATTTTATTAATCAAAGCGCACAAAGCGCTGCGGGACTATCCACAAGATTTTACATGGTGATATAGCTATGTAGCGGGCACATGACCGAGCGGCAACCCGGGCAATACTTTTACCCCAAAGCTAAGCCTAGCTTTAACTATATATGGATAAAATCACACCGTGCGGGTGAAACTTAAATATTCATGTACTTGAATTTAACATATACGGAAACTATCTATTAACAATTATATAACTAAACACCGAAGTACACCAGTACTTAAACAAGTTTTAGCCTACCAAAAGTTCCTAAACTATAAAATAGGAAGCGAAAGCTGCTTTTCAGCATTTGCATATGGAAGGTATGTATAACCTTAGAATATGAAGAGGACAAACTGTATTGGTTTACTATGGTTGCACATTTCTCCAAGCCAAAACTTTCTTAAGTTCATTTTTTTAATCATGGTAGCACAGGAAATGAAGATAGAAATTCAGGGGCTTTTTAGGGCCAAGTTCAATGTAGGATGGTATTGTGTTTTCATTATCGGGACAACAGGAGCGTAATTTCAAACTACGCGCACCTGCTAGACTGGCACCCAATAATCGCCACTGATTCGCTGCAGACTTAACAGAAAACCAGCACGTCATCGAAAAAGATAAATGGCGGACTTTGATGGACTAAGACCACAATTACCTGCCCTTGGTTACCCGGATTGTATCCGGATGTGCCTACACAGAAAATAGAGACCCTATTTAATGCTGAATTAAGGTGAGTTTTTGACTGAAAGACATGCAGTAAAGGATTAAATTCTATAGAACACAGTTAAAATAGTCATAAAATGCCCAATTTGGAGGCCTTATTACCCAATAACCTTAAAAGTTGAGCATTACTGGGAGGGGAATTTTTGAGAAAATTGGTGTGAAATGGCCGACCGGTGCACTAAATTCATACGTATGTTATTTGGCCTTAAATAGGTCAAAAAGTAGTCGGGTGACCCCATGTTTAAAATGTACAGAATTATTTCTCTTGAATAGATCTATCTAATGAGGGTAAGTTTGGATGTCAATTTCCCTTACAGAAATTGTCATTTGTATATATGCTTATATAGAACATATAATAAAATTAATTTTGGTCTTAGTTCATCACGTGACTTCAGACTGGATCCCGTCTCATCATAAGAATCATGAAGCACACATAATACTGAGCGGGCAAGCATCTTTATCAGGTGTTAATCTTATATCGGCAAGCAGCGAGGAATCGTAACTCTTCAGTAAGTTTTATAAGAAACAAATCATAATATAACATAATATCAGTCTAAGCATTAAAATATACTTTTTTTTAAATTCAGATCCCGGAAAATAAACAAATGAAGTAACTAAAACAAGGACGGTAACATTTCCAACCCAGCCTAAATATACCTGCCTATATACATTACAGCTCGTATTTGGCACCAAAAACTCTACACGTTTTCCTGCAATTCTTGTTACTGGAATAAGGAAACGTAAGTTAGCTGAACTCGCTCTTTGTTTCATGATAACCCATCCGGCAACCTCTTAGTACCTTGAGCTTTTGATTTCATAATGATTCGGAATGAGGTTCCATTCATAAATTGCATACCTAAAAAGTGTCTACAAAAGCAATTGCATCGAATTGAAAATGGCTGTGGTAAATATGCAAACCAACAATGCCTGCATGAAAGACTGTCTACCATTAATCTAAAAACCATATTCCATCAGCGCTATAGGCGCTTTGATCTAAGTGTGTGTCTTGTAACTATTTTTTTTTTTTACTTTGATAAACAAACTTTTTTCTTTAAAGTATAATGTATGTCTCAAGCATTTTTATTTTAACAAGATTATCTACAGGTAGTAGAATGCTGAAAGCTGCACTTAATACATGGCGGTGTACCCGTGTAAGCTTTGATACGTTGATTCGATTCGTCGCTCGAGTTAGATTAATCAAACTGTAAACTGTTGCCGTTGTTGTTGTTTTTCAATTTTATCTTATTTGAATTATCACTTGTGTGTAATAATCAAAGTATTATCTTCTTATATCGCAACGGTGTTGTTCTCACGTGACATAAATACGGATAATTAAACTTCTTCGAACTGTTATGCGCATAAATACGTGATAGCGTGATAGGTATACAATTTAGACGAGTGGATTTAGCTGCAATTCGTTTAGGTCGGAACGGTGTATCAACTAACACGGTAGGTATATAGACCTTACATGTTAACTGTGTGTGTGTGTGTGTGTGTGTGTGTGTGTGTGTGTGTGTTTTGTTGTTGTAGTTCATTTTCCTGTTGTAAAATATATGCCATCAAAAAGTATTATTTTTCAAAATGCATTTCATTTTTGTATTTACGAAGGAATTTATGTAATCGAATGAGGCTTTAACAACAAGTCTACTCTAAATGACATAAAGAATAAGTGATGACATGACTAAGACGGGCAGAGAGAGAGACAGAGCAATTGTTTAAGTACTCATTTTTTTTTAACTGGTATTAATTTTGTAGGGTGATCTCCCTGCTACAGATGTCTATCCAAGTATATTTCTGACCGGTCCTTTGTAGCCGATTGGTAAGAACGTCCGCACTTGAATCGGATGGCCGTAGGTTCAATCATTAGCCGCGACCTAATGGTGCTGGAATATCTTCCTTGCTTAACGCTTAGAGAAAATCAGTTGTTCCATGACTGGTTGGTCTGATCTAAGGATAATGTGTCTAAGTGGGGTATCATGACATGCCGATAACATGATATTGCAGTGTGGGTACGCACTTAAAATGCAGTTACTTTACTTGCATGGGTATAACGACCCACTGATAGTGTTAGAGTCATGTAGGAACTGTTGTCTACGTTGTTTGTTTGTTGGCTTTAACGTCCCACCGATAGTATTTCAGTCATTGGGAGACGATATCTACTTGAGACAGACTGCCACACGGCAGTATCATGCCGTAGAAATGTGGCATGATACCACATCCAGTCACATTATCCTGACACCGGGCCAACCAGTCCTGGAACTACCCTTATATGCTGAGCGCCAAGCAAGGGGGCTATAACAGTACCATTTTTTACGACTTAAGTATGTCGCAGCCGGGGATCGAACCCACGACCTCCCGCTCCCGAGGCGGACGCTCTAAACACTCGGCCACCGAGGACGGTGATGTCTACATTGTTTCGTGGAAGTCGATTATCTGCCCGGACAGATTTTGAATTCACATGCTATTAACTTCCTGTTAGTCATTTCGTCCGTTTCTTTCCATGAATTCACACCAATAACCATGTTGATCGTATCAGTACTTTCATGAAATCAGTTTCCCTTTCTGTTGATGAAATTTTATCAGTTCCCTGGTAAATTATCATGTAAACTCTCTCTCTCTCTCTCTCTCTCTCTCTCTCTCTCTGAATACCATATATAGACGTCATACGACCATTGTCTCTAAAGTCGCTATACAGCCAATATTTTGTTGTAAAATAAGTCTTAGACAATATATAAAATTTACAATACATGTATATAAAATTTGAACTTGAACTTAGCACTGCTTTCTGAGAATTGCTATATCAATTGTCAATGCACCTTTTATACATACGCAAAATCTCATTTGTATTTGAATTTTCACTTTTTGCTTAGCTTAAATGTTACACACGTGCGTATCGTTAGTTACGTATGATTACATATACAGTCGACATTGTATTAAGAGACCGCTCAAGGAACTGCCAAAAAGTGGTCGCTTAATGAAATGGTCTCCTAATAGATATTTTTTTTGAAATCCAGGCAAACATGTCACATATACATGTATATATATATATATACAACTGTAAGCTAAATTGTATCATAACGTTATATTATATTACAACATGAATACGATGTAAACTACAAACTGTTTTGTTGTTTTATACCAATACACATCAACATGTTTAATTTTGTCATGTCTTTCGATTTTTTAGCTGTTATGTTGGAATAATACCTTGGTTCATTGGCTGAGGTTTGCATTTGGTGTTCGGTGGAAAAACACAACATTTGACATCAAATTCATGGATGGATTTGGACAATTTCAAGAAAAAATATTATAAAAATGAATTTCTTTATGTTTCTGTCTAACACAAATTCAGAAACCCTCAATAAATTTATTTCAACCGTGCGCCCTGGTCGCATATCATAAGACGCATTGTACCTACTTATAGGTACGAATTATTAATGGTACGCATTGCATCCGGAAGTATTAATTTACCTTATTCCCAAATATTGTTTTACCAAAATCCGAAGCATTCGGCATTTTGAGGGATGGTTTCACCCATGTTATGCTTAGTAACTGTTGAAACGGGAACCAGGAACTATATTTAGAATTTAGTTGCACATGGTGCAGTCATGCGTGGTCAAAACAAATTGGTTTCAGGTGAGCACTTTTGATCGGGATAATTGTTTGTTTGTTCGGATGTGTTAAAGATGAATATACACATGCTCCAGCGAACACGATAATCAACAACGGAATAAAACACGGTGGCTCAAAATAGTTGATTTTGTGCTTAATCTTACGTGCTGGGACTTGGTTTATGTGGTCGCTGGTCGCATAATAAAAAAGTCGCTTAATGGGATAAATTGATATACATGTAGTAAAAACGTTCGGGCGGGATTTAAAACGGTCGTTTAATAAAAAAAAAGTCGTTTAATACAGGTGGTCGCATGTACGATGTTGACTGTATGAAGATAATTATGAGTAGTGGACATTGATTGGACACCTATGTCTGAAAAGAATGATATTTATTTTCAAAAAATCTCAATATTTTTCAGGTTGATATAATAGTATTCTTGTGTGGAGAGTTGAAGCTGGAATATCAGTTTTATAAAGGTACATATATTCTAGTGTGTATATTTCGATTGCTGCAGTATATTTTTATCTCTTCATCTATTCGGCCAAAACAAGTTTTGCAAGCCTGTGAGTTTTGTTGATTATATTACAGTTTCCATATAAATTATTATCCCGGAAGGGACTTCGGATTTTTCATGTGAGGAAGCCTTCCAGCTGGCTTGCGGTAGGTCGGTGGTTCTACCCGGGTACCTCTGTGTACTCGGGGTCTTCCTCCACCTGTACTTAGCTGGACGTCGCTATATGATTGAATACTATCGCAGCGACGGTAAACCCTAATACAACAACAACCCATATAAATTAAATTGGACCTATATATTATTGGAAATAACTTATGGTCAATCAATTATTACTAAATCAGCGATGATTAAAGATTTATCGTTATCTTAAACACCGTTACAAACACAGTGTAATGTGGATCCACAAATGCTGGAGTTTCAAACGTAGAAAATGCGCGATTTTTTTTCTTAGCATTGCATGTAAGGTTCCACGTAACAATTCACTACTTATTGATCACATCTAATGATCATGTTGTCAACTGCATTGTTATTCCTACATATTTGTAATTGTTCATCAATATTAATCAAATTCGTCGGTATAATCATTTATCCGACGAGGAGAAGCCATATGTAGACACATTGGAGCACTGTAGTGGATATTCTCAATACTTACCTATGTTGTGTCGTAGAATTGAACTTGAGCCATTAGATCTGTGAAGAAATGTTAAAACGAACGAAATTTCACTTTGAACAATTGAATAAATCCTAAATTATACTGATCTGTACAAGTAAAACATAATTATTTTGACATTTCTTACTTTTTCATGAATGCAAGTCGCATTTAAACCTCTATTTTCTGAGTTTTGATTGACGACCGCTTTGTCCGTTATTGCCTTAATATAATAATTTATCCACTCGAAATTCCGACCGAAGAAATACCAAAAGAAATAGATTGTTCTTACGTTGGTATATATATAGCTTATGTTATAAGTAACACAAATCTCATTTTTGAAAGCTGTTTTGCCGAATGTATATTACTAGATAAATTTATAGTTGCTGCATGGTGTGACAATTATAACACTTATACTTAATCAGTAATAAAATGACTAGATTTTAATCTACACAGAATCTGTCAAATATCATAACGTTTACAAGATAAATACGAAGGAAAAACTAATTGTTTGTTTACAAACCATTATCAGATTTCCAGTACCTAATTTATGGTCCTTCCTAGCAGGTTGACTGACCACAGGTCATGAAGCCATTTCCATTAGATAATTTGTTAAAAAGAATACGCCTGTATTTCGGTAATAAAATTGCCTACGTTACAAATTCATAAAAAGACATAACTAAAGGGATTTATATGGTGGCCTATTCTCGTGACCACTTAGGAGGGCCAGGGGATGCAAAATCATTTAGACCCCACCCTCATCCCAAACACGTGGCACCAGCCTGAACTCCGCATAAAAAAACGTAAACCTTTATGTATTTTGAAAAGAGCAAGTACATGAATAGTTATTCTACAGATTATGATTTAATTTGAAACGAGGCTTTGAAATGGTTATAATTATTTTCTGCATTTGCATATTCAGATTTTACTTATTTATTTATTTATTTATTTATTTATTTATTTATTTATTTATTTATTTACTGTTGACCAAACATTTCAGATTTACCCATGTTTGAAGATGACTTCCATATCAATTCTTAGTTTCGTTTTGGTGGTTGCCATAGTGATAATGGTGCTGAGTATGCGTCACGTAACAGCTAATCCCAAAGAGAGGCTCTGCAAATATAGCCGGAAGAAGAAGATGTGTGTCGATATAAAAACACGAGAACACAAGCGCCAGCACCTTTGCCATGGTATCACAAGTGGAAAATGCAAGGACAAGCTTGGAACATGCGAGTTGGTAGTGAGCAAGCGAAAACGCCACAAGTGCAAGTGTAAAGTAACACAGATCATCTTCTAATTCCCCATATTGACAAACGAATCTAAAATGAGATTTCATGATTTAAAAAGAAAAACAATAAAGGGACAAATACAGAAAAACATTATTTCGAACTGCAAACATTATTCTTTCGTCTCCTCGTGTGTTCATGGTATCTTTAGTTAAGAAACCCCTTAGGCTAAGCATGTATACTACTTTGAAAATAAGCATTCATTATATATTATAAACTTTTCACCGTTCATTCACATAAACTGAATAGCAAATTGAAAGAAAATGAAAGAATAATCACAAGTCAGGGGCGTGCCTGGGGCTAAATTCGGGATACGCAGACTTGCTAGGGGGTCCCGGGGACATGCTCCCCCGGAAAAAAATTTGGGGCTTAAATGCCGTAGGTGCGATCTGAGGGGATCTGGGGGGTAAATTCTGGTTCAAATATGCTCAATATTGTTCATATCTTACATCTGAAATCGAAATATTTCGGTCTGTACCCGGGTTAGGCATCGATTTTTATTGCAGTTTTGGCACTTTTAGATGTTCGATTTTCTGGACGAAGTATACGCAACTGCGTATTTGCGTAAGCCTAGGCACGCGCCTGCAAGTATGTATACGCTAAAAACGTTGACGCCTCAAAAAATAACAAAAATGGACAGTAAAGAATACAAACACGATTACGCCTTATTCAAAAGTTTGAAACATATACCACCAGAGAGTCTCTTGACTTATAAAACCTGAAGACCTCTTTATTAAAATTAAAGATTTAGCTAACAAACATGATCCGTGTGTGGCCTGCATTCATCAAACTTGTCTTAGTATTCAATGCCACACCCATACTGAAAGCAGGCAGGCAAGGTAACATGGCAAGAGTGTGTTTATTTATATACTACTGTATATGAATTGTATGAACAGAAACAAATATAAAGACAGTTTGTTGAAAAATAGGCTTTATTCATATAACTTTTTAATGGAAACTGTACGACACATTAATGTATATAGAAAGGAAAGACTTTGGCAAGAGATTCAATGCTTATAATAATGAGTGAATGTCACTCTCTGCTTGGCCTTATTAACAAGAAATTGAAAATGTCATTTTAAACAACAAACAAAATCAATTACCGGTATTTGGCTAATATGCATATACTTCGCTTTTATTTAAAACTTTTTTTTAGCTCACCCGAGCACTTGTGCTCAGGGTGAGCTTTTGTGACCGCTTTTTGTCCGTCGTGCGTCGTCCGTCGTCCACAATTGTTTGTGAACACTCTAGAAGCCACAGTTTTGGCCCAATCTTCATGAAATATGGCCAGAATGTTTGTCTATATGATATCTTGGATGAGTTCGAAATTGGGTCATGTGGGGTCCAAAACTAGGTCACCAGGTGAAAACATGGATGAGGTCCTGTTTTTTGGTGTGTTTTTGTTGTTGTTGTTGTTTTTTTCTTTGAAAAGACATTGGTTGGATACCCGGGTGCGTTCGCGAACTTTAAAGTGACCGGGACATAGCACCGATACGCGGGGGGAACCAGTACTGAATTCTCCGAGTTCCCATAGCAACCCCAATTTGCCGAGAGCAAGACAAGGACGAATCTTGTACAAATTGTATACGTCTTTGGTTTGACGCGATCACTGGAATGTGCCCCGGTTGGGATTTGAATCCAAGACCTCCCGATATTATATTGCTTATTCGAACTGATGAGAGAGAGAGAAAAAGTATGTCATGTGCAAATTAGGACTTAGAATTTTATTGAGAGAGAGAGAGAGGGGGGGGGGGGGGAATAAGGTAGGAAATAAAAAAAGTGCACATTAGAGCTACAATGTAGGTAGAGCGGTTTCGGGTATTCCCGGACACCTACAGTTTAGTGAAGGTAAAAGTTCATGAGTTTTGAGAAAATGGGATAGTTTTTATTTAAATTTTTTGCTTGTATCCTTCTTTGGTTTATGTTTTGTTGTAAGTGCTGGTTTTCATATTTTCGTAAAAAGCCGAAAAATTGTACCTGAAGTAATGTCCGGCATTTTCGGACAGTGGAGGGTATTCACGGATACCTGTGGAAGTCCTTATTAACCTTTGCTAAACATTAAATAAACAAAAACCAATTTGATAATAAGGTTCAAGGCATTTGAATATGATGTTTGGTATATGCATTGGATTTACAACAATATATTGTGCATTCTTATAAATATAAATATAAAATATGTATCTAATACTCAAGTTGAAATATTTTGCATTATTATTATTATTTTATATTTAACTAGTTACGTTTTTATTATATTCAATATATATAGACTCTCACATTCTCTCTCTCTCTCTCTTTTAATATATATATATATATATATATATATATATATATATATATATATATATATATATATATATTCATTCATACACACAGAGAGAGAGGGGGTCATCATAATCGCATGTACGTTTATATTTGTCATATAGACCTAGTTACTTCCTATATCAGACAATACTAAGTATTACATATATCAACGAAAATAAGAGTTGATGTATATTTTCTCCTTTTATTATCATCTATCTACCTACCTACCTATCTCCTTTTATTATCATCTGCAATCTATCTATCTGTGAGTGTCTGTCTGTTATATTTTGTTAACATACTTCATTTATGTTGAACATATATCTTATTTGCACAGGTATCCGGAAGACCCGACATACGTAATTTTCAGACGGGTATTTCGGATATCTTTGTATATCAGTAACACGGTCTACCAACGTTTTGAAAAACATATGACACATTGCAACAATTTGTCACAATTTATGCCTATTCTGCACAATTATCTTGGTAGAAAATATATATTCTAAGTACCTCTCACGCCACACAATGCAATGGGACGTAGTTAAATATACACACCTTTCAAATAGATTTATATCTCCCCAATGTTTAAATGTACACGGTTTGTAAATATCACAAGACTTAAAAGAGGGATTTAAGTTACATTGGTATGCACTTAAAATATGAATATCTTTACAATTAGGGGATGAAATGCAGCAGTATCCGAGAATAGCCGATATCCGGAAATACCCGACACCGCACTATATGCGTAAGTTACGATTATCTTAGGGAGCACGCGAGCGAACACGGCAATCTCCACGCAGTTATCTCCCCTTCATTCTTCGGGACCACGAGTAGGCATTTATCAGGATTTCTGATATATTTTTTTTAATGCTAAAAAAACTGTTTCTGTGTATCAGCAAAGTTTTCTCCCATTCATATATGATGAAATAAATAAAAAATGATAAATAAAAATATTTAAAAAAAAAATGAAAATAACCGTTTTTTAGCTCACCTGAGCACGTGTGCTCAGGATGAGCTTTTAGGATCGATGAATGTCCGTCCGTCCGTCCGTCCGTCGTCCGTCGTCCACAATTTGTTCGTTTGCACTCTAGCATCTTCATTTTATTAGCAATTATCTTCAAACTTTAAAACAATGTTTATAACCATAAAATCACAGCCAAGTTCGATTATGGCTGATATCATACAATTAGGTCAGGAGTTTTGGCCCTTTTAAAATTAAAAAAAGCCAGATTTCACATTGTTTGCACTCTAGCATCTTCATTTCATGAGCAATTATCTTTAAACTTTATATCAATGTTTATAACCATAAAATCTCGGCCAAGTTCGATTATGGTTGATATCGGAAAATTAGGTCAGGAGTTATGCCTCTTTTAAAATTCAAAAAAGCCAGATTTCACATTGTTTGCACTCTAGCATCTTCATTTCATGAGCAATTATCTTTAAACTTTATATCAATGTTTATAACCATAAAATCACGGCCAAGTTCGATTTTGGCTGATATCGAACCATTAGGTCCGATGTTACACCCCTTATATTATTTAAAAAAGTCGGATTGCACTTTGTTTGCACTCTAGCATCTTTATTTTTTAGGTCATTGTCTTTAAATTTTATAACAATGTTTATAACCATTAAATTTTGGCTAAGTTGGATTATGGCTGAAAAAGGACCCTTAGGTCAGGAGTTACGCCCCTTTTAAATTGAAAAAAGCCAGATTTCACTTTGTTTGCCCTCTAGGTCACCAGGTCAAATCTTAGAAAAAACCTTGTGAACACTCTAGAGGCCACAGTTTTGGCCCAATCTTCATGAAACTTGGTCAGGATGTTTGTCAATATGATATCTCAGATGGGTTTAAAAATGGGTCATGTTGGGTCAAAATCTAGGTCACCAGGTCAAATCTTAGAAAAACCTGGTGAACACTCTAGAGGCCACAGTTTTGGACCAATCTTTATGAAACTTGGTCAGATTGTTTGCCTACATGATATCTCGGACAGGTTTGAAAACGGGTCATGTGGGGTCAAAATCTAGGTCACGAGGTCAAATCTTAGAAAAACCTTGTGAACACTCTAGAGGCCACAGTTTTGGCCCAATCTTCATGAAACTTGGTCAGGATGTTTGTCTACATGATATCTCGAATGATTCGAAATTGGGTCATGTGGGGTCAAAATGTAGGTCACCAGGTCAAATCTTAGAAAAACCTTGTGAACACTCTAGAGGCCACAGTTTTGGACCAATCTTCATGAAACTTGGTCAGGTTGGTTGTCTACATGATATCTCGGATGGGTTTGAAAATGGGTCATGTGGGGTCAAAATCTAGGTCACCAGGTCAAATCTTAGAAAAACCTTGTGAACACTCTAGAGGCCACAGTTTTGGCCTAATCTTCATGAAACTTGGTCAGGATGTTTGTCTACATGATATCTCTGACGATTCGAAATTGGGTCGTGTGGGGTCAAAAACTGGTCACCAGGTCAGATCTTAGGAAAACCTTGTGAACACTCTAGAGGCCACAGTTTTAGCCCAATCTTCATGAAACTTGGTCAGGATGTTTGTCCACATGATATCTCGGATGGGTTTGAAAATGGGTCATGTGGGGTCAAAATCTAGGTCACCAGGTCAAATCTTAGAAAAACCTTGTGAACACTTTAGAGGCCACAGTTTTAGCCCAATCTTCATGAAACTTGGTCAGGATGTTTGTCTACATGATATCTTGGATGAGTTCGAAATTGGGTCATGTTGGGTCAAAAACTAGGTCACCAGATAAATTCAGGTAGGATCAAAATGTAGGCCACTTAGTCAAATGTTAGAAAAACACTTTAGATGCCAGATTTTTTGTCATATTGCCTAACACAGCCATCTTAATCAGGTGAGCGACACAGGGCCATCTTGGCCCTTTTTTTTTTTTTTTTTTTTTTTTTTTTCCTTCAAATTATTTTTATTTTACAGTGAGTGGCATTTTCCTAAGTATATTTTCTTAAATAAACATCATTTAGAATTGTGGTAAAAAATAATCTGTTTAGAAAATAACTTTTTCTCTGCATGAAGATCCATAAATAATAAACCTTCGCCATTTTGTACGCCTACCATCACGTGACATTTGTGAAGGCAGTGAGTGAGCGTGCAAGGGAGATCACTGTGTGGAGTTTGAAGAAAAGGTACCGGAAAATAAGTTATTCCACGGAAGCAACATCTTGGACGAAATCAGAGTTTAATCATGAATAATTACGTCAGATTTAATTTGTTAGTTTTCAGACATGCTAATCAAGAAAATTTTGATCTAACACATCAAGTCAACATATAGACATGAATCTAGCCCAGCATATACTTAAATATCGATATAATGCTTGGAATACATATTTTTCATACGTGCATTAAATTGCTTAACGACGCACGGCGTCTGCTGCAGAAAGTCACTAGGCCACAACACAAGTAAATGCCGGTACATAAAATTTAAAAAAAAATGTTACTTTAATTAAACAAATAATAATATACTACATAATATAATTTATGATACATAATTAATACACATACGCAAAATGTTGAATTTAGAGACACGAAGAATAATTATTTTCTAAAAAAAAAAAAAAAAAAAATAATAATAATAATAAATAAAAATGTGAGTGTCCCGAAACTTAAACTGCCCAAAATCTTAGAGTGATTCGATACGATACACGTTATGTGATGTGTGATATACGATTTACGATATACCATTGCTATACGGCGATGCGATACTATCCCGTTCATTATGCCTAATACGATTGGATACGATAAGATACGATTCGATACGATACGGTGCGATTGAGTATACGATGCGATACGAAAGATATACGCTATTTTTGACAACTGATACGATAGCACCACTGTACCAGTGACATCACGCGGAAACTATGTATACCCGCGGACCTATGTCCTACATATATATCGCGGTACACTATGTAACCAAGTACCGGTCAAGCGCTTGTAAAACGTCGTATTATGGTGGATTATTTCAATGGACATCTATCGGAACCATAAATACATTCATGTTACACTAAAGTACACTATTTGATCTACTAATACACTTATACACACGTTTGGATAAAGTTCGGCGATAATAAAAAAGGATTTTTTTTTTTTTTTTTTTTTTTTAAATTTCAACTCCGCTCGGTCATTTTTTCCTGAAATAATGACACTGGCACAATAGTTACATGTAAAATCAGGTTTTATTGACTTTTCGTCAGTAAACAATGTTTGTATTATTAAAAAAAAGATTATTCATGAACAAGTGAAGGGAGATAACTAAAAGTTATATTGAATATGTATTTTTCCCCAAAAAGATAATGACACAAGGACAAAAAAAAAATCTATATTTTCATAACAATGAATTTCTACCACACACAAAGATCGATAAGAAATGATATAGGGACATCAAATTTTTGCAGACAGTATTTCTTTTTCTGCTCTTGATAAACGGTATAAATTTCAAGATATGTTCCGGGATAATAAATGTTATCCGGAAATCGGCAAATGTGTGGTTTTCCATCTAATCCGGGGGTAAAAACAAACTTTTCTCGTTATAGCTTCTCGGTACACTACCGTACACAATAGAATTAGTGCAGTACCACGAAGTTGTAACTGTAAAAGTTTGTTTGTACCCCCGGATTAGCTAGGAAATTCCAAAATATTCTTAATTCCGGAGTAAGTCTATTAGGAAATAAATGTTACGGTGGCACTTAATTGCCATATTTTTTATTGACAGTCCAGCATTTAACAAATATGACTAACATAAAACATGAATATTCTTCAAATAGAGGTTTTAAGTAGGATTTAAAGAAGTTTTAAGAAGATACTGACATTTATGAAATCAAGAATTCTGAATTCAATTTATAGGACTAGAAAATAGACCATATCACCAGGGGTTCGACAATACTCGGTATAATTCGCTGATTTAACCCCGAACTTCATATAGACTAATTTTGACGCACTAGCAAATAGAGCAGACCCAAATCAGACAGCTTATACAAGTGCTATCGGATCAGGGTCTCCTTTATTTGCTCATATGATACTATAGCTAAGTTTCTACACAGTTTGTGCGGCAAGGAAGAATTCGTGATTTCATTTACCATTTTAAATTCAGTCAATTAATATTTATCCAGTCATAAATTATACATGAATATTTTTTTAGGTAAAGGATTAAACTGACCAATCAAGTGACTGGGTGAAAAGCTCATGTGTGGAATTTTACATCCACCATGAAGATTAACTGTTCGAGGTCTGCTCGTTTACGTCTCATTTCGGAGTGAACTGGTCTATTGATAAATTGTATAACCCATGCAAGATTATCGCCCCTGCTACTTTCCTCTTTCCGGGTTCACACATTTGGATTTAATCGAAATCTGCAAAATGATTTTTCGGCCTAAGCTGTATAAAATGAATTTTGACTTTTTTCTTGAACCAATGAAATCTTGGTTAACAACGGAAGAGTTCGGAAAAGCATTCATTTCATTGGTTTGCATAAATTATTTTAGGATATTCCATCATAACATTGGAGTTTCAGGGTGCACGTCTTTCTGCATGATTGTCATTTGACAAAAAACAATTTAATCTACCCATTTAAACATAAAAACCATCCAGTTGAAATTCAAACATTAAAACTAAGCAGTTGAAAAAATAAATAGTTGTGAGTCGTAGTTAACCTTGGTAGTGGACTCGTCCCTCTAAGTCGCAAAACTCTCAGTGTATAAATTAGCTAACATAGAAACGATTTTAAGCTTTTATATTATAATCCTTTGGCTTAAATTGTTAAATTTTTTATATGATATATGATTCATTTTTGTTATTTTAGTTTTATCTACAAGGTGGTAATTATCAAATATTTATATTTTCTTGAACTACCTCCCTTTAATTTATTCTTATCCCAGTGGAAATATATAAATCTTCCACATAAAATATATAACTGTGCGCGTCTATCTAGGATAGAAGATGACTCCAGTGATTCAAAACACTTCCTTTCATTATTAAGCGCTCGTTTGCTGAACTAGGGCCCAAAGATCGAATCCCACTGAATTAACTTTTTTATGTTTCGCTTATATTACACTTTTATCCCTTCTTTCTTTCTTTGTTTCACTTCTTAGTATATTACATCTAATAAATTTAGCGACAAATACGTTTTATAGCATTATTTAAATATCACAGACCATTTAAAACTTACCAGCATTATTATATTAAATGCATTATATTGTAACACTTTAACTTTCTTTGTTGCTTTTTTTTCTCAGCCAGTGTCTTTTTCTTTTTTTTAAAGATTTTTTTTTGTGTGTTTCAACTACAATATTTTTTTAATTTGGTAAATGCTTTGTGTAGATTTTTTATAGGTCATTATTCGACCAGGGCTGGGGGAATAGAAAGTACATTTGAGAAAGATTTTGGTTTGCATGTATTGTTTTTGCAAAGATTCATCATCAATGTCGTGATAAGGTGTAAGATGTAGTTTAGGAAATTTAGGTAGGAAATAGGCATGTGCATGGTTGCTGCTAAACATTTGTATGAACACATCATAACATTGTAGACACCTATCCATTTAAGACTGACATGTCCTCGTATAAAGCTTATAAAAAGGATGGACGGTAATTCAAATAGGTCATTCTGCTTTGAGAAATTGGGTAACTTACCATTGTCGATAAATGGTCGAGGAGAACTCTACCAAATGTTTGACTTTATACACATATGGAAAAAATCCGTTCCCTGGCAACGGATTGAGCTGTTAATAGTGCTGACAAGGCGGGGATTATCGTGGATTACTAGACTATATGAACAAGTCTTTAAGATCGATATAAAGCCGGGATCCGATGTGAGCGCAAAACGTGGGTGTATTTGTTCCAAAGTTAATGGATCTGAATAATGCCTATATAGTGATATCATTGTTTTCCGTTTGCAGTAAATTCTGTGTGTGTAAATATGGCAATTACAAGATAAATGTGTTCGCGTATGCATTTAATGTTGAGCTGATACTTTCTGAAAAATATATTTGAATATGCATGAAATTGACGAAAATAAAACCCCATGGCCAATTAAAAAGATACAATGAGACAGTCACATTTATCCAATTTAAATACATTTACGTATACAAATAACTATCTCCAACGAAGAAAGACAATCGGATCACTTCATTCATTTCCGGAAGCCTTCATATTTTCAGGGACTCACAGATGTTTTTAAGGAAGTCATAAAGGTAAAGTCCCTGTAATGGTTCCGCTTTATTTCGGACCTCATGACCGTTTACTGAGATAACCAAGGTTTCCTAATGTTTCATTAGGGTACCCTGGTTATCTTGGTAGAGTTTAGGTGGTCCAAGACATAGTGGAACCATTACATGGACCTTACCTTAAATAACCCCCTTGACTCCGATTCCACAAAAGAGAGTGAAGAAGGGTTCGAATCTGCGACTTTCTGTCAAGTCAAGATAAACAGTAGATCATCAAGCCATTGCGATATTTCAACTGTTGATTTTAAAAGCGGGGAGCCCCCCTTGCTTGGCACTCAGCATATTAGAGTAAAGTTTCAGTACTGGCTGGTATCATGCCACATGTTGGAGCACTATATGTCTCAAGTAGACATAGTCTCAAAATTACTGAGATATTGTCGGTGGACGTTAAACCTAACAAACACACATAAGTGGGAAGGAAATCACAACAAATGAATACAAAATAACTGCTATAAACGTGTATACTCTCACAATTGTCATTGTTACAAATTATCAAATAAAATGTTTACAACCATTCGGCTGTTAAGGCCTAAATAATCCTTGTTTCCACCAAAACGGTTGGTAACCAATCTTATACCCTATTTCTTATAATGGCCAATTTTTGTATGGTAAATGCTGCATTTATTAAACCTCCATTTAGTTTAATATCTGTCTTATGTTAGTATCAATTAATTTTTAAGCTGATTTTTTTTTAAATCTTATTTCCGAAACTTTTAAACATTATCTTGGAATAAGAATATACCTAAATGTAAGATCGAAATCGCCAAGGCAGTGGAAACAAGTATTATTAAAGCCAATAATCCTGAGTATAAAACATCAACATTGCTGAACAACAAAGTATTCCACGAAGTCGTTGATAAAAAATATCAACAATACAAATGTAAATATATCATAAGCAAATATTCACTCCTATTAAATGCATAAAAACAATGATTAAAATAAAAAGCATATAAAAAGTTAATGCTCGTGAAATTAATAAAATTTGCTACAACATTAAAAAGACAGTGTCACCAGTACAATTTTAGAGAGAGAGACATCATCTGTAGACATTAGACAATCCTAGCATTCCCAGGGAAAAAAAGTGTCCATTTATGGAAACATTGTGCTGTAATTACACACCCTAATTTAATTACTTACACCCAAAATGTAGCTATCCATGTATTAAACCGTATTCAACATCTCATTTGTTAAAAAAATCGAAAAATTTGGTACATATTCTATAAACCTGCCATTGAAACGTAATTACTCATTTTATACCTAATTCTTACGCGTAATGCATTCTTTTTTCTATTAAGCTAACATACGTTTTGTAAACGCCGATTAATTTCCTTCCTTGTAGTAGATTTAAATATAGACTGATTAGTAGGTCAAACGCAGGAAGTAACATCTTGATAACGATGTTAATTTGGACGGTTGGTCCCTTTAAAGGACTTTCGACCAGTATGTATGTATACACACACATATTTATGCGTGTGTGTTTGTGTTTTCTTAAATTTATCATTGAGCATATCAGTCATTGATTGTGAAACCAAACGTTCATTTTGAGAGTTTTTTTTTAACTAAACAACGGTTTTAAAGCCCTTGATTTTGCATATACACTTCGGCCTTTTCTTGCCCTTTATGATTGTCGGCTCGCATGTTCCGTTGATATCAGCACATTTCCCATCAGTAACCGTGGGACAATGCTTCCACTTCCGGTGTTGCTTTGTTTTAATGTTGACGCATTGACCCTTCTTCTTGTTGTATTTACATAGTTTCTGCCTGGCAGCTGACGTCACTTCCGTATGTATGATCAAAGATACCACAACAACAACGCAAAGAAGCTTGAAATATATGGGAGCCATCGTCTCTGAAAGACAAAGATAAAAATAAAGAGCTTACCTCGACAATGACGTTGTTGTTTGGCTGAATCATGATTATAACGAGCGCATTATATATGCTTAATTAATTTGACAAATATCAAAGTTGCATAATACATTAATCAAATGATACATGCCACGATTCTACGCCACACAATTTTCGAAGTCAGCAAAAAAGAAAACAAATATTTTTTTCTTAACTTTATATCGGAAAGAGTGAAATCATAGTTTCACAGTGAAATCATAAAATGCAATTAACATTTTAAAATACAATTATAATAATAAATTCAAATGGTTCTTATAATATAGCAAGCAAATATTGTTACACTAATTCAAATGTAGCAATATTTTCATTTATGTAAAGTCAAACATATACTGATGTAAAAATATAAGATTAAGCCCAATGGACTTTTTATCTTACCGATTTGCGTGATGATAATTAATGTTGATAAAACTTTAAGCGTCATGCCTTTTATAGAAAACCGCTTGATATATTGACCAATCAATGTTTTTTCTTTATATATTTTGGTGTCTAAGCTCATTCATGAGATGTACAAAACCCATTGATCATTAATCATTTGCAGACTGATCTTTGTGGTTGATTACTCATGTTGATCCGACGCTACTTTCGTTACCTATTGTTTAGTCTTAGTAAGCTTGTCTTCCTAATGAATGTCGTCTAATCATTGAACATACCAGATACAAATTGATGAATAAATAACATAAATTGTTAAAATGTTTAAAATGTTGTATTTTTTTCTTCTAATGTTATACTAAAAGTTACGAAACTGTGACGTGATGCATAGTTTTCCTTTGCTGGCCTGTGAGGTAGGATTTTACTTCCTGTTTGTATATCCTCCGAAAATAAAACTTGTCCTAGTTAAGCAAATATCAATAAAAAAGAACTAGGACGCATTGGATTATTTGTTTCATAGCTCTTTTGTGCCCTATAAACCTATCAATTTTCGACCGCTTGTGAGGTGTAGTAAATCTAGTCCTGTTAGCCTCTTAAAATTGAAACTAAAAAATAATGAAATAACTGAATCTAATGCTTTCAACATGTTTCTTAAAATGCGTTCTTAATTGGAAGATGATTTTAATACAAAGAGGTTAAATGAAAATCTACACCCTTTCAACATTTCATTGTGATTTTAAATCAGTTCTAGGGTCGAAAAAAAACCCACTGTTTTTTTGTTGTAACTTAAACTTTGAACATATTTATGGAAAGGAATTTATATATGCCAATATTAACTTGTTTTCCAACCCATAAGTAATGTATTTGTTATATTGATGTATATTATATGTGTTTGCATTATGTGAATAAGTAAAGTTTAAACCAACTTTGAACATATTGACGTTTAGCTCATAACAAGCGGTAAACAGCTATTCATAGCAAATGTCTCTCTGTTATGTAAATATGTCCCGACAATAAATAATATTTGAATTGAATTGAATTGAATTGAATTGAATTGAAGCGAAGGAAGTTCTCTAACACTGAGATGCGCCCAAGTAGAACCACAGCAAGCACCGAAGCTTCCTAGCATGAACGATCCGGGTAATCAGACTGGGTCTCGAACCTACAGCCGTGAGAGGCTATAGTTAATCAGCATTAAAGTCAGTTTTTCATCTTGAAAAAAAAGAGTAATTAAAAAGAAGTGGTAGCTAGTTTTTAAACAGTAAAGTATGTACGTTACTTTTGTTTGATAGTTACATCGTTAAACATGAACTTTTTTCTTCTTCCAGACTCATTTCGACGCTTTGGCAAACAGAATAGACCAAAAGAACGAGATAGTTCTTTCCAGTTTCTGTCTGCTCATGATCTCCTCTGTTTGCTCATACAATATTGTAGCCCAGATTCTACACAGCCTGAATGGCAAAGAAAAATCCTTTGTTTGATATACCATTCAGTCAATTAATATTCATCAAATTATAAATTTGCTCTTTGATATTCATGAGGTAAAGGGTTAACATTTATTTTATGGTATTTCTTTCACGTGTATTTCACCAATAGAGTCTTAGTAAAGGGCGGACGTAGAAGGAAAATTCGGGGTATGGTTTAAAAAAGTCGAAAAGGGGTGGGGGCAGAGTCTGTTTTCATGCAATGGAATGTTGCGATTTATTGGAATTTTAAGTTTTACTTTAATTGATTTTTGTTAGTCTGTTTATAAAAGCAGTCGCAGTATATGTGAACGAAATTGCAAGCACATTTTCTTAACTCACACGACTTCGATACATCATGCGGAAATTTGTGCTGTTACCGTGTGATATTTTAATGTTAACCTCACTCGTTGTATATATCATTTAACTCCGTAATGAGACGTAAACCTACGTAAATCAACGAGCACTTCCCGAACACCTAATCTACCTGCTGGTGTATGATTCCACATATTGTTCAATGGGAAATATACATACACTTGAAATTTTTCCCCAGTAACTGATTGGTCAGTTTAAATTAGCGAATTATACCGAATTTTGCCGAACCCCCGGTGAAATTTTTTATAACATAGATAATTATTCCACCGTCTGAGTACAACCATTCAACCATTCATGTAACGACGCATACTAGTGGTCACCATCGCACTATTGTACGATTCAATATAACGAACTAGATGATGAAAACGCACTTTACCGATTTTAACTACATGAACATTCTACCGATAAAGAAAGACAATTTTCACAACATAATTTTGATAATGTGATAAAAAAAATCTAAAATGGATTGATTGATAGAAAATACTGTATGATTGGGTGTCATTGACAATTCAAGATATGCTTTTAGATATCTTTGCAAAATATAAAGATATAGGTGTTGAAATTTGTACGAGTTGGTTAAAAATCGTTTAAAAATAAAAGTATAATAAGACCAGCCCTACTTCCAAAAAATGGGAAGGATTTAAGTGCAAATGTGATTAGATGTGTGCACGAAAAAATGTTTCCATGGAACTCCTACTTATTGTGGCGCTAAAAAAAAAAAAATTTCAGATGCTGAATGATGTGTGATATCGTAGAATGTCAACCCTAAAAAATTGTGACTTTCGGCTACCACATCAGTCGAGATGTTTCTTGAATCTCTTCTAATGGTGTGGCCGAGTGGTTAGAGCGTCCGCCCCGGGATCGAGAGGTCGTGGGTTCGATCCCCGGCCTGGACAAACCAAATCGTAAAAAAAATGGTACTGGTATAGCTCTCTTGCTTGGCGCTCAGCATATAAGGGTAGTTCCAGAACATGTTGACCCGGTGTCAGGATAATGTGACTGGGTGTGGTATCGGGCCATATGTCTACGGTGTGATACTGCAGTGTGGCAGCACTATATCTGTCTTAAGTAGGCATATTCTCCAAATGATTGAAATACTGTCGGTGGGACATTAAATCCAATAAACAAACAAACAA
This sequence comes from Solen grandis, assembly GCA_021229015.1. Taxonomy (NCBI): domain Eukaryota; kingdom Metazoa; phylum Mollusca; class Bivalvia; order Adapedonta; family Solenidae; genus Solen; species Solen grandis. The sequence goes on from CM037778.1 coordinate 55,180,846, forward strand.
ACTTCCAACGGTAGCTGATATTTATACATTTTGTGTGTTTTAAGAATCAAATTGTTTCAGACAAAATTGTTATGAATGAAAAGCTTTTGTAATTACGTTTACAAATCACAAATGCCAGCCCGTTAGAGTAAACAGGTAATTTTTTTTTCACAATTAAATTGTGTTAACAACATAAACTATGTACATGTATAGTTAAAAAAAAAAAGAAGAAAAAATGAAAAAAGAAAAAAAAGGAGGAGCATGACACTTTTATGATGTAACTTTCTAACCAGTCGGCCAATGTTAATTAGTACATTAATATCATTCATACGGACCATTAATTAACCAGGAATTTCATACAAAATATGCGTATGTGTGAAATAGGAACATGTGTGAAATATAACTGTGCGTATGTGTAAAAATTAGAAATATGCGTATATGAAAAAATTAAAAAGGAATGTGTTGAGAGAGAGAGAGAGAAATAGGAAAAATAAGAATGTTAACATTTCAAAATTAGGAATGTGGTTGTCTAAACTCTATATATGCACACTTCTTTTTTGAATGAAAACGTGTATGTTAACATTTAAACGTTATATGGTACGCTTGCTTAGAGGTGTTTGAAGCAATACATGATTAGAGACTGTAGAATGTTCTTTAAACTATAATATCTCTAAACATAAAATAAACAAGTGAAAACAGTATTTATAAATATAACCAATAAAGCCAAACCGAAACTTAAAACAAAGTTATAAGCAAATGTTTTTGCTGTTGTTGTTTTTTCTCTCCTGAATACGAGTATTATCTACTGATTGTTACATATTAAATAAAAGATATAGCAGGGAGGAAAAGGTTAACCAAAAACACGTTTTATTTATTTATTTATTTATTTATTTATTTATTTATTATTTATTTTTTCATCTTAAACTTTACCAAAGACCTATTACAAAAAGAGTGGCAACTAGTCTAAATCTCACCAAAGCACGTAACAAATTGTTCAATTCTCGCAAAGTCACGTGTTCAAATATCTCCTTTTCTATTGAAAACATGTGAAAGTAAATTTATTTTACAATAGACATTACATAGTAAAATGTGTAGTTTTTCTGCTACACTGCTTGATTTCAAATCATAATTTAACAGACTTTTTCAAATAATTAAAACTGAAAATAATTCCTTGCAGTAGAAAAACGATTATTTTATAGTATTGTTTTAATTTCCTCTGTGATATTTCCATACTTTATTTTTTTGGAAGTTTGTAATATTCATTCATAACAATAATTTCCACAGGCTTTTACAGAAGTTTCCAATCTTTGTTTAATATATCTTCAACTTTACTAAACAACGTTTCGGATGTATTCCATCGACAGTTTTAATGTTTACAAAAACAAACAAATGACGTTACGTTACATAATGTAAGGATTATATTATAATATTGTTGTAAATGCATTGTGGTTTGCGGACACATTGTTACATCAACCGCTGCGTATCCGGAAGACCCAAAAAATGATACTGAATTAGCTCCCTTGATTTGGCAGGTCAACCAAAAATGTCTGAAAGGTTTAAAAATGTCTGAACTGAAAAACATCATCTCAGTATTAAAAAAGGTCCCCGAATGAGTTAATTACTATTGAAGGGGTGTTAAACTTAAATAAAAAAATATGCATTTATGATCTTCTTCTCGTGCAAAGGTTCAAAATGTGATGTACAAAATATATATTTGTTTATATATATTTAGATATATGTGGATAACCTGTTAGCCATTTACCCGAAAACCTATGTTCACCATATTATAATGTTCGTTTTTTATAATTGCATTAAACTTTGTTTTAAGACAAACAACAGGGGCCCCCATGGCCGACTTTAACACTCCCTTCGCCCCTTATCGCATGGGTTCGAGTCCCGGCAGGGTCATTCGGATTTTCATGTGAGGATTTTCTGGCTTGCGGTAGGTCGGTGGTCTACCAGGATGCTTCCGTGCATTCGGGGTCTTCCTCCACCTGTAATTAGCTGGACGTCGCTCTATGACTGAAATACTGTCGCAGCGAAATCAATCATTCAAGACAACTACCAGTATTATTGCGTCATGCAATTTTGTATTTTACTGTACTGCATCCGTTGTCGGCGAGTATTACTGAAATTGTCCATTTAACCAAATTCTAGTGCTGTAGTAATTAGTTGCTAATCTATGTTCAAAACATGACATGAATCATCAAATTGAAAAAAAAAAGTACATATGATAAAGATTCAAGATTCAAAATATTTTATTTCGCAATGTAAAGCTATACAGGTTTCTTTTCTAATTGCATACATACCACATAATACATATTAGCTTTAAACAAGGTCGTGACAAAGTAATCTTCTACAACGGTGACTATTTTCTGCATGAAGAGGGTGGCAAATAATTAATACAAGTTACAACATATTAATGATGAAATAACAATCATTAGCAAAGATCTGTTATCTATCATGGAACAAAATACACAGATAATGTATAATGAGGAGCGTAGTTATGAAACGTTGTTGATAAATGAATTGCGCATACTA
>CM037778.1:55183465-55233465 GCA_021229015.1 Solen grandis
TGCATGCAAGATACTCTCATGCTTATAGCTCAGTATCAAGCGTGTGATTGATTTGAAAAATCTTTAATATGTTTAGGAGTATCATACTATCAAGGTAGATAACTTTTTATGGAATATATTACAAGTTATGGCCCCTTTTTTAACTTAGAAATTTTGGTTAAAGTTTTGCATGCAAGGTACTTTCATGCTTATATCTCAGAGTCCAGACATGGGATTGATTTGAAACATCTTTAATATGTTTAGGGGTATCATACTATAAAGGAAGATAACACTTGATGGAATAAATTAAAAATTATGACCCCTTTTAACTTAGAATTATGGTTAAATTTTTGCATTCAAGCTACTATTCACCTTATATCTCAGAAATTGCTTGTGGAGTTGACTAGAAAGTTAAGGTGTGTCTTCAAGGGCATCAGAAAACAGGAGGATAACTTTTGGACTGATGCAAATTATGGCCCTTTTCTAACTTGGATTTTTGGTTTAAGTTTTGCATGCACAGTGTTATTGTGCTTATGTCTCAGTAACTAGGGATGGGATTGATTTTAGACATCTTAAATATATTAAGGGGTATCAGGCTATCAAGGTATATCATTTTTTACTATTACTATGAAGGGCAAGAATTTAAGTAGATTTCATTTGATTTACCAACAAGCATTTTGAATAGTCGAGCGTGCTGTCCTCTGACAGCTCTTGTTATATTTTTAGCTCACATGAGCACAACGTGCTCAAGGTGAGCTTTTCTGATCGCCTTTTGTCCGGCGTCCGTCGTCCGTGCGTGCGTGCGTGCGTGCGTGCGTGCGTCCGTGCGTCCGGCGTCAACAATTGCTTCAAACAACATCTCCTCCTAAACGGCTTGGCCAATTTGAAAAATATTTTGCAGGAATGTTCCTTGGATGAAGCTCTACTAAAGTTGTATAAATGGTTCTGGTCCATCGCATAATTAGGTCACAGGAGCTAAAAATAGATTTTAAAAATGAAAATTTAAAAAATCTTCTTCTCTGAAACCACAAGGCCTAGCCTTTTGATTTTTGGTATGTAGCATGATCTTATGACTCTCTACCAGGATTGTACAAATTATGACCCTGGGGTCAAAATTGGCCCCGCCCCAGGGGTCACTTGATTTCACATAGGCTAATATAGGAAAAACTTGAAAAAATCTTCTTCTCCGAAACCACAAGGCCTAACCTTTTAATATTTGGTCTGTAGCATCATCTTATGGGCCACTACCAAGATTGTACAAATCATAGCCCTATGGTGATAAATGACCCCGCACCAGGGGTCACTTGTTTTACATAGAGTTATATAGGAAAATCTTAAAAAATCTTCTTCCATGAATGCATAAGGCCTAGAGCTTAGATATTTGGTATGAGCATCATCTTATGGGCCACTACCAAGATTGTACAAATCATAGCCCTATGGTGATAAATGACCCCGCACCAGGGGTCACTTGTTTTACACAGAGTTATATAGGAAAATCTTAAAAAATCTTCTTCTATGAATCCATAAGGCCTAGAGCTTAGATATTTGGTATGTAGCATCATCTTATGGGCCACTACCAAGATTGTACAAATCATAGCCCAATAGTGATAAATGACCCCACACCAGGGGTCACTTGTTTTACATAGAGTTAAATAGGAAAATCTTAAAAAATCTTCTTCTATGAATCAATAAGGCCTAGAGCTAAGATTTTTGGTATGTAGTAGCATCTAATGGTTCATTACAAAGATTTTCAAAGTCTTGGCCCTACGGTGATAAATGACCCTGCGCCCAAGTCTTCTCTGAAACCATATGGCCCATTGCTTAGGTATTTGGTGTGTAGTATTGTCAGGGGTAAAATGTTTTAGATTAAGTTATATCAGAATCCTTGTCTGTTTAAAAACCTTGACATCAGTTGAAGCAATGGTACTCAGGTGAGCGATTCAGGGCCATCATGGCCCTCTTGTTATTGATTCTGTTTAAATATGAATTAAGCCTGTTTATACATGGAATTGGGCCAATGTATACATTGAGTATTTATATATGTACTGAGATGAAATCCGATGTTCATGTGATACTTCATATTTCTTGAAATATAGTGGTTTGTTGTTACCTTATAATGTATGCCTTCATTCTTTTCAGAGAATGATGTTAAAAAAATGTTTAAAATTGTAAAAGTTGTAAATTCAAATCATGTTAAGATATTTCGCTATTAATTGTTTTTGATAAAGATAAAGAGCATTTAATAACTTTTTAAGAATAGATTATTTTGCAGTTTTTGAGCAGTAAAGAGGTATTTTAAATGATGCTCACTCAGTGAAAGATAATATTTTATTTCATCAGTAGAGATAAATTTTTTGGTAAAGCATCATTCAGTGTACATGGAATTTTTGTCGGGCACTATTTTTGTTTTTGGCAAATTTGCATTTTTGCTTTGAAGTCATGTGTCGTATATTGTGTATTCACAGCAGCATTTACCCTTTTTATTGTAATGATGATTTATTTTTCCTACATGAATATAATATTTTGATATTAAATTACAATGTATTTATACATATGTAATGCCCGTTTTACTGTGTTAAGTTGCTGTTTATGATATTTATCAAATTAAGTTAATTACATTATATACAGGAAGCTTTCAAATGAATCAAAATTTCTGTTTTAAATTTAAGCATTTGATTTTTAATTTAAGTGATCTCTACCAAATTCAATTCCAGATGTTGATGAAACTTAGTAAGGATTACCAATATGGCTCACATGATCTTGGGCCTTGCAAAATATGGTTGCCATAACAACAAAAAGAGTAAATTATAAATTCTTCACCAGAATTACAGGAAAAAAAGCTCAAATGGTTTTTGACTTTGCAAAATATGGTTACTATAACAACAAAAAGAAGAAATTATAAATTCTTCACCAGAGTTACAGGAAAAAAAACTGAAATGGTTTTTGACTTTGCAAAATTCGGTTGCCATATCAACAAAGAGAAAATTAAAGTCTTCACAAAAATCACCTTTTGACTCTTTATCAAAAATACATTAACTTATTTTTTCTTCATAAAGGAATATATTTTCACTGAAACTTTTTCATGAATTTAGTTCATCATTAACCTTGCAGTGGAACATAATAAATCAAGACTTATATTAATTATAGGTCATATTAGGTTCATTAGAAGAATAGGTCAAATAAATGTCATCAAAACGGTTGATTTATTTTTCCATTGGATCTTCATGATTTATTTTTCTGTTTTAAATATTTATTTTCATAATCATTACTTAGCCATGATGAATCTGGGCCATGTTTGAAACAAAAAAACACCAACTCAAATCTAAATAGACTTTTACAGTTTCATTTAGAGCAATAGCATCCACCTAGGGTCATTTTAGCTCTCTTGGTTTATTATTATTTTTTTTTTTATTTGTAAATCAGCTTTGGTTTTGATCATTATTGCTTTCAGTATGGTATCAAATTTTGCAATTCAGTTTAATTTTATACTGCTAATTTTGAAGATATGTAGAATTGTTCAGGCTGTTTTCTCTGTTGCAGCTTCTTCCATTTTTGTGGGTTTAACTTTGATACCATTGTTTTGTCCCATGTGAAGCATATATGGAACTCTAGGAAACATTAATTGAAACTGACCAAATTTTGACAAATCATTTAGGAAATAGTCTTGCATTCCACCCCCACCCCCATCAGTTGTTTGCCTAACTGGTGGAGAAAGAGGGAAACTATCTTTTGATAAACACTGTGTGGGTTCGAATCCTATAGCTGCCTCTTCTGTTTTGATTTTTGTAAAACTGATTTCTTTTTTGATTATTATTTTTTCATTTTTTATTATAGTTTTTGATGGCATTAAATCACTATATGATATACAGTAGAAACTCACTTAGCGGGCACCTCAATAATACGGGCAACTTCTAATTACGGACAAATTTCGCGGTCCGGATCGCTTTGCTATATGTTTATTTGCCCGCAAAACTCAATAATGCGGGCACCTGGCTATTGCGAAATGTGGGCACCATTTTCGGTCCCGATCGGTGTTTACAGTGCAAAATGAACCTAGCTAAAGCGGGCACCTGTCCAAGAGCGTTTTTATCTGACTGGTTACGTGAAATACTGTCGTAAGTTATGTTAAAGTCTCAGTATTTTGCAAACCAGTCTGTGTGTTTCACGCGCCCGACATTTTGACACTTTCTTTTGTTTTGTTAGCAGTACACAAAGAACAAACTGACAACAGGTCCAGGTGTTAGTTTGTTTCGAAAAATGGGACGTTAATGAATCCCTTTATCAAAAGCGGTGTGTATGATGTTTGTATCTTTTTGTCCAATAAATTTAGCAAAGGGCGTTTAATATCGCTATGTTTTCAATGCATCGTCATTATCAACATCGAAATCAAACTGATGGTAATTAATACTATAATTAAAGTATTAGGGATATCTGAGCTACATTTAGTCAATATTTCTACTGAGATAATGGGTAAACATGTACATGTATGATATGATTTCTTTTGCAGCTTTTGTGTTGTTGCATGTTATTTTTATTGTATTTATTTTATATTTCTTTTGTTGTATTTAAATAAAGATAAAAATATATTAAAATGGAGTTATTTGAATAATTTATTGATTACACAAAACTCACGTAACACACACACAACACACAAGTGTAGGGTTGATGTGTCAAAGGGACATAATCCCTTTTGACTTAATGAAACCTTGCTATTAAGGCCAAATTTCAAATTAAGGCCACTCGTGCCCGGTCCCATTCGTGGCCTTAATAGTGAGGTTCCACTGTATACATAATGAAAAATAAATACAAGAATCAGAAAAGAAATCAGTTTACTAACTTTAAAGCAAAAAATATAAGTTGGTAGGATTCAAACTTACAACCCTCTAATGGCATTAGTTACACAGCACGTATGTCTTACCATTTGACTATCATTACTGAATTAACACATGGTTACGATAACTTAACGAGCAGGCACAGTGTTAAACAATTACCTATGATAAAAAATTATTCTGACTTATGATAACTTGTTTATCATTCATGAAATAAAGTCAAGTAAAATATCAAATTTGATGAGCAATAACATGGTTTGTAGGTTGTTTTTTCCGCTGCACTTGTTGAGCTGGTTTGTCAAAGACTTTCTGTTGAAATATGGATAACTGGAATTCAGATATCGATTTTAAATGTGTGTGTGTGTGTGTGGAATATACTTTTAAATAAACAGTAAAGGAGCTATAATATCAAAATTCTTTGCTGCAATTCCTACATGATGTATATTATTCAACTTGAAAATAAAAGTAAGAGAAACAGATAAAAAGTTGTGTTTTATTACTGTTCCCAAGTACTACAATTTAAGGATATATATGGCCTCTTGTTTTGGTATTCACCACTGTGATAAGATACGATGAAAAACAAGTCTGTTTACTTGCTGGCTGAACTAGTTTTATACCATTCATACAGGTCATGTTCCTGATGGTTGTCATGTTCTGAACCCATTTAACAAAACCTTTAAAACAAGGAAGTCCTAACTACAGAATTGTATATTATTTAACTACCATGCTAAATTTCATAATTGGATTTGTCCTTTCTTCACTTCTGATTATTCCATTAGTTGTTCATAGGGGGGGCTTGCCTAAAATATATTGACTGAATAGCGGCAACTGCAGACCATAATCTGATTGCACTGATATGCTGGCTGATCTTGGTCTGCACAGGTAGCAAAGGAAGTCACAAGTCCACAAAGCATTGCAAGGGTTAAGGATGTTTCAGTGAGCTATTTGTCTCAAATCAACAAAGACAATGAAAATTGAATAAATTCATAATTTTGTAATAATGACTGAAATTGCAGTCACATTTTGTTTCACAACTTGTAGCTATCACTTTGAAAGGATGAGAATAAATAACAGTTGGGAAGATTTTTTTCTTCATCAGAAAAATAGATTTGTGCATAATTATCATACTAGTAATTATACTTTCATAATCTGTAAACAAGAAATGTTCTCTGGAACACATGTGTCACCTGCTGAAAGAATCGTGATGGGGTGGGGAAAGTGTGACAGACAGACAACAGAGAAGTGATCCCTATATGTCATCTTTACTTACAGCAGGTTACACAAAAATGGCAAACCTCTCGTATCTTGGAAGTCATTCCCTTTTTTGGAAAAAAAAGAGGTATTTTAAGGCATTCAAAATGCTCTTCTTTGTTCATTCATGAAATACAAGTAAAGTTTTTTGATAAAGTAAACAATTGAAAATTAAAATACATTTTACACTTAACCTGAGCTGTCACAGAAACTGATAAATTTCTCCACTGGATGAACAAAATAGAAGATATTGAAATTTTTGTAAGATAACCATATGATGCCACTTTGTGTGGCTAAGATATGACAAAATTAAAGATATGCACTTAGCATACTTGCCGAAACATTCTTAACAAAGAGTTTCTTAATTTGACTGGAATCAGCTTGTATGTTCCTTTTCTAAACTTCTCTATAAACTGAATTGAGGCAAAATAGGAAGAATATTTCTTGTGTATCACAAAAAAAAAAAAAAAAAAAAATCTTGCACGTAAAGTCAAAATGGTGTAGTAGAGGTATTCATCACCTTTAGCTCATGACTGTACATGATGAGTAGTTACGCATTATTTTATCAGTGTGTCCATTAATCTGTCTCTCATTCCATCTCATCATTCAGAGACAAGCCTTTTGTTCATTATCAAAGCACTGGAGTTACATGAAGAGTCAACTACATGTATAAATCTTCAGTAGTAGTTAACACAATAATGTGTATCTAAAACTAGTTGAACACATTCATTTGGGCTTAATATTGCAGACACTGAATTTTGCATGTATACAAGTTGTTTTATCATGCAATATATGTGTGTGTGAAATGGGTTCAGTAAAATTAATGTAAAACAAAAAGCATGTTTCATTTTTATTTTTGGTAAAAATAATGCATCAAAATAAACAATCAGCAAACCATACAACAAAATCTATGATAGTCATGCTATTTACTGTATCCTATCTATCCCTGAACCACATACAAGGTATAAAGAGAGACAACTATGCAACCAGTATTACACCAGATCAGATGCTAGTCACTCACAGGCTGTCCAGGTTTTATAATGTTCAACTCCACCTTTAATATGAGACAGGACCTCATAAAATCAGAACTGAGAGTAGTAACTGTTGTTCTTATGGGTATGTTTTTACTACTGTTTTGTATGATAAATAAATCAAAACACACATTTCTCCAAAAAGTAACTTAATCCTGCACTGCAAATAGACTCATTTACTTCAAATGCACTGGTAAAAAGAGCAGACCCGTCTGATCAGGGTCTCCTCTGTTTACTACAAAATTGTAGCTCAGTATCTCCACAGTCCATGTAGCATGAAAAAATCCTGATTTTATATACCATTTTAAGTTCAGTTAATTAATATACATCAGATCATAAATTTGTACATAAATATTCATGAGGTAAAAGGTTAAGAGAATCTATATGAAGTATTAGTATCAGTAAAGATTTTACCATGTCTGACTTTGTTGTTAGCCACATGTGACCGGATCCACCTAATTTTATTGGGATCATTCTTTTTCAATACTAAAACATTCCAATCCGACACAAAAGTTTACCCTGCATTTCTTTTTCCCTTCAGATTATAAAATATTGTAAAACCATTATTTTTCACTGACATCAAGTTTTGTTGCTTTCTGCTTTGGGCATTTTTGTCGGTGCATATATTTAAGGAGTTGTACGAAGTCAACAAAATGAAAGTGATTTTTTTTAATGAAGTTAATATTTGTTGATAAAACCATTCCTGAAATAAACAAAGTCCTCAGCTAAAACTAATGATTTTACAGTACATATCTTCCAACCAATATTCATTGTCTGCCAACTGAACAGTTTCTGACACTTTGTTTCAATAATTTTGATTAACTGCTGCAATACAATGTGACAAGAAAAAACCCTGCACATGTAATTGTTCATATAATTTTGTACAAAAAGAGAGTATCAAAATCCCAACATAACCAGCCTCCGTGGCCAAGTAAAGAGTGCTCCACCTTGGAAAATAGAGTTTGTGAATTTGTTCCTCAGTTTTAACATACCAAACTGAACAAAAAAAAACTATTGCATGGAGCACAGAAAACTTGGGTAGATCAAGGACAGGTTAGCCCAGTATCAGGATAAGGTGACTGGATATGGTATCATGCCACGTTATGTAAAAAACTAAAATATTGTAGATGGGACAATTAACTTAAGGTAATCCATCCATTAATAGATTGTGATCATGGTCCATCAAGTGATTCTGACAATTTTAGCAAAAGAGCCTACAGTCAGACCTCGGTTATCCAAACATGTTTGTTTCACTGGAATTAAATCACAGGGAACTAAAACTTCTGACATGTAAAGTACTTTAAATAACAACAAAAGCTTATTTGTTAAAAACCTATTTAAGAATTATTTCATTTAGATTGATTGAATGGTACAATCTGTATATTTTGTTATAATTAAAACACGAATAAAAACACTCAAAACATAATATTAAATACAAACATCTAAGCATACACATAAGCAGTTACATTTGACCATAATGGCTTATTCAAACAGATGCTTTATTTGAAGTGAAACACCAGTCACAACGACTTCTAATAACTGAGATCCGACTGTATAACTACAAGTCAGTGGAAGCTTGCATCTGCACTGAAGTCTTTTTAAGTATTTGAAGAACCATGATTATAATTTAATGATGGCTGGATTACAATGTTATAAGTGTAAACAATATGCCACTTCATAAAAATTGAAGTGAGAAATAAATGTAAATTAAACACCAATTAAAAAGAATAAATAATTTATCACACATTAACATTAACAGGTATATGTAAAAATGCATATGTAAATGAACACACAATTAACATATTTACTCATAAAAAAAACAACTAACTTTCAACTCTAAAAGCTGAAAGTCTTTTTTTTCAAAAAATTTTTTTACTAACAGCATGACTATGATATCCATATACATTGTATATGCTATCAAGGAAATAATCTATGAAACAACAAGAGGGCCAAGATGGCCCTTGATCGCTCACCTGAGAAAGATGATTGCTCAAGAAATAAAGATGCTAGAGTGTAAAAGTGAAATCTGGCTTTTTTATGGTGAAAAGGGCATAACTCCTAAATTAACTTGTCAATATCAGTTATAATTGAACCCGATTGCGAAATTATGGGCATAAATATTGTCTTAAAGTTTGAAAAAGATTGCTAAAAAAATGAAGATGCTAGAGTGTAATCAAAGTGAAATCTGGCATTTTTTTATATTTAAAGGGGCATAACTCCTGACCTAATCAACAGATCTCAGCTTTAATCGAACTCAATCGAGACCTTATGGTCATAAGCATTGCCATAAAGTTTGAAGATGATTGCTCAAAAGATGAAGATGCTAGAGTGTAAACAAAGTGAAATCTGGCATTTTTTTATATTTAAAGGGGCATAACTCCTGACCTAATCAACAGATCTCAGCTATCGAACTAATCGAGACTTATGGTCATAAGCATTGACATAAAGTTTGAAGATGATTGCTCAAAAGATGAAGATGCTAGAGTGTAAACAAAGTGAAATATGGCATTTTTTTAATATTAAAAGGGGCATAACTCTTGACCTAATTGACGGATCTTAGCCATAATCGAACTCAATCGAGACCTTATGGTCATAAGCATTGCCATAAAGTTTGAAGATGATTGCTAAAAAAATCCAGATGCTAGAGTGTAAACAACGTGAAATATGGCATTTTTTTAATATTAAAAGGGGCATAACTCCTGACCTAATTGACTGATCTCAGCCATAATCGAACTCAATCGAGACATTATGGTCATAAGCATTGCCATAAAGTTTGAAGATGATTGCTTAAAATATGCAGATGCTAGAGTGTAAACCACGCGAAATATGGCATTTTTTTAATATTAAAAGGGGCTTAACTCCTGACCTAATTGACGGATCTCAGCCATAATCGAACTCAATCGAGACATTATGGTCATAAACATTGTCTTAAAGTTTGAAGATGATTGCTCAAGAAATAAAGGTGATAGAGTGTAAACACTAAAAATTGTTGATGACGCAATACCATTGTATTAAAGCGGTATTAAAATAATTTATGTGACTCAATTTAGCAGCATGTTCTCTTTTATTCTCAGTAAAACTCAGGTCATAATTCAAAAAAAAACAAGAGGGCCAAGATGGCCCTAGATCGCTCACCTGAGAAAAGTATCATTCATTGCCTGTACAAAACAGATTGCTTTAGAATTAAGATGATGAGGTGAAACAATGTTCAGGAATTTTCTGACCCCATCCACAAAAGATATCATCATGACAAACATTTTGACCAAGTTTGAGGAAGATTGGATTAAAATTGTAGCCTCTAGTGTGTAAACAAGATTTTTCTAAGATTTGACCTATTGACCTACTTTTCGGTCCAGCCCAGCCCATTTTCGAAAGGGTTCAAGATATCATCAAGACAAACATTTTGACCAAGTTTGAGGAAGATTGGATCAAAATTGTGGCATCTAGTGAGTAAACAAGATTTTTCTTTTTTTTTCCTACTGACCTATTTTTATCCACCTGACCCATTTTCGAAAGGGTTCAAGATATCACAAGACAAACATTCTGACCAAGTTTGAGGAAGATTGGATCAAAATTGTGGCCTCTAGTGTGTAAACAAGATTTTTCTAAGATTTGACCTACTGACCTACTTTTTGATCCAACCTGACCCATTTTCGAAAGGGTTCAAGATATCATCAAGACAAACATTCTGACCAAGTTTGAGGAAGATTGGATCAAAATTGTGGCCTCTAGTGTGTAAACATCAAATTGTTGACGGACGACGGCCGACGGACAATCAAGTATCCCAAAAGCTCACCCTGAGCTATGCTCAGGTGAGCTAAAAACTCAAGGAAAAGTTCATCTTTGATATGTTGGTTGTCTTGTTAAATTAAATATTATTTAAATTAATATATAATAGTTATTGTATTAAATAAAAAAAGTTAATGCAATTTTTTAATTTTCTATAAGTATTTAATAATTATTATTAACTTAATTAAATTTAATTAATTAAATTTTTAAAATTTTTAATTTTCTAGAAGTGTTACTGTTTGCAGGTCATTCATTAGGAGACTGGAGTTAATCATACATGTTGCAGAATGAATAACTGTTGCAACCAAAAATGTTAACGCAAATTTCTAAGTCGAAAAAGGCCCATAATTTGAGTAAAATTCTAGCAAGTGTTGTCCATCTTGGTTCTGCAGGTCCATTTCATGCTTAGGAAGACTTGTGTGAAGTTTAAATCCAATACAACAAGTGCTTACTGAGTAATGATATTAACTTAGTTGCAGAAAAACTTTAACCAAAAATGTTAACGCAAATTTCTAAGTCGAAAAAGGCCTATAATTTGAGTAAAATTCTAGCAAGTGTTGTTCATCTTGGTTCTGCAGGTCCATTTCATGCCTAGGGAGACTTGTGTGAAGTTTAAATCCAAAACACCAAGGGGTTACTGAGTAATGACATTAATTGGTTGGTTTTTAGGAAGACTTGTGTAAAGTTTAAATCCAATACACCAAGTGGTTACAGAGTTATGATATTAACTTAGTTGCAGAAAAACTTTAACCAAAAATGTTAATGCAAATTTCTAAGTTGAAAAAGGCCCATAATTTGAGTAAATTTCAATCAAGAGTTGTCCCTTTTGGTTCTCTAGGTTTGTTTTGTGCCTAGAAAGACTTGTGTGAAGATTGATTGCAATACACCTACTGGTTTCTTAGATATGACTGCCAACGCTGACGCCGACGCCGGGGCGAGTAGAATAGCTCTCATATTCTCCGAATAGTCGAGCTAAAAATTGTTGATGACGCACGACGGATGACGGACGCTCACAGGATCACAATAGCTCACCCTGAGCTATGCTCAGGTGAGCTAAAAATTAAACCAGACCAAACTTGCATGCTGATCAGATTTTATACTGTTTACCACTCAACAGTTCTCTGGAGATTAGAAACAATTAATAGTTACAATACTTGAAACCTTTACAGTGTGAGATTTTTTTTTTCTATCTGTATCTGGATCATCAATGGTCTAACACAATGTGATGTGGTTATGTTGGAAGTTAAGGTAAGATACCTGTAATTGTTCTGCTACATTTTGGACCTCATGGCCTTTCACGGAGATAACCAAGGTTCCCTAATTTTTCAATAGGGTACCTTTGTTATCTTGGTAGAGGTTAAGTGGTCCAAGACAAAGTGGAACCATTACAGGAACTTTACCTTAAGGGAAACAAACCACAATCATTAAGGTATTTCCATAATTCATGTTAAAACTTATTTCTTATCCATTAATTGCAGAGGAAGTTCTTCCAACTTGAGTCAATCCATTGGTTGCCTATTCTGATATATAGGTTTTCTTCTGAAATTCTGATTACTTCCCATATCACCTATGTCAATGAGATTTTCCTAAAAGATACAAAATCCTGTCCAACCATGTATTTCCAAGAAGCTAAATAAAGCTTGAGTTTTTATCTTGATAAAAGGGAAATGGAGAAAAAGTCTACATGTCAACTAAGCTCCTTAGCAAAGTTAAATAGATGATGAATAATACACAGGTTAGTAAGCATGGTCACAAACATATGTTTTAATACCATATTTGTGATATGTTTATCACAAAATTGCTCTGCTACTTGCATGATAATGCCCTAGGAAAATTCGCACATGAAAAAAATGACATCTTTTTAAATTTTAAATAGTTGTTAGGATTTGTATTTTTTTAAAAGTTTTACCATTTTTACCCCCATTTGACATCAACATGTGCTAAACACAATTGGCAAACATTTTGTTGTGAATATGTAATATAATGTATATCTAAAATGTGCATGTTTTTTCATTATTCATTATTTGTGCACTATATTATAATTAGTATTATAAAGAGTGAATCTAATCTGCATAACCCTTTCCCTCATAGAGGAAACCATGAAAAGACCTATGCGAACAGCATAAAACCAGATCAGCCTGCGAGTAACTCGCAGGCTGATCAGGTTTTATGCTGTTCGCTGCTCCTCAGTGGTCTGGAAATGAGGATTTTATAATTAAATTTGATAAGGTTTGACTGTGGTTTTCTGCAGATCAGGCTTTATGTGGTACCTACAGAGTGCGTCAAAATGAGTCTATATGAGGGAAAGGGTTAATATACACTGGATTGACCCCTGTTAACAAAATGCAATGCAATACTTAAAATAAGGATATGTATCAATTTCAAAAAGCGTAAAAAAAATGAATACCAATATATACATAATGTGTTTTGACAAAAGAAGAAAATATTGAAATGCCAAAATAACGTTACATATCAAACATATGTATAATACAGAACAATGAATGGTTAGCTGGGGTATCTTAGTTACTACAGCCCTGTCTTATTGAAAATTGCCTAAGGCTTTAGTCCAATCCCAAAGCCTCAGCAATTATCACCCAATGTCATGGCTAGCCATGTATTATTCTCTAAGTAATGATGCTAGCCACAACAATAAAAACATTGGTAAACTTATAACAACTACTTTTTTTAAATGTTTTGTAGATTTGAATAGACATGTATTGATATTTTCATTGCATTTATGCTTTAGGTCCAACTAAATTAAGTAAAAGCCAAAATAAAAAGGGTCGTGATGGCTTTTTGTATTACTGATTTTCATAAAGATATCTTTAAGATTATGACCAAGGTTTATCAAGATTTCACCATAATGCAATTGCTAGTGTGTAAACAAAGTTGGATCCAGCATTTTCCAAAAATTCATAGGCCATAACTTCTGACCTGTTGGGTCCATATTAGCCATAATCAAACTACTGAGAGATAGTGGCCATAATGACTACTGCCATTTTTGACGGCAATTGCTTAGGAAATGAAGTTGGTAAAGTGTAGGAAAAATTAACAGCGGATGAGACATTCAACTTTGTTAACAGCTCAGGTACATGATAAATTGCAATCAAAATACTGACAATTTGCTTTTAAAAACATTAATCAGACTTGGAGAGCAGCTTTAAGAAAAGTTACGATAGTCCTTGTCAGAAATATAGGGCAGGTGTTGACAGTGAAACTGTCCCATATTCTATTTCCATATACTCCTAAACCAGTTTACCATAACCAGATGATTAACTAACTATCATCAGGTATAAAAATGGAAAAAAAAGATACAGTTAGCCTATATTATATTTAACAGGAATAGATGGTTATCACATGATTCCACAAACTGAAATTTCTTGCGGGCTTTACTGGAATTTCAAAATATCCAGAATACTATTACACAATTTCACACCATTCCACAAAATTAGATTCCATTACAAGCTGTACTGGAATTTCAAAATATCCAGAAAAAATTGGCAATTTCTGGCATTTAAATCAAATTTTAACAAATCATGACATTAACATTATCACAGATAATGAGATGTAAAGTAGCGGGATATAGGGAAAAGTTCCATTCTTCATACAGGCACAAGCTAATGTAGTAATACTTATTTCAAGTTGGCTCTGGCAGTTTCTTAAAAAAATGTGAAGAAACATATCACACATTCACAGCTCGTTCACAGGTGGTCATTGACTAAGAATTTGATATTGAACTATATTCGTGTATTACATCTATTAATACCCATATACAGACATACGGTCAACCAATGCAACCATCCATGAGAGTAAAAAAATGGGTGGTTTCCCCATCACAGGCAATACAGTCACAGATGGTATTAAAACTATATTAAGAATTATAAAATCCTATATTTAGATTTTTTATTTTCATTTAATCTTCGCACATGCCCTAACTTCATAGGTTGAAACTATGAAATCACTATCCTAAACTGGTCAAGACACCATATTGCATTTCACCTATACTTGCAGAGTTTATTTGTAAGAAAACAAAGACTTCACTAACATTAATGACAGAGATTTTTTTTCTTAATTTCTACCAATCATCTGTGAACAAGCTGCTTTAACATACAAATTTTCAAAAATATGTAGTACAGACTAAATTAATTGTCTGTCAGTATCTAATTCTATCATATATCATTGTTGTTTATTGCATTCGCACTCAGGAGTATTGTGCATGGTGGTGTGGTTTTTAATGCCTTTAAGGCCCAGCACTTCTGTTCACTTGGACTTTTCTGTTAGGGTTGTTCTCCCTTAGCACCTCTTGACAGGTGCACCTACACACAGAGACAGATGCAGATACAATGACTCCTGGTGCACTATCCAACTAATTCCGAATAGACCCCCTGGTTCTTTAACGAGCCCAATATATAGTACCGATACACCAGAAGCCCCTTTAACCACTGTCTGGATAAACCAGTGCTAAGCTTTCAGCTAGGCAGGGACCACTGAAAAGTGTCCCAGAAATATTCCAAGGTCTGACTGGGATTTGAACCCCTGGACCCCTGGATTAGCAGTCCAGCGCATTGCCACTGAGCCACCACTCTGACACTAAAATATTGTTTATATATGTATTTATCATACTACAGCTATCACTAAAGGAAATAAATGTCCCCGCTGCACCATCAAGACACAACATTGAAAATTCATTTAACTTTTTGTAAAGTGGGATAGGACAACTGGCATGATCCCTACATAGCTGACTTCACAATCTGAAGTAGGAGTATAATAAAAACTTTTTAATTTACTTTTTTCTTTCAAAATATTTAATGTCTGTGTGAACATATATAATGGTATTTACTGGTAATCTCTATCTGCATAACTTCAAAAATCTGCAAGACTTTTAAAGTCTATCTATCATCCTGTCTAAAATTTGCAGAACACCAGAAGTGCGACTGTCACAAAAATTTAGCCAGCATGAAATAAGATAATACTAATAAAATTCTATTTTGTATAACAATATAGAGTTGCAAGCTGCAGAGAAATTTCTCACTCTGCAGTCATTCACAAGCTATTCTACTTCATCCAGCTGTTTCCCCAACGGATCTGACGTCCCAATGTGAACGGCGAGCCTGTCCAACTTTGACAATTCCTCCTGCAGTTCTGCAGACAGTGGGTTATCCTGCAAGTCAAGTTCCCTCAGACTGGGCATCTTCCGCAAACTATCCACCTCCACATCTGGAAAAGAGGTCTAAATGTACACCCTTAACCATAGTATGTGCCTACCACAGAAAAATCAGACCAGACTTTCAGTCTGGACTAGGCTTAAAATAATTTTTTTCTAAAATGTAGATCCATCAGTCCAATATCAGTCATAATCCAAATGCCGGAATTTATCCGGATCTCCGGACAAAGCAGTCAGCTGAGGAACAGTATAAAACCGGACTAGTCTGAAAAGTACTCACTGGCCTATCAGATTTTTTACTGGTCCCACAGTTTATTTCGTTAACCTTTTACCTCATACAGACATATTCTGATGCCTAAGCAAACAGAGTAGATCCAGATCAGACTGCTTCTTCCTGTTCAGGGTCTCCTCTGATTGCTCAGAAAATATTGTTGCTAATTTTCTTCAGTATGCATGGCAAGGAGAATCCATTGGTTCATATACCATTTCATGTTCGGGAAATTAATATTCATCAACCAATTTTCTTTTTTTAAAGATTTCTGTAGGAAAACCTGGTTAAAAAGCCAGATGTGACAAAAATCAATATTGATAAAAAATCTTTTACAGTGTCACCTTCATATTTTGTTACAGGTTATATAATTATGTACAGTCAAACCTGTCTTTCGCAATCAGTCATGGGAACAAGAGAAAGTGACTGCTTAACAGAGGTGGCTGTTAAATGAAGTTTAAACATAATCAAAATTCTATAGTTTTGTAATATTAACATTGACCACTAAATGCAGGTTAACCGCTTAATAGAGGTGGTCACTAATACAGGTTCAAATGTATTATAAAAAAAGAGTACAATGGGATATGCCTGTGATTCAGTCAGTCTTATCTAGCTATATGCTAATTAACTTGACGCCAAAACAGGTATAGCCACGCCCCGAACGTTTGTCGGAGGTTGTTGAACTAAGGTAACTATTGAAAGCAAGATTCACGTGCATTTGTTTGTCGGAGGATTGTACAGCTTTTCAATGGTTAAATCGATATGCATATTCATTTCGGGGCGTTCGGCGTCATGTTAATTGCAAGGTAGTTCCTTTGATACCTTTCTTAACCCTTTCCCTCATATAGACTCATTTTGACGCACTCAATAGGTACCACATAAAGCCTGATCCAGGGATTTACCGGACGCAGGATCCTGCGTCCATATACGCATGAATCACAGACTGTACGCACCGAAAAATAAAGTCTGCGTCCATGTGTACGCACGAATTGTCCAGAATATCTGTGCCAATTCATTATCAAATGTCTTCGTAAATCTCTTGGAATTTCCAACGCTATATTTAACTAGTTAAATTTACAAGCCAATCACTGTGCCTTTTAAAATTAGCGTCCAATCATTGAACGCTTCCGCTCACATGTCTTATCAAAGTTAAGCATGGCAAACACAAACTGACTTAAGAAGTTTATGGGGCAAAAGAAAAGATCGCGATGACGAGAAACATGAAAATTTATTGTCAACTGGTCACCCTGATTACAGTTACAATCTTCCTCAAAATCAAAACGTGAGCAGAAATTTCAGTATATGGCTTGAAAAATTTAAATGGCTACAGTTCCGTGACGAAGGCATGTACGTATTGTAATACCTGCATTTCGGCGAAAAGCTCATCAAATCCCTTTACAGAGGGTTGCATAAACTTTCAAAACTCCTTATTAATTCGTCATCAAGACACTGATGTCTACATGAACAGCTTACAAGTCTTAAATATGCGTTCAAATTTCGCAACCGCTATTAAAGCTGATCACGATCAAAGCGTTGAAAATACTGTTAGTGAACTCAATGATTATGTGATTCAGTTGCAGACGGTGTATAACAGAATTTTGAATATCCAGATATTTTTGTTTTCTACAAGGAATACTTGTTAAGGATGCTTGAAATGATACTGTAAGAAAACAAGAATGTCTGTTATCCACCTAGTCAAATTTTAATGTGAATTCTCAAAATTTGCACTTATTAAATTTAATAAATTTCTCAATTTTAAGGATCTGGAATACATACTTTTAGTTAAAGATAATGGCTTTGGTATAGTAACAACACATCTGCGCAGAAAAAAAAAAGTTTTAAAATTTACTTTAACATTCCATGCCCTCAAAGTCGCAAGACTTATAACTCTTCTGGAAAATAGCTAGTGATCCTTAGCAAATTTTGAGTAGTATATTTTGGTGAGGTTAAATAGCTTGGACCCCCTGAAATTAATGATGGACCCCTGTTTTTAAGGATCCTGAGTCCAGTGGACCCCTGAAAATCAAAAGTAGTGTAAATCCCTGCTGATCTGCAGAAAACCACAGTTAAACCTACCAAATTTAATTACAAAATCCTCATTTCCAGACCACTGAGGAGCAGCGAACAGCATAAAACCTGATCAGCCTGCGAGTTACTCGCAGGCTGATCTGGTTTTATGTTGTTCGCATGGGTCTTTTCATGGTATCCTCTATGAGGGAAAGGGTTAATATAAAACAAGAGTGTTCTTTGGAACATGTGTGTCACCTGCTGAAGCATGATGGACAAAGTGTGATGGACAGACAGACACACAAACGGACAGAAAAGAGATCCCTACGTGTCACCTCTTCTTACAGCTTGAGACACAAAAACTAAGAAATAGAATATTCATAAACAATACCTGTAATTTTATTATCCTTTGCAATAACAACTTGTATTTTTGGACACTCATATATGAAAGATGGAAGTCTTTCAAATTTATTGCACGAAATGTCTATCACAGTTAGCTCTTCAAAGTTTTTAAAATCATCAGGTAGGACTGTCAGCTCATTTCCTTCTAGATTAATTTCTGAAATGAAAAAGAATTTGTAAGATCACAATTCAAAAGTTTGACATCCAGATGCATGCAACATACACTAAAACAGTATACACAACATGTACTGGTATCAGTAATATAAATTTTCCCAAATGAATAAGAAAACAGAATATGTATGCAATATAAACATACATTATGAAAATGTGTCAAAACAAATAACTGTTTTAGACAAATATTTAATGTTCAATAAGTATGATTTGCCCAAAGGAAATTATGTTAAGTACTACTTTGCACTTAATATAGTAAGTTGAATACCAGCTAGGATTTCTAAATGTGCTGGCTTTAATTTATACACATTCCATCCAATATATAATTTTAGTTTCAAATAAAGGTTCAGACTAAATATTTTAAACACACAGCCTCACATTTTCCAGGCAATGTTGTTAACACAAAGACACTGGGACTAGTCTAGATAATCACATTTAAGCATCTGGGAGAAAAAAAATCCTTAGACCAGCCAAACATTTATAATCCTCAAGCCTTTTACATCAGTTGTTATACCTACCTAAAAATCCATTCACTCAAAAAAATATCATACACCCTTCATTTAACCTTTTACCTTATTTAACTCTTTACTTCATATAGACTCAATCTGACAAATTGGCAAACAGAGCAGACCCTGATCAGACAGCTCCCACAGGATCTGTCTGATCAGGGTCTCCTCTGTTTGCTCATACAATAGCTCAAATTTTACATGGTCTGCAGATAAAAGAAAAACCCTGTTTCATATACCATTTAAAGTTCAGTTAATTAATATTCATCATATCATTAATGTGTACATGAATATTCATGAGGTAAAGGGATAGACTTGTTTTGACACATTGGCAAACCCAGACCTGACAGCCTACAATATTGAAGAGCTCTAAGCTTCTATACAATCTGCTTAGCAAAAAAGAAATCCATTGTTTTATACAGTTTATACCATTTTAAGTTCTTTAAAGCAATATTCAGTAAGTCATGAAATTTGTACACCAATATTAATGCGGTAAAGGGTTTATTTATCTTAAGATAATCTATCTATCATCAAATTTAATCATGGCCCTTCAAATGCTTAAACAGACTTCACTACAGATGCTCAAAGTTTATAAAGGCTTGCATTTACTTTACAATTCCCACAATCACTTGATGGACCAAGATGAATGGATTACCTTAGAATGTTGTTGTTGTTTGTTGGGTTTAACGTCCCATTAACAGAATTTCAGTCATTTGGAGACTATGTCTACTTGAGACAGAAATAGTGCTACCACACTGCAGTATTATGCCGTAGACAAGTGGCATGATACCACACCCAGTCACATTATCCTGACACAGGGCCAACCAGTCCTGGTTCTACCCTTATAGCAAGAGAGCTTTACCAGTACCAGTTTTTACAACTTTGGTATGTTGCAGCCTGGGATCGAGCCCAGGACCTACTGCTCTCGAGGCGGACACTCTAACCATTTGGTCACCGGGGATGGTAATTTTTACCTTAGAATAGAAAGCTTACACAGGAAATACATTAAAGAAACTGATATCAGTGCAAATGAAGATGCCATCTGGAATAATGTCAACCTACCTGTTAGAGATGGTAGTTTTGTACAAAACTTTGGCTGAATTTTCTTAAGGCAGTTACCGCTGAGATTACACTTTTCGACATTCGTGTTTTTCAACATCAGGTAAGTGGCATCTGGAACCTGACTCAGTTCACATTTAGATAGATCTGTAAATGAATAGATTCACAATAATGTGATGCTTTTCAGGTATATTAGCAATAAGATTTTGTTAAAACAAAGGGCTACATGAAAGTCTAAAATATCACTGTAAAATATATATATGTAAAAAAAAACATGACAACAATAACTAAAGTTTATTAGAGATGAAAGCAACTACACCTTGATCTGTCCATAGTTCTACACTTCTGACTTTTACTTCAAATTTATTTGCTAATTACCTGCAAAATAGGACTAAATATCCACCTTCACTCTTAAGCATTTGAATGTAATATATTCAAAGAAGACAATGGTGATTTTGTGAATAAATATGTCAAATATATAATGGATATTTACAAAAAGATCAGGACAGCCCAATTCCACACATTGCTTACCACTGCAAGTATTCAAAAAACAATGACAAACTTATCAGGATTAAGACTGTATGACACAAAGTAAAATATGGCCAAGATGTGTCTTCCCTGATGCTTGAGTAAATACAAGAGTGAAATCTTACTTTTTTGTTGTTGTTGTTAATTCGAGGACAATAACTCCTGACAGAACAATGCATAATCAAACTTGTCAAAAAGTTTATGGCCCATAAGGACTATTTCTGATTTGATTAACACTGATTGTAGAATATAAGAAATTGAAATACGGCATTTTCTGATAATTCGAAGGCCATAACCCTGATATATTGCTTTGATATCCTATACAATCATACTTGTCAAAAAGCTAAAGCCATAAATACTGTCTATAAAGCTGATCATGAATGCTTTATAAATGTGGAAGCTATGGAGAAATCTGGAATTAATTGATAATTCAAGGGCAATAACTGAAGACATATTGGTTTCATAAATGCCAAAACCCCTGACCTATCAGCCAATAAACTGAATGTGGCAGAGTGTTTGTGACATCAAATACTTTTAAACATTTGAAAAAGGTTGCTTCATAATGCAGATTAACAACAGAGCAAACAAGGTGTAATCTTGAATATTTTTTTTAATTCATGGACCATAACTCCTTATAGATTGTATCAAAAAAAAAAAGTTGTCTCCTGTTTAATCAAGATTGCTTAATAAATGTAGATAGTTAGGAAACCTGGCATTTTACTTTAATAAATCTGCCATAATCATACTTGACATAAAGATTATTGTCATACATATTGTCTCCACAATTGTGTACCCATAATTAGTGATATCGTTTTACTTTCGGTTTGGTGATATCCTCTATGAGACGCAAAGGCATGAAATCAGTACCAAAAATAGCATGTCACGCCAAGTGGCTCATTGATGAGACTTGCGATATTGATATTTTATGGTATTGGCTGTCACGCCCCCATTAGGGATAGTGCCAAACGCAACATAGAATCTCACAAATTACGGGTACACAAATGTGTACTAATGTTAGTAGATTACTATTTCATTACCTCAACTTTGCAATTTCAACTTATTCAATATAATCATACTGCAGAAATGCTATTTACAAAGTTATATGAAAAACAACAAACAAACAAGAAAGTCAGTAGAACTGACAGATGCTCCCCGAAGAACGTCATTGTTATAAATAAGGCCTTGGTCAATGGGTGGGAGGATATGTTGAAATCCCCATTCCTAAATCATATCTATTCTCCTCATCAGATGAGATGTTTTACCAACTCTAATTTGGAGACTTAGTAACAGTTTACTATTTAATATGATAATACGTGTTACTCATCAGATCTTTCATTGATTTTTTTAAAGTTTTTATACTACTAAAAATTAAGTCATACATTTCAATGTGTGCTCATATCAAAGAGGTTAACCAACACTCTTGACATATGACTGGATATTTGAAATAGTGTATAATGGCCTAAACAACAATTAGCTGACATAATTATGATTGACATTACTAGCATATTGAATTTTGTGGGGTTTTGTTTAAATGATATCTCCTGTTAAATTAGGCAAATGACATGAATATTAGTCAACAACATGGTAGTAGGGGCCATAACTCTCTTAAAAATTGAGGAACCAGGTCACGTCGACGATATGCGTATCTACTCTTGGTAATAAAGCTTCCCATAAAGTTTCATTGAATTCAAGCCATTAGTTCCTGAGAAATAGCCCGGACAAGAATCATGCGACATGAATATTAGTCAACAACATGGTAGTAGGGGCCATAACTCTCTTAAAAATTGAGGAACCAGGTCACGTCGACGATATGCGTATCTACTCTTGGTAATAAAGCTTCCCATAAAGTTTTGTTGAATTCAAGCCATTAGTTCCTGAGAAATAGCCCGGACAAGAATCATGCAATATGTACTATAGGCCAAAAAGTCAATGGGCCTCAACTCTATGAAAAATTTAGGAATCGGGTCATGCTGACGATATGCGCATCTCTTCTTGGTAATAAAGCTTCCCATAAAGTTTCATTGAATTCAAGCCATTAGTTCCTGAGAAATAGCCCGGACAAGAATCATGCAATATGTACTATAGGCCAAAAAGTCAAGGGGCCATAACTCTGTGAAAAATTGAGGAACCAGGTCATGCCGACGATATGCGTATCTCCTCTTGGTAATAAAGCTTCCCATAAAGTTTTGTTGAATTCAAGCCATTAGTTCCTGAGAAATAGCCCGGACAAGAATCATGCAATATGTACTATAGGCCAAAAAGTCAAGGGGCCATAACTCTTTGAAAAATTGAGGAACCAGGTCATGCAGACAATATGCGTATCTACTCTTGGTGATAAAGCTTCCCATAAAGTTTTGTTGAATTCAAGCCATTAGTTCCTGAGAAATAGTCCGGACAAGGAAAGTGTGACGGACGGATGGACGAACGAAGCGGCGACTATATGCGTCACCTTCGGTGAGCATAACAAAACTTGTTTCCTAAAGTAAACATTTATTAACCAATGGTTTGCAGTAGTGATGTTCTGATTGTTGCTAGTCACCAACGATTAGTTACTTTATTGAAGAGAACAAAAATCGATTTACATATATCCGTTCCGTGAAGTTGTAAATTTTATACCATACCATAATATTATGTGTTCACTGTACATGGATCTGGAATCTCTTGATTTTTAACAGATTTCCATAGGAAAACCTTTAAATATCCACCTTTAAAAAATAAGGCCAAAGCACAATGTTTAACTTATTAAATGCTCCAGCATTATAAAGCTTTAACTGTTGCCGAAAACTACTTCATAACTGTGATTAACTGATAAGCGCCTTGCTTGAATTTTTCAACTGGTTCAAGCGATTATTAATCAGAAAGTTATCGATTATACCCCTTCCGATTTAAACGATAATCGATTGTGATAAATATCAAACAATTTCTATCACTAGCTTGCTGATCATACTCATACTGTAATGTACATGAAGTTATTGTCCAATCCAAGTTTAGTTATTAAATTAATTTTATTAGAATATATACAAATAAACAGGGTAAACACGTCTGATTCTACCTAGATATTTCGTTTCCTTTGCTTCCTCTAGACGCCTTGCGACACGAGCTACTTCTTGTGCCATTTTGAATAGTAAAAATATAACATGCACAATGTTTATTTCTTTTTTTTAATACTTATGACAATAAAAATAAATGAAATAAAAAAAATAAATTGAATTCTGAAATTTAAAATTAAAAACAATCAATAGAAACGGTTCTATTAATGACTAAGCTGTATTCATATGACATTTTAATGCTAGCTTTATGTTTTTGTATATTATATATGATATGAGCTGCAAGAAATATATCAATCAAACGCTTGATTCGTAAGTATATCGCTCGAGATAAGCGTCTTTTAGAGATTGATTTTTAATAAACAAATGGCCGCCGAAGTTGGATTTTTGCAGAGGGATGAAAAATAAATTCCTTAGTTTCTTTCAACTGCATTAGATGTAAAGATAATACGCATGGACGACGAATAGGACGTGTAATTCATATTTTTCTGACACATTTTACTCGATAGATTCCCTTATTTTGAGGATTTAAATGCCAAGTTGTTTTTGCATTCAAGTTGCAACTTGAAATTTTTTTTTCTATTTGTATTTTTTAAACAATTCGTTTAAAATTACTCATAAAACATTTTCCGTTTGTAATTTATAGCATTCTTTGTCATGTGTCTTTTTTGTTTGGATTTGCAAATATGCATTGACTTACATCATTTGTTTACAGTTAATGCAAGACATTCAGGTGGAATTCAGGATTATCCTGGTTAGTATGGTTTGTCCTTGTTTTGTGACCCTTAAGTTAAATTTTTGCACATGCGCATTAGGATTTAAAGCTTTATACAGGGCTCTCCTCTGACCCGAGATTTCTCAATGACGCTCATTTGACCCGGGGTAAAATTGTACCAAGCGTCATTTTGACCCGGGGCAATAACAGCTGGTGCGTCAATACCACCAGATCAGTCGATCATAAAAGTACCACCTTAAACAGATTACGTGATCAGTAAGTGCAACTGACCCCCCATTGACTCGTTATCACTGTCAGTTACTCTAATTAGCCTAATAAATTCTCGTATTGCTTCGGCAATCTTCGTATACACCACTGAATGTAATCGCCGATTGCGTAACCAACCTAATTACAAATTCCTGTATTGCGTCCGGCAATCTTCGTGAACTCTGTTAGCTTCTGTTCATGAGGTTGCTGGATCCCGTTTTTACGACGTGAGAAAGATTAAAGGCAAGGAACCATGACAAAATGTGTTTACTTCCTATGGCTGTTACTCAGGTTAATTACCAATCGGAATCGGATGAAATTTTTATTGTTTGATAATAAATAGTTTAATGGCAGTACTCTCACCATGCTGGTTTAAATGAAAGGTGTGATGATTGTAACAAATAGGTATGATTAGTCTGTCAACTGAAAATATTGGACCAAAACCGAAAGTAGATCGACTCTTACAGAATCAAACAAGGTTTAAAAAAACAACAACAAAAAAAAAACACATAATGATGAAGGTAAGTAAAACTTTTATTTTTCCTTAGCTATCTTTCTGTATTGAATAACTGATAATGATTTGAGCAATTATGTTTTAATATGCCTGGATATTTATCTATGTAATTTTGAATGATATTGGTCAGATTTTTTGTTTGTTTTTGACTCTTGAAAATTTGCCATTACCAAATATCATCTTTTGTTTTCTACTTTAAATAAAAAAAATATTGCAGCTGTCATTTTCTTTCCACATTAAGGGAATAACTTTTTCACCATTTTTTTTTAAATAAAACCTAGATTTTCTAGAATTTATAAATTTAATTATCCTGTTTACATTTGAAAATGACAACAGTTTATTATGATGACTTGGACTATTCCATGATAAAAATGCAGCTTCCCAATGTGACTACACTTCTATGTAATGGAACAGATAATAATTTTTATTTTCATTTATTTTTTGGTTGACTATTTTCAGGAGTTCCAGTCACATGCTTTGTGTTTCATTGTGACAAATAATCTGTCATTGATGGCCCAGAATGAACTCATCACCTTTCAGCAGGAGAAAGAGGGCTACCTTCCTAGAGAACAAATTATCAGCATACGCCGTTGTCCAGATATTTATTATATTCTTGTGTTTTGTATGCAATATTATAGAAATAAATTTAATTTTCATTTTGTTTTGTTTTGATTTAAAACAGGATTACTTTTAATCAAAACACTTATTGCAAATAATATGTACATACAATAAACAAGTATACATTGCATACAAACTTTGTTAATCTAAACATGTATATTGCTACATGTAAAATTTGTGACATATTACAATCTAAGCGAAATACTGTTTTTATTTGACTCTTAAGAATTTGTTTTTGACTGACTCTTGAAAATTTGGCCCCAAGAGTCATGACTCTTGGGTTTCAAAGACTATGGAGAGCCCTGTTTATAACAAACCATGAAATGAAACCAAAAACAAACTCAAACAACACAGGATATTTCAAAAATATTTTAAAAATCTTTTATCGGGTCACAAAACTAGAGCAAGAGCCGAAACCAGGAGAATGTACGGTATATGTATTACTGTGAATCTAAAACTTTATCAGTCCTATGCCTTATGACACTTATATGCTGAGTGCCAAGCAAGGTAGCTATACTAGTACCAGTTTTTATGACTTTGGTATGTCGCAGAAGGGGATCGAACCCACAACCTCCTGATTCCTGGGAGGATGCTCTAACCACTTGGCCACCGGGACCGGTTCATAATGTCAAGCTGTTGATTTGATTTTATCACTCAATTGATTATAAATCATAACTGCTTTTATGTCATATTTCGAGTAATATGATCCTATTTTAAAACCAGAGTTTTCTTTATTAATTACTTATTCATTGAGAGTGCCACTCTTTACAATACTGCAAAACTCAAAGAAAATTTAATTTCAAAAATGAATGTACAAAATTTGCAATGTACTGCAAAAAAACCTTATTTCTTTGTGTTTCTGTCAGTTCATTTTTTTTTACCTTACTTATTTTTATGTATTTCAGGAAATTGATGCAAGTGTTGATTGAACATAAGGACATTTCCTGAGGATGGGGGAATTTAAACATACCTTTATAAGACTCTGTAAAGAGCATGGTCTAGAAACACAAGATTGTGTCATAAATCAATTGAAAAGGTAAAGTTTAACAAGTATTTCTCCCTTATCATTGGTTGGATAAACACTTTGATCATTGGAAGGTTTTGAAATATTGTCCCAAATAGGATTTAAACACACATTTGAATCTAGAGCACTACTTCCTGAATCTGCAACATGGTACTTTTCAAATTTGAAAAAAAAAAATGAGTAAAACATGACTTCAGGAAATAGAACATAGAAATAGAATATAAATAGAAACAAAAAGAATAGGAATAGAAAATTATATCTCCCCAGGGACATAAAATCCTAAAATTCTTACCCTTCCTTCCTTGCACTTCCTAAATTGGAAATGGTAATATCAAGAAAATTACAAAGAAATGTTCTGATTTTTCATATGCCTTGCACTATTAAATGTTCACTTGCCAGGGCTAGAGGTGAGTGGAATTTTACACCTTTGTCCCATCCACATTTGTTCTTAAGGTATATTCATACCCATGACATTCTGGCCACCACAATCTCATTAAACTTAATTAAGGACCACTTAGAAACACCATTTCGCACCATGCTATTGATAAGTCCAGTCAGACTGGAAGCAATTTTCATCTGAAACATATTTTACAGTGCCTCTCATTTTAAATATTCAGTTGTGAACAGTTCTAACTTGACCATTCTCCATACTAATTGTAGGCTGGTCTGGTATTAAACCCATTAGTTAAGTAATTTTTCTTGTAGCTTCTATGTGGTAGCAAAGAAGTGTTTCGTATACAGAGTAACTTCTTTTATAAACAACAAACTGTGTGCATCTCTCCAGTTTTCAGCAGTAAAACATTAAGACCCACTGCTCACAACCAGTATCCCAAACAAAACTATGTGTTATATTGTGTAAACCAGGTCAACCAATGACTGCCTTTTTTCCAAGGGTAGCTACCAGGTGAAAGGTCCAAGATTAACATAATGGAAATACTGGTAATCCATAAGATATATATATTTATATATATGTCCTTTTGAAATAATTTTAATCTAAAAGGACAAATAATCTCCACCTCAAAAGATTACTGAAAATATCTCCTGAATTTGAAAAATACTGTTTTAAATTAAAAAGAATAGTAATTTTGGCTGTTCTGTTTCTTTTGTGTGAAACCATAAAAGGAAATATGTTATTTTCAGTCTGGAGCATTCATCAAAGAAGGAAAGATTGGTTCTGAATCTGTCCACCAACAGCTTGACAAGCAAGACCTGTGCTATCCTAGGGAAAATTATTGCTGCCGATCATACCTTCATTGAGTATAAGTTTGCAGACTGTATGTTAAGTGAGGATGGTAAGTTAACCCTTTACATCAAGAATATTTACATACAAATATAGGACTGGATGAATATCAATTTACTATAACTTAAAATGAAATATAAAACAACTGTTGTTTTTTTTGTTGCTATGCAGGCTGTGTAAGTCTGAATTGCAATATGGTATGAGCAAACAGAGGAGACCCTGATCAGACAGCTCCTAGAAGGAGCTGGCTAATCAGGTTCTCCAAGCTGTTTGATCTGGGTCTGCTTTGTTTGCCAGTGTGTCAAATTTAGCCTGTATGAAGTAAGATCTCATTCTAGAACACTTTATAATGCAGAAATATAAGAAAGGTGCACAGAGGAACCTCTCTGCTCCCTGTAGTTCTTATCATAATATTTATTAAAATGTAGAATGTATGTCAGTTCGTAGGGTTTCAGCACTGAATCTCCTAAAAGTACATGAGATGTACATGTATTAAATGCAGATTTAAGTAATTGTTCTTTTGAATTTCAGCTGTCAAAGGACTTGCACATGGGTTTTCACGGAATACTTTTTGCAAGAAACTTGACCTTAAGGTAATGTATATTTTTTAACCTGTTTGTAAAGAAGTTGGTAACGGTTCTAATCATCTATTGATGATGAATAATTATGCATACCAGTTTTATAATGGTTAGGGTTTATCCTTACCTTATGAATATTCACATACAAATTTATGATTTGATGAATATTAATTGGATCTTTAAATGCTTATGAAATAATGGATTTTTCTTTGCCATAGATGACTGTGAAGAAACTGAGACACAATATAGTATGAGCAAACAGAGGAGACCCTGATCAGACAGCTGCTTTTTCCTATAGGAGCTGTCTGATCAGGGTCTCCTCTGTTTGCCTATGTATCAAAATGAGTCTGTATGATGTAAAGGGTTAATACTGTATACATTAAATATAGGTATGCATTTATCTGTATCATTTTCATGCTCAAAGTGAAAATCATATTAAAAAGTTATCAGATATCATGTCTAACTTAGTAAGTTAGAATAAACTAAACATAGACTTACATAACAGGGCAACAATATCCGAGGTCCAGCTGCTGAATCCCTTGGAAAGATGCTGAGGCATAACAAGAGCATTATGAGGTAGAAATTGTTTTTTTTTCTTCTTTTTTCTTAAATATCTTATAAGGATAAGATATAGTCAGTTAAGAATTCTTTTTTAACTTATTTGAACTGGAGGAAATTTTTGCACTGTAGAATTAGGAGGCTCAGTATTACTAATATATTGGTATGTCTCGATTCTGGCCAAGCACGATACATATCAGTGCATTGTTGGAATTGTACCAATATTTCAAGTTTTATTATCACATTATTCATCCTTTCTTCTTGTCATTTTTTTTAACTTTTTAAATATACACATTCACTAAATCAAAATTATACATGAGCTTCTAACTTGCTATTTTTGGTTGTTGTTTTTTTTCATAATCTACTTTACATTATTTATTTTTAACCTTTTTTCACAAAATACAGACACTTTCAAGTTTGGTTTAAAAATATTATATATATATATATATATCCATAAAATAATGATATATATCACGATATGCTCCTAGGATATTTCAATATATCACAATATGAAAACAATTGTGGTACCCATCCATACTGTGCACTATGGTTGGCCATGTGTCAGGATAATGTGACTGGATGTGACAATGGAATAATATCACAGTTAAGCAGCAACATATCTGTCTCATGCTGACAAAAGGCTCAAAATGATGGAAATACGGCTGGTAGGACTCCAAACCAGAGCAAACCTAACAACAGTAGTGGAAATATATATAAAAACATGGATGGCTATTCAGATTACTATTGATTATATGACCTAAACCAAGAACAAAATAGTCAGAGCCCAAACTTGGTAAGGTAACATGACTGTCATATAAGCACATTGTGACTGGAAAATATTTAATTTTCACTCAGGAAAAATTTACAAGAGTTGTCATTGGATGTCTATTCTGCATTACCCTCTACCATGGGTAGCCAACTGACCCACTGTATTTTTAATTGCATTTAAACACAAGAAAAAAAAAGATTCATGTTCCCCCACCCACCCATCCCTCCTCCTCCCACCCATCCCTCCTCCTCCCACTCTTGTTTTCTCTCTCATTTAGATTTAATTTAATGTTATTAATCAATTTTAATATGTTTACAGTGTATTTTTTCCTCTTTTTTTTCAACCCTCACTTTTTTTGTAGTGCATGAGCATTTTAATTATATTTATTTATTGTTACAGCCTCTGTCTTGAATGGAATGCCCTAGGCATGCTGGACACAGCATTTACAATATTCTGTGAGGGAGTCGCAGCAAACCAGGTACTTCAAGCCTTAGACCTACGCAACAATCAGATAAGCCATGACTCAGCAGCAGAACTATGCAGGGCATTAAAAGAGAACACCAGTATTAAAGCACTTGGTAAATGACATTTTAACTTGAGTTTTCTGTAAAATTATTTTATAAACTGATTCAATTGTACTATCCTAATCTTTTGATTTATACTAGAAAGATAGCATCTACAAGAATGTATAATATTCAAGTTAAATTATATTGTCTTTAAAGTGACCTAACTCATCAATGAAAATCATTTCCTTTTAAAAATTTATTGACAATATGACCGATTGTTCTACATTATTACCTAGTGACTAATTTTAGTGGGTATTATTTTTTTTATTTATATTTCTTTTGATTTCGTAGCCATTTCATTTACAAGCTAACTATATATGTTCAATACTAAAATAAAAAAATGGAGAAGAGGTTACATATGGAACTTGATCTCTAATCTATGTATAGTATAACTGTAAATGCATATTATAGAACAAAGACATTCAACAGAGATATGAAACTATCTGAAAATAACATTAGTTCTTATGACGTAAAAAAAAAACCACTTCACAGTATCACTCATAAAATAGATATGCAATAAAATGAGAGACATACATATTTGTTTTAATCGGCAATAAATTGAAGAGAAAACTCAGTATATTTATAATTGATATGAGCAATTTCACAAATCTCATTTTGATCCTGGGCTCCCTTACTTCATTTTTAGTGCCAATATTCAGCACCATTCCCCCAGCAAAAAGGTATATATTTTCTCCCAATTTCAAGCAAAATTCCCCTTACAAAATGTAAGAGAGTCACATAAATAAAAGAATAGTCAAGTTGTAGATTGCTGTTCTGTATACCATTTGATTTTCATTTCAGTTTCACCCAATAAAGATAATCAACAGGAACTATTATGTGCTTTTTTTGACAGGTTGCTTAATTGGATGGACCTTTATACATGTAGTATGCATTTGACCTTGTGACATTGTTCTTTGACCTACTTTTGATGAAAAAAGCGGTGTTTGGGCAGGTTTACCTTTTGGGTAATCTGCTATAACTTCTATGTGCTTCATTGCATTGCTTCAATATTTAGACAGTTAAGTGGATGGACTTCATCGTTTTGCAGTTGACCTTGACCCTGACCTTTGACCTACTTTTGATGAAAAAAGCACCCCCCCAAAAGAATGTCCATAATACCATCAGATCTTGTTATTTTTGTAATTATAGTGTGATTGTGCAAAAACTGTCTATAAAATTCTCCTTACAGTGGAAAATGATATGTAAATTCCCCTTCTTGAAAGTAGAGATACTGTTCCACTAAAAACTGAGAGAGATCCCTGTGATTCAATTGTACACGTAACTTAATTAGAGATTCTCTTGACTTGCTCTTTACCTATATCAGAGTTGCAGATCTCTGTTAGGTTATTAGGTCTATGTATAGAAGTAATACTGTTTAAACCAATATGAATACATAGAAACATATACACCTTGTTTTTTATTTCAGATCTGCGTTGGAACAATGTAGGGCTATTAGGTGGCCGAGCCATTGTGGAAATGTTACAGACCAACAAGATTCTGACCCGGATAGAACTGGCAGGAAACAACATTCCAGCTGACATTCTTAAGGCTATTGGTGAGTTGTTTCATGGATGATGGTTTTTCTGGTTGTTTATAAACACACAATGTATGTAGTTTTAACCAGTGAAATATTTTAGTATGCCCCTTCTGCTTATAGATTTAACCTTGCCTGTCCATCCCTCACATCTTGTGTTTTGCATATCTCAAAAAGTGTAGGAGCCAGAGTCTTTAAACATTACAGGAATGATCACCAGCTTTGGAAGTTATGCACCATGGGCATAGTTTAGAAACATATTAAGTGGCAGGGTTATGGCCCATGACTTAGCAAAATTGCACAATGTTAGGGATCTGTGTCCAATGGACACACTTCTAGTTTTATTATATATTTTTTATTTTAATAGTAACCAAATAGTGTGAAGGTAAACCAAGAGTTGATTGACTGAAATCAAGGTTGAGCCTAAGGAATCTTTGATATTAGGTATACGGTGGTGCAAATGAACATCTTACTGTGTTCATGATATTTATCTAATAAAATCATTTACTTGAAATATTTGCATAGTGACTTTTGGTTATTAGTTTTCAGCAAACTGAATTTAAGTTTGCGCTGTTTGATACAAATTTAAACTGCTCTGAAAACAGCTTTGATTGGAGGTCTTCAAAGAGAAGAAAGGAAGAAACTGATTTTAATTTTATTTCATTTTGACAGAAACAGCTCTAAGCCAGAATCAAGATCGAGCCTTGATTACAGACGACCATAAAAAGAGGACAAAGGTGCTGACGTCTCACTTGCAACATATGGAGAAAGAGAAACTGGAACAGGTTAGAAACACTTTTTTAACCCTTTATCAGTAAGAAGGAAATTTAACTATTAGATAAGTGAAAGAGACAATCAGCCTGTCCATAACTCACAGGTTTTTAAGGTTCTATACTGTTAACTAGTGATGGGAATTAATTTCTGAAAATGTAACTGATAAATGGATATAATCTGAAGTATAAACCAGTAAAATAATCTGTTTAACATACTTATTTTCGGTGTCCAGGAAGCTTAGTGGTTATTGCACTGGCTTTTCACCAATTTAATCTGAATTCAATCACAGGTTGGTTGAGTGTTGTATGTGAAAGGGTATGGTTCCCCCATCAGACACACATGTTTGCTCAGGGTACTCAGGTTTCCTATCACACCAAATACTATGTGATTGCCACCGGTTGTGGGAATGAGAAGATTTTCATAAGCAATATTGCTTTCTGCCCAATTGTTGTAAAATAAATATATAAACTTTACTTCAAAATTAATTTACCCCTTATTTTTTGTTTCTTGTACATTGGACC
Source organism: Solen grandis (assembly GCA_021229015.1). Lineage (NCBI taxonomy): Eukaryota > Metazoa > Mollusca > Bivalvia > Adapedonta > Solenidae > Solen > Solen grandis. The sequence goes on from CM037778.1 coordinate 55,217,175, forward strand.
ATTATGTTGATGTATGCATGCCACATGTGTTTGCTTGACTTGATTTTATAAAGATACTTTTTCTTATTTAGAATTTTTATTTCTTTTTTTGTTTCTTTTTAAAAATTTCAGATGGACAGTATGATGGGGACAATTGATAAACAAGAGGAACTGTTACGAGAGACAAAAAGGTGGGTATCGTCAAACTTAGATGCAGCTGATTGAATTTAATTGTTCATGGTTCATTCCTGCAGTCATTATTATGCACCCCCCCCCCCCCCCCTGCTTTATTATCGTATGTACCATTGTGTCCTGTCCTGCTACGCCACATACTATTTAAGGTGATTCACGTACATATTTATGTGACTGACAACTCTGGGTAATCCATCTATCATTGAATCATAATTATGGTTTTTCAAATGCTTGTAAAGACTTGTCTTGGAGTTATAGTCTCTTCTGCTTTACATCTATAAAGGCTTGCTTTTACTTTAAAATTCTCACCATCATTTGCTGAACCATTATTATCACATTTAATGATGGATGGATTACCTTAAAAAAGAAATATTTTATATTGTTCAGTAAAGGCAGTGTAGGGGAGAATTAATTACCTTCATTGATAGCTCTTGTTGTTGAAGGAAAATTAATTTCTCCGCCCCCCCCCCCCCCCTCCCGAAAAATGTCTTGTAGACAGTCACTATACCCCCTCATTGCACAATGAACATTGTACACTGTAATAGAAGCATTTTGAACGTTCATTACATGATGATACTGCCATTGAGGTATATATTGGTACTGGTAAATAACATGTTTATTTGATTTGCATTTCAGGTCTTCCAGCCACAAAATAAGCCAGTTACAGGTGGCCCTGGGTGAGAGAAAGGCAGCATTCAACTCCCTTGCATCAAAGTAAGCTGAAGATATTTCTGAATATATATTGATAGATTCGAATTTTCAGCAATAACCCCACACTTTTGGATACTGTGCATAAGTTCCAAAATGTACTGGTATACAACTAATACACACAGGTGAATAACTTGCACTGCCCCTACAAGAATAAATTCAAAGATGCCTCGAGGAATACTATGTATCTGCCTGCCTAATCTTTGATTGGTTTAGTGTGCAGGTGAATATAATTGAAATGTGCAGTGTGCTTACACCACTTTAGTAGCTTAGCTGCAGCTACTTCCAAGATGAAAAAAATCATCATATTTACTCACAAGTTTTTTCACTGGATAATATAGTATATAGGAATTGGTTAAGATTGAAATCATTACATAGAGTTGATAATGATGATGCCGATGGCAGTGATGCTTCTGATGCTGCTGCTGATTATGATTGACCTTTTAAATACATTCTTACTAATTTTTAGCTCACATGAGCACAACGTGCTCAAGGTGAGCTTTTCTGATCGCCTTTTGTCCGGCGTCCGTCGTCCGGCGTCCGTGCGTGCGTGCGTCCGGCGTCAACTATTGCTTCAAACAACATCTCCTCCTAAATGGCTTGGCCAATTTGAAAAATATTTTGCAGGAATGTTCCTTGGATGAAGCTCTACTAAAGTTGTATAAATGGTTCTGGTCCATCGCATAATTAGGTCACAGGAGCTAAAAATAGATTTTAAAAATGAAAATTTAAAAAATCTTCTTCTCTGAAACCACAAGGCCTAGCCTTTTGATTTTTGGTATGTAGCATGATCTTATGACTCTCTACCAGGATTGTACAAATTATGACCCTGGGGTCAGAATTGGCCCCGCTCCAGGGGTCACTTGATTTCACATAGGCTAATATAGGAAAAACTTGAAAAAATCTTCTTCTCCAAAACCACAAGGCCTAGCCTTTTGATTTTTGGTATGTAGCATCATCTTATGGGCCACTACCAAGATTGTACAAATCATAGCCCTATGGTGATAAATGACCCCGCACCAGGGGTCACTTGTTTTACATAGAGTTATATAGGAAAATCTTAAAAAATCTTCTTCTATGAATGCATAAGGCCTAGAGCTTAGATATTTGGTATGAAGCATCATCTTATGGGCCACTACCAAGATTGTACAAATCATAGCCCTATGGTGATAAATGACCCCGCACCAGGGGTCACTTGTTTTACATAGAGTTATATAGGAAAATCTTAAAAAATCTTCTTCTATGAATCCATAAGGCCTAGAGCTTAGATATTTGGTATGTAGCATCATCTTATGGGCCACTACCAAGATTGTACAAATCATAGCCCTATGGTGATAAATGACCCCGCACCAGGGGTCACTTGTTTTACATAGAGTTATATTGGAAAATCTTAAAAAATCTTCTTCCATGAATGCATAAGGCCTAGAGCTTAGATATTTGGTATGAAGCATCATCTTATGGGCCACTACCAAGATTGTACAAATCATAGCCCAATGGTGATAAATGACCCCACACCAGGGGTCACTTGTTTTACATAGAGTTAAATAGGAAAATCTTAAAAAATCTTCTTCTATGAATCAATAAGGCCTAGAGCTAAGATTTTTGGTATGTAGTAGCATCTAATGGTTCATTACAAAGATTTTCAAAGTCTTGGCCCTACGGTGATAAATGACCCTGCGCCCAAGTCTTCTCTGAAACCATATGGCCCATTGCTTAGATATTTGGTGTGTAGTATTGTCAGGGGTAAAATGTTTTAGATTAAGTTATATCAGAATCCTTGTCTGTTTAAAAACCTTGACATCAGTTGAAGCAATGGTACTCAGGTGAGCGATTCAGGGCCATCATGGCCCTCTTGATTTTATACATATTGATATCCATGAATATCATTTTGCCTTTTTTTATTTGGATAATTTTGAAAACATAAATTCAAATATATCAAACTTAATATATTTTTATTAATCCATTACCATGTGACACTTATGCAGAAAATATTTCTTGCAATCAGAATGAAAATTATTTAATGATAAAGAAGTAAATGTTGTACCTGAATGGAAAAGAGTAAAATAATTCGCCTGTTTGTTTTCTACACAGGCTTGCTATGACTGAGTCAGAATTAGCCCTAGCTGAACAAAAGTGTAACGACTACACCGTCATCATAAATCGTATGAAACAAGAGCTGTCCGACTCCTCTACTGTACACCAGAGTGACATTCGCAGGGAGAGAGAGGTACCCCACCCATCCATTTTTTCATGTCCCTTGGAGCTAAAGGTTCAGTGTTTAATCATTCGCTTTTGGCATCTTGAAGTTGTTAAAAACTGATAAATCCCATAAAAGGTAATCTGCATATACTGTGAGTAGCAAGATGTATAACCACTGTTGATACATGAATAAGTAGCTGACATGTTGTTTGTTAGTTTCATCATCCCACTAACAGTACTTCAGTCATTTGAAGACTATGTCTACTTGAGACAGATCAAGTGCTGCCACACTGCAGTATCATGATGTAGACGTTTGGCATGATACCAACCAGTCGCATTATCCTGACACAGGGCCAAACTGTCTTGTAACTACCCTGTATATATGTTGAGAGCCAAGCAGAGAGCTACCAGTACCATTTTTAATGACTCTGGTATGACACAGCTTGGAATCGAAGCCAAGACTTCCTGCTCTAACCACTCTGCCACTTGGGTTAGTTGACACATTTTAAAGAGTCTCTAAAGAGTAACACTGTACATTACCAATATTGATACCGTTATATAATATCATCATATTACAGGATCGTGCCAATACAGAGATGAAGCTGTTGAAAGAACTTTCTGAAGCTAATGAAAGGAACATTGCCTTTGAAACCAAGGTAACTTCTTTGGAGACTCTTTTTAGCTTGTCTGTTGTTGTTTTATCATCACTGTTGTTTGCGTTGGTGTAATCGTCATGAAAAACTTTAACCTTGGACTTGACTTCAAAGCTATTAAACCTTCTGTCATCAAACTTCTCATACTTGTTCACCATGACAAGGGCTTCGTTCTCATCAAAGGTCATAACTCTTTATTCCATTTTGACCAAATATATCTCCCACTTACGAAAAAAAAAAGCCCCCAAAAAACAGATGAGCGTTGGCATCCCCTTGCAGTGCTATTGTTTGAAAGATAGAATTTGGAATTTTGATGGTACAAATGTTTGTTGGGTCTTTTCACAGAGGATGAGGTTTTAAAAGGAACAAAAAAAAAATTAAAAAAAAAGAATGATCAGGTATGCATGTATTCTGATAAAATAATAATTTATACTAGATCAGTCAACACATTGAAGACAGTGCAGTTCACCTTTAAATTCCCCATAGAATGTTAATGAATATATTCATAACCTTTGGAATTTACATTAAAATTAGCAAGACAATTACAATAGAAATAATATGAACTTGTATCATTCCTTTATTTCTTAAAATGACAACCCAAAATATGCAGTTAGATATCCCTTTCATAACCATTTTCTCTACTATAATGATATTTGTGTATCAGTTTGTCATCATTACTTATTCGCTACAAAATGTAAAAATGACAGCCCTAATCTATTAGCATTTTTATTTTTGACTCTTTGAATGGACAGACAGAGGATCTGGAGAGAAAATGTCGCCAACAACAGGAGCAAATGTTTGAATTCAAGGAACAAATAACGTCACTGCAGGCAGAGCTGAAATTGAAGGGGTCACAATACGATGGTAAGGGGGTCAAAAAGTTGGTCACCTTATAAAGATGTTGTGTCATGATAGAATGGAAATGGTTATATGATGATAAGAAGGTCATAGTTGATTGGGGGACGTTTTGTAAAGATATACATGTACAGTTGTAATAATATTAAGGTTGTGGATAGAATTTTAATTTTTTCTTTAACATCGACCATGTATCAAAGGAATGAATGCTAAAATAGACATACATATACATATATTATGTTGTAACCTTTTCTATTTCTCTCTCATGTTTTTTCCAGGATTTATTTTTCCCTTTTATTTTTTGCATTATACTGAATCTTGCTATTCATTGCAGTTGTTTCCAATTTTATCATAATATAACTGAAATGATACCATCAAATGTACAAATTACAAAGATAGAATAAAAACAAAAACAACTACAAACATTTTTTTTTTTTTTTTTTTGCAGAACGTCTTCAGAATGAGCGCAGCAGAGGTAAAGATGCTTTACACGAGTCAGAGCAAATTCGTCAAAAAGAGGTACAGTTAGCTACTTTAATACAATGAGGGGAAAGAAATAATTCATTGAAGGAAAATATTGTCTTGCAGAAGTGGTGTTTACTCTATGTATACCATATGTAATACCGCAGTTAAAAAACAGCAACAACTTGAAGTAAAATTTCTGTGTTAGATTTTGGTAGTTCTGAAAATATTATTTTGCAAAAGTGGTGTTTTACTTAGGTAGTTTTGAAAGGATATGCTTATAAGGCTTACCGGTATATCCTTATGATGATGATGATTCTATAATAAAAATCTATTTATGACTGTACACAGATTCATAGAGTGAAGCAGGAAGCAGAAGAGACGGAGAAGGCCCTGCGTGAGCGAATCCAGCGTTTGGAGATGACGCGTCTTCAACTGGAGGAGGAAGTGAGCCAACTGAAGACCACTAACATGACAGACAAATTGCATGTTGATGAGCAGGTCAACATCGCAAAGCAGAAGGTCAAACTTGAGGAGGTGAGATCACTTTACCCTGTGCCAGGAATTTCAATGACCACAGGGGTTAATATAATGGCTTTTCACCAATGGTATCTGAAGTTGTATTTGAAAAAGGGTATTTAGTTAACCAACTCCAGTACTCCAGTTTCCCATATTAAGTACTATTGTTATATTGCTCTCTGCCCCTTGGTTGTGAAGTAAATAAAATTGTTTACACGCTTATATCTGAAACAATCAAGGGAATGACTTATGAAATAAGAATAGAACCAGAGTTGAATTCCACTAAAAATTCTTAATGCAAAGTAAAACTTACGGTAAATACTTACAGTGAATTTCATTAGTCTTGTTTCTCTAATAAAAATACCCAAATATTTCATTTCTTAACAAAAATTGTTAGCTATTAAGATAATAATTATTTTCATCTTAGTCTTGTACTTGAATGTGATAAAATAGTAATGGTGGAATGTGTGTCTACCTAGTTTAAGTATCTAAGTATTACTTAGTGTGAAGTATTGTTGGTGGAATTCAATCCAGATAATTGTGTGATTAACTCCAAGGCTAATCAGGATTTATTCATATGAAACTCAGCAAAATTCAAACTGAAAATCACTTAAGTCTAATCTGAATGTTCAAAAAACCAAATTGTTAAATGGCATATCTGCGTGAAAAGGGGTAGACTGGACTGTACTTTATGATGGGATATTACAGTGAGGCAGCTCTATATTTGTCAAAAGGATGATTCATAAACAATTACAAGACTCCTGTCTACATGATAGTGTATTGGTTATTATATTGACTTTAACACCAAAGAATGCCAGGTTCCGTACCAGGTTGGTCTCACATAGTGAAAAGGAATACGGTCACGGTTCTGACTAATGGATTTTTAGACAGGTTTTTCAACAAAAAATTCCGTCCAATGAATTGATGATATCCGGGCTGGCATCCAGTGTAAGGTGTCCATTCAGGTTGACTTCTACGTTTTTCATTGGATTCCTTCAATATTTGGACTGTAGCTTAAGTGGATGGACCTCTTCATTATGCAGCTCACCTTTGGCTTACTTTTGATGAAATAAGCCCAAATGACCCGTCCGTAATACCATCAGGTCTTGTCTCTTGGTTCTAGGCATTCCTCTAACATCAAGGACCATGCTAACGCCACCCTTAGTGCTAACAGTATAACTTTTGTAAGATATATTGCATTTTTGTCCAATTGTTGCAATTGCTGATTAAGTTAACATGACTCATATATGTTACAGGAGGCACGCATGAAACAGCTGGAGGAGAAACTGCGCGTGGCCCAGATCTCAAAGGACGAATTACAGAGCCACCATAACCAGCAACAGACGATGGTCTCAGAGCTTACATCGAAGAACAGCGCCCTCACACTGGAGGTGGAGACGTACAAGCGAAGAATTGACGATTTATCTGAGGTGAGATATTGCTGTCATAGCAGTATGTTTGCTAAGTGTTATAGAGTTAAAGGTCACGCTGCATTTTATCCCTTTACTTCATATAGACTCATTTTGATGCGTAGGCAAACAGGCTTCTCTTTTTGACCATACAATCTTGTAGCATAGTTTTTAGCTCACCTGAGCATAGCTCAGGGTGAGCTTTTGGGAGACTTGATTGTCCGTCGGCCGTCGGCCGTCGTCCGTCAACAATTTGATGTTTACACACTAGAGGCCACAATTTTGATCCAATCTTCCTCAAACTTGGTCAGAATGTTTGTCTTGATGATATCTTGAACCCTTTCGAAAATGGGTCAGGTTGGATCAAAAAGTAGGTCAGTAGGTCAAATCTTAGAAAAATCTTGTCGTCCGTCAACAATTTTGATGTTTACACACTAGAGGCCACAATTTTGATCCAATCTTCCTCAAACTTGGTCAGAATGTTTGTCTTGATGATATCTTGAACCCTTTCGAAAATGGGTCAGGTTGGATCAAAAAGTAGGTCAGTAGGTCAAATCTTAGAAAAATCTTGTTTACACACTAGAGGCCACAATTTTGATCCAATCTTCCTCAAACTTGGTCAGAATGTTTGTCTTGATGATATCTTGAACCCTTTCGAAAATGGGTCAGGTTGGATCAAAAAGTAGGTCAGTAGGTCAAATCTTAGAAAAATCTTGTTTACACACTAGAGGCCACAATTTTGATCCAATCTTCCTCAAACTTGGTCAGAATGTTTGTCTTGATGATATCTTGAACCCTTTCGAAAATGGGTCAGGTTGGATCAAAAAGTAGGTCAGTAGGTCAAATCTTAGAAAAATCTTGTTTACACACTAGAGGCCACAATTTTGATCCAATCTTCCTCAAACTTGGTCAGAATGTTTGTCTTGATGATATCTTGAACCCTTTCGAAAATGGGTCAGGTTGGATCAAAAAGTAGGTCAATAGGTCAAATCTTAGAAAAATCTTGTTTACACACTAAAGGCCACAGTTTTGAGGCAATCTTCCTCAAACTTGGTCAGATTGTTTGTCATGATGATATCTCGAACCAGTTTGAAAATGGGTGGGGCTGGATAGAAATGTAGGTCAGTAGGTCAAATCTTAGAAAAATCTTGTTTATACTCTGAGGGCAACATTTTTGGTCCAATCATCTTAATTCTAAAGCAATCTGTTTTGAACAGGCAATGAATGATACTTTTCTCAGGTGAGCGATCTAGGGCCATCTTGGCCCTCTTGTTACAGTCATCTGTGGCAAAGAAAAATCTTTTATAAGCAATTTGAAGATTAGTCAATTTATACTTATCAAGTCATTAATTAGTGCATAAATATTCATTCTTAGATTTTTCCAATAGCATTACATTTTTGTATATTTGGGCCATGGATTGTTGCTGATGGTTTCAAAAAGGCATGGATTCCTAAAAATACCATGGATTTACTGAAGTACCCCTGCAGATTTAATAAAATGGCAAGTAATTATGTTCAAATGTACTTTCTTATTTGGGTCCATCAAAAGAGGCAACACATAAACAGACATTTTAAGAAAAACCATTGATTATATGATAATATTCTCTGCTATTTTCACATCTCACTTACATTCTTTTATCCTCTTTTTACCAAACAGGAAGTTTCAAATAAGAATGTCTACACAATGCAAGAAGTTGGGAAGGTGAAAATAGATCTGCAAGGTGCTCTGACAAAACTGGAGAGTGAAAAATCTATTCAGCGGGAGCTGAGAGACAAACTTACAGATGCTGACACGAAACTCTCAGGTGAGGTCAACAGTCAAATTCATTTCTTAACAAGATACATATTGACACATAGTTAAAACAGCATATTTTTAACCAGGTTTTCAACAAAATCTTGGCCAGGTTTCTAGAATGGGGTATGTAGGTTTTTCATTTCCATCAGATAACTTCTTTAAGAATGAGGTATGATGATCAGATTAAGTTAATAGTTACCTTACGGGAAGAGGAAGATTGGAATTAATTTTCAGGCCAATAGGGTCAAGGACACTGTTACTAAAAATAGGTTTGTTTGCCTGGGGCTACACTTGAGTTTGATGATAAATTTGTAAATGAGACTTTCATTCTTATGCAGCATTTCATGCATTTGATCATGTGTATAATTGTAAAACTTATGCAGTGCATATTGTTGATGGTGCTGATAATATAAAAAAGTTTCGTTAAGAATGATTGCGTTGAAAATGCCAATGAGTAATAATAAAGGATATCAAGCCATCCAATGAGCACACTAAGTTGTAATGCTGACCAATGTAGCGCTAGCCAATGCAGCATTTAGTTATAATGCCATCAAATGTAGCACACATAGTTGCAATGCCATCCAATGTAATACTCTTAGTTGTAATGCTGACAAATGCAGCTCACTTAGTAAGTTAGTTGTAATGTCTTCCAGTGTAAACACTTTGTTGTGATGAGGCCGATATGCCATCCGATGTAGCACACTTGTTTGTAATGCAGACTTAAGTTGTTCACTGAAATGTCTTCCTTTTTTTGTAGGTTAGTTGTCTGCTGGCCAGTGCAGCACTTAGTTATAATGCTTTCCAATATAGTACACTTAGTTATAATGCTTTCCAATATAGTACACTTAGTTATAATGCTTTCCAATATAGTACACTTAGTTATAATGCTTTCCAATATAGAACACTTAGTTATAATGCTTTCCAATATAGTACACTTAGTTATAATGCTTTCCAATATAGTACACTTAGTTATAATGCTTTCCAGTATAGTACACTTAGTTATAATGCTTTCCAATATAGTACACTTAGTTATAATGCTTTCCAATATAGTACACTTAGTTATAATGCTTTCCAATATAGTACACTTAGTTATAATGCTTTCCAATATAGTACACTTAGTTATAATGCTTTCCAATATAGTACTTAGTTATAATGCTTTCCAACATAGTACTTAGTTATAATGCTTTCCAATATAGTACACTTAGTTATAATGCCATCCAGTGAAGCACAGTATCTAGACTTGGACCCAAACATAGCATTATAATGGAGCTGCTCTATACAACTTTCTTCCAGAACAAATGATGAAGCACAGGGAGGTTCTGGACAGCAAGGAGAGGGAAATAATGAGTCTGCAGGAGAGGCTGCGTGCACGAGACAGTGAACTGGCACGTGTGAGAGAGGAGGAGATGCAGAGGGCAAGCATTCTACAGTCTGCTGTGATGAACTACGTCAGCAAGATTCCACAGAGCCCCAGATAACGAGCCCCCAGATATGTTTAAAGTGGTTTAAGGCTTGAATTCAAATACTATTATATACTTTAAATTGTAAATATAATGGCTATTTTGGAGTTTCGATATAGAAAATATACTTAAATACATAATGTATTTTTACAGGAAGTCTTGGCAAGAGAAACATTGCATGACATTCTAAAAGGTTTGAAAGCTCTTTAATGTGCAGTGGTAGGTATTACTATGCAGTGATATGAAATTGTTTTGGAACATTTTGGCTAGGCAACACACCCCAGTTATCCTTCTTTGGCAGATAGTACTTATGCTGGGTTATTAAGGGATGCTAAAGGGAAATATGTCTAAAGGGTTGTGAAAGGGGCTGGTAATGGGTTGCTGTAAAGGAAGTTAACAGTTTTTATGAGGTTAAAGGGGCAGAGATGATAAGATGTGATTTGTAGATTATAGGGTATTTATTTTGATAGTGAGGCAGACAGCAAGGACAGCAAAGAGCCTCGAAGTAACACAGACAGGTTTGAGATTAAGTTTTAATTATGTTGAGATCATTTGACTGGATAGAATACATTTCATTTGCTTCTAGCTTTTAAAGTGACCAAGGGCAACTCTCTACAATTACTAAAAAGTCAAGTCAGTAGTATATTTTCTGAAACGCATGACATAGAGAAATAAAATATAAAAGGGATGTCATGAACTTAATTTAATTGCTTTGCCTTCAGCATTAGTCATGTCTGTCTTATACAGTCAGTTGAAGGAACAAGAGAAAGTGACTGTTTAACAGAGGTGGTCACTAAATGAAGGTTAAACATATAGTAAAATGTTTCTTTGGTGATTTGGTGATAATAAAACTGATCCTAGATGTGAGTTTACTGCTTAATACAGGTGGCACTAATACAGATTCATCTGTATTTTCATCATTAAATTGTAAAATAGATACCTTAACTTTGTTTTAAACATAACATAAAATCATTTTCTTAATCTATTTTTAACTTATTTTGTTTATTTGTTGTTTTTGTTGTTATTTTATTTGGGGGCTGAGGGGGGGGGTAATTAATTTTGTTTTTTATGTTTCAATGTAATTACTTTAAAAACAGACACATTGAAATATAATGTCATTGAAAAATAATGATTTTACAATTGTCACTATCTGAATAGTGATGTACTGATAAATTGCATTACCATAACTGCCAAGCCTTACAATAAAGCATTATAGATAAGCATATAGATAACCTTTTGCTGCAAGTTATTATTAAGCCAAGCTTTGTTTTGTGATGCTTCATGCATATACTAAATCAATACTTGTATGATGATTTCATGTAGTGTTCAAAAATATTGTTTAAAGGTATTTTGATTTGTGCTTCTATAATCAGCATTATTATAAAGTGCCCCATTGCTTTTCATTCTTGAAGTCATATACAAGGACTGTCTGTGATAATGTAGTAATTTAACCTATACCTCATGAATATTCATGTACACATTTATGATATGATTAGAATTTATTTGTACTGAATTTTTTTTCTTTGCCATGCAGAGTTAGATTCTGAGCTAATTCTGACAAGTGTATATTCAAATTGAGATGTACCTAGACAATGTACCAAGGTACACGTCTTAATAAAATGCCTGTTATGTACATTGGTGCATGAGCAGACTCTAGTCTGATCTGGGTCTGCTCTGTTTGCCATGGTGTCAAAAGACGTCCATATGAGGTAAGGATTAAGATTGCATATTTTGTGTCTCATATAGACTTGTTCTAATGCACATGCAAACAGAGTAGACCTAAATCAGTCAACTCCTGGTAAGAGCTGTCCGATCAGGGTCTTCACTGTTTGCTCATACAATATTGTAGATCAGATTCTACACAGTGTGCAAGGCAAAGAAAAATCTATTGCTTCATATGTCATTTAAATTTCAGTAAATTAATTTTCATCAGGTCATGAATTTGTATATGAATATTCTTAAGGTAAACGGTATATAGCCTGAAATCATTTAATAATTCTTGGGATAGTGACCTTCTCCTACTTGTATAAAAGTAGTCATGCCCAAAGGTAACTCCTGGTTTTATACTGTCCTTTGATTGTGTATATGGGAAAGTCCTTTCAAAGTCGTTGAATATGTTTATACATATCAGGCATACCGAGGTTTTAAAACGTTATAAATGGTGTAGCCTAGTGCTGAAGATTCATTGATTATACCCATGCTTCACATAGTGAAGTGGGGGCTATATAGGACAGGCAGACTGTCTGTCTGCTATATAGGAATCAAGTTTGTCGATCCCTGTTTGGTATCTGTGCCTTCATACTTGGAATAATGATATATCATGTCTTGGTAATAAGACAAATCAGCAGACAAGTGCAGATAACTGTGTCAATGATCTTGAAAGAATTAAAGCCCCTTTTCTGTGTCAAGGCAGTATGCGAGGGGGTATTAATCATCTTCAGTGATAGTTTTAGTTCTTAGTGAGTGTCAGATGGGATATTCACTCAAAGTAGGTGGACAGAAATTTAGTAATAATTTAGCAATATAGTAACTTTACATAGTGGGGTGAGAGAAAAACTAGACTAAGTGCTTATTTATACATGTATAAACATAGCCTAGTTTCACTCTACCCCTGCAATATACATACTCTAAACAGTATATAAACTTTGCATGTTATAACAGTTGTGCACAAGGATGTGAAAAACTTATTTGACATCTTTCCTGTGTTTGTATGTACGCCCTGTGTTGTCTTCTGTATATTCTGTTTTTAATAGGTTTCTAAATGTGATCAGAAAACTTTGTTAATCTATGGTTGATGTGAAAATACTGTTCTGGAATAATCTAAGAGAAAAGAAAAAGTAGCAAAATATCTGACATATTATTATCAATAATGTTAATTTTATTGTATGTTATTATGGTGCGTACGAGATAAACAGTTGATTTAATAGTGTCCCAGCTACAGTATTTCAGTCATGTGTATGTTACGTTAACCCTTTCCCTCATAGAGGAAACCATGAAAAGACCTATGCGAACAGCATAAAACCAGATCAGCCTGCGAGGATTTTGTAATTAAATTTGGTAAGGTTTAACTGTGGTTTTCTGCAGATCAGGCTTTATGTGATACCTATTGAGGGCGTCAAAATGAGTCTATATGAGGGAAAGGGTTAACCAGGTTGATAAGTTCAAGATAAGACCCATGTCAAGTCAATTTGTATACTTCACTGTCAGTATCAGTGTTGTCCTGTACCCGTTATTGTTTGATTTCTTAAGTGCATTCTGGTTTTTTTTTAAGACATTTAAATTACATCTTGTTAGACCATTGAAATGCAAAAAAAAACTGTTGGGCTATCATATTATTAGTGGCTGATCTGATTTACATAGACATATGGATTTGTTAGTAATACTGTTTGTGAGCAATTGAAAAAATCCTGTAACAACAGTTAAAAATTGGTCTTAACTTTTTACTTGGAAGACTAAAAATGTGAATTTTTAAGAGCTCTCCTGTGGTGAAGGTTTAATTGGATGGACATATTCAATGCCCTATGTTCTTTAGAGTGTGTCCATTGTCTAAAATACAAAATTTTACTAAATAAGGTGTTTAATCCTTTTCCATATTAAGGATATCTATGCAGTCAGTATATATCCAGATTAGCTTACAATTAACTTGCAGATTGATCAGGTTTACAATGGTCTCCTACTTAAATACAAGCTTGTTTTGACACCTGTAGACTACATTTCTTTCAGTCTGATCTGGTTTTACTATGTTTTACAGAGTATAAAATTGTGTATTTTAGAAGGGTCAAGGTCATATTCAAACAAGGGTCAAGGTTAAGAAACATACTTATACCTGTTTAGTTATTAGATTTACATTGAAATTAGATGCTGCTATTATATATGCATTAAACACGAATGTATTTGATGTATTTTTGTAATAAAAAGATATAAAATGCAAATCATTTTATTGTTGTTTCCTTTCTTGAAAATCTATTTCTAAAAGTAAAATCACAGCCAGATCTTGAGATAAATGAGATTTGAACAAACATTCCGTCCAGAAAATCTCATCTGCTTATTCACTCTGGAAACTTCTCCATTTCTTAGGACTGAAGGGACTGGCTCATTGAACTTGATTATTTCAGAAGTACACATTTGATATGACTCAAAACTATTGTTTACTTTTAATATCTTAGTGTTAATAACATGTCATACAGACAGTATTTCAGTTGTTTGTAAACAATGTCTATGTGCCACACTGCAGTATCATGCCATAGACATGTGGCATGATACCACATCCATTCATATTATCCTGACACCGGGCCAACTAGTCCATGAACCACCCTTATATGCTGAGTGCCAAGCAAGGGAGCTATAACAAAACCATTTTTTACGACCTTGGTATGTCGCAGCCAGGGATCAAACCTATAACCTCCAGATTCCTGGGTGGTTGCTCTAACCACTGCCTTCATGACCGGTCTTCAGATGTTTGGTTTAACTTCAATGGAAATTGACATGAAGTTTTATGTTAGGTTTATTATCCATTGTCTACACAGGTGGATTTTTGCTGTGAGCCGAGGTGACACATAAGGATCACTTTTCCATTGTCTGTCTGTCCATCTGTCTGTCCGTCACACTTTAGCAGGTGACGCACATGTTCAAAAGACTCTTGTCTTAAAACAAAAGTAAATTATTGCACACTTCTGTGTTTTGTCTAGAGTCAGTGGTTCTCACATTTTATGCCCCTGCCATGAAAATGTGACGGGCATATAGTGTTACACCTGTCCGTGTGTGATAGTGCGTTTATGTGTGTGTGTGTGCAAGAATTTGTGTCCCAGCTGTAGTTTTGTTATGTAAGGTCACTTTTTAAAATAACTTGGCACAAGTGATCTTAGGACAAGGCGATGTGTCGCAAACAAGAACCAGGCTGCTAGCTTGAAGGTCAAGGTCACAGCACTCAGGTGACCACTCAGGTGACCTTAAAATAGTGTCCCTGTAATTTTGGTCTTGATTGTTTTTCAAATAAATTGGCACAAGTGTTCCTTAGGACAAGACAATGTGTTACAAACAAGAACCAGGTTGCTAGCATTAAGGTCAAGGTCACAGCACTCAGTTGACTTTGTTGACCTTAAAATCTTGCCCCAGCTGTAACTTTGAAATAATTTGGCACAAATGATCCTTAGGACAAAAGAATGTGTTGCGAACAAGAACCAGGTTGCTAGCTTGAAAGTCAAGGTCACAGCACTTGGCTGACCTTTGAATCAAGTCTGGGCTGTAACTTTGAATGATTGTCTTTTGAAATAATTATGCAAAAATGATCCCTAGGATATGATGTAATGCAAACAAGAACCAGGTTGCTAGCTTCAAGGTTTAGGTCACAGCACTTGAACTGACCTTTGAATCAAGTCTGAGCTGTAACTTTGAATGATTGTCTTTTGAAATAATTATGCACAAATGATCCCTAGGATATGTTGTAATGCAAACAAGAACCAGGTTGCTAGCTTCAAGGTCAAGGTCACAGCAGTTAGAAATTTGTGTAAGCAGTCCTGTCTGGGCTGTATCTTTGTTGTCTATAGTCATGTTTTGAAATAATTTGGCACAAGGAGGGATGCTTAGGACAAAACACTGTGTCACTGTGTCACAAAACAAGTGCAGGTTGCTAGCTTGAAGGTCAAGGTCACATCAATTGGTTGAGGTCAGGGTCACAGCGCTCATTTGATCTGAAAATCATCTTTTATATTTTCAGTTATTCACTGACAAAAGAATCATCTAATAAACATAATGGTGGGGCCATCCGTGTCCTATGGACATATTACTAGTACACAAGATATAATAATCATATGTAAATCAAATAAACATTCAAACAATCCATCAAAATACCTGACATCCTGTCATTTAAAATTTTTGTACTAAAAATGTATGATTGTCCTTTATACTTACTGATACAGACAACAAAGTAATTGCATGTGTGATAGATAAGCATTACTTTATATATCTTACCATTCACTACATTTAATTTTGAAAATAAACTGCTACTCTGTAAATTGCTTCTAGATTCATCTCGATAAATTTTTTATCATTTCTTTTTAC
>CM037778.1:55233565-55283565 GCA_021229015.1 Solen grandis
ATAATGTAATGTTATTATTTTTAAATCAATATTACTGTATCAGTTCTTCAAACTTTTCTGTTTGCAAAAAATGTCCATACATTTCATCCTGAGTTTTAAAGATATGCGGGAAATATTTAACTTACCAGGGGAGGTAATTCTGTAATTACAACAATATACAGAGTATATTACCATTATGCCATTATCCAAGTATATAAACTGTGTAGTAAGAAACGTATTTGCCCTGTGACTTAATTATTCTTGTTATCAATTATAAAAAAAGTCCATTTGCATTATGGTGGTTAAGGCATTGAAAATGAGTGTCTTGTCTTGTCAAGAGTGTCTTGAAATTGAGAACTAGTATATATCCTTAATTCTAGTTGTGAAAAATGGCCGGAAAAATAACTGTATTCATAAAAATTAGTTTATTTCATCCTTATTTACTTTTTGTAATGTTTGCTATCAAAGCAGAAAATTTAAGGCAGATACACATGGGTAAGTAATTTTTCTAATATTTGGAAGTGGACTGTTGGCCATGATCATTTTTCAGCAAATCACTTTTCAGGGTGGTAAAAACAACAACAGTAGTAACACAATTACTATAAAGATAGATATATAATAATATCAATACAAAAGGATGCATGAACATACAAAAATAAAGATCTATGTCAACATAAACACTGCATTCAAACAACAACACAATACTGATTCACCTTCTATTAACAAAGAACAGACCTACTTCGGAATAACAAACACCATGTTTTTCCAAGTTCCATGTAGGTACAAACATCAGCCATAGGGTTGCCCCAGTGTTAATGAGAACTTGAACAAATTCACAAATTTAAAGCTTTTGACTTTCATTCATCCAGAAAATCTCTCTCTCTCTCTCTGAAATAGAGTGAGTGTGTAATAGAAAAAAAACACCTAGAAATTCATAATACATTCAGATCTGTAGATGGTAGTAGAGATTTTATACTGTTTTGTAAATGATTGGGTTTAACATCCCATTAACAGTATTTCAGTTTTCTTTGAACTACTGTTACATGCTGAGCACCAAGAAAGGGAGATACATCAGTCCCATTTTTGTCCCATATCTAACAATTTTGGTATGTTGAGACTGGGAATCAAATAAACAAAATCCTGGTTGCAGAGTGGATATCGGCCATCAAGATTGGTAATTTGTGAAATCTTTTCTAATTTTCTGTCAGCATGCAATTTAATCATTTGTAGATAAAGATTCAATTTGTTTGGAAAGATATTGATAGCCATTCCATTCCTCAAGTCAAAGGTGCCCCCTCTAAAAATGAAGGGCCAGGTATATGCTGCATGCATTCGTTCCTCAATAACATATGGATGTGAGACATGGCCAATGAAAAAGAGCAACAGAGGATGATGGAGAGGGCAGAGATGAGAATGATCCAATCAATGTGTGGAGTTTCTCTGGTTGATCAACTCCCAAGTGAGAAACTGAGAAGAAGGCTGGGAGTTGAAAACATCAGCGAGACAATTCGGAAGTCAAGACTAAGGTAGTTTGGCCATGTACACAGAAGGGAGGACTCAAACTGGCTAAAAAAACTTCAGGTGGCTGGAGCTAGACAAGCAGGTTGACCAAAACAGACCTGGCTGGAATCAGTAACAGCTGACATGTTGGAACTAGGCATCAGCACAGAGGAAGCCAAGAACAGAGACAGATGGAGAGAGGCCATTGTTGTAGCAAGGGCCAACCCAGAACATCCTGGAAAGCGGCCTAAACAATGATGATAATGATGATGATGATGATGATGATGCTGATGATTCCACAACACTGTTTTTGCTAACTTTAAAAGCAATTTTCATATATACAAAAAATACAATTTTGTGAGAGGAATACACATGTATGAACTTGTCATACCATTCTTCTACAATATGGGTTGAAATTGACACTTCTGTCTTATGTGTCTGGAATGCATGATTACAAAAATAACCAGAAAAAAATTATATCAAAACAAATCGGATAAAACAACACATTTTGGCACATATCATTCTCTATAATTCCATATCACCTAAAGAAGATTTAGTTGTGGGATTCAGACTCGTCCTAACAAAAAAATCAAAAGAACCAATTTTTCTTTTTACAATATCAGTAAATTAGTTTCAGAAACCTATTTGTAACAGTGATTCAGTTATAGGGGCTGAGAACAGTCCGCGACTAGCTTTTTTTAGGCTGTTTTCTGAAACATGTATCTTTTTTCATGGAAATCTGAGATATTTAGTTACTTCATAAGGCACACCAAACCAATCCACAATGAGATAGAACATACAGACATGTTTTATAATTCACTATGAGTCTGACTGAATTCCCCAAGACCATTGTCCATGCTCATACATTTGGGACTGGCTTTGTAGTGGCCCACATCTTCGAGGACCCCCCATGGAGCACAAATCCAGGGGTCATAGGTCACATTCTGCCATTGCAGCAGACGACCCTTAAGTTCCTTCAATGCAGATTCATACACAGGGTTAGAGGAATGCACAAGGTTCTTTGTCTCCCTGGCATCATTCTGCAGGTCAAACATCTCCCACTCCTCCCTGTAATAATACTGCTTCAGCGTTTTGAACCAATGAAGCGGCACACTGGCTCTGGTCCTATTCAGCAAGTCTTGGAACGAGTCCGAGATGTAGAAATCCTGATCTATCTCAAATGGCATTTTGAAGTTCAGATTATGTATCAATTTATATCTACTAGTACGGACCACTCTCATAGGATAGTACATGGTTACTTCATGGAGATTGTGACTGGCAAACACAGTTCCTGGATCAGCCGGCTTGCTCTTCGCTAAAGCCGGCAAGAGGGATTTTCCGGTTAATTTTACAAAATGTTTATTCAGCTTGTATACTGGATAGTCAATGTTGAACCAGTCTAGAACAGTTGGGACAATGTCAACATGGCTGACCAGAGTGTCACGCACCTGAAAATTAAAAGGAAATAAAAAGAGGCAGCTCTAAATAAATGGATCTTGTGGTTTGGCTAGGAACATGCATATTAAGGATAATAATGGGTGAGTTACTTCCCATATGAATGGGTAGTTGGTTGCTAATTATAAGACATGGTTTTCTCTTTGTACTCTGGATTCCTCCAACATCAAGTACCATGTACCACCAACAGTACCAGCAAAATATTTTCATAGGCAACATCGCTTTATGTCCATTGAAAAATATGATTCATAAAGTTTGTTTGTTGGGTTTAACATTCGGATGACAATATATCAGTCCTTTGGAGACAATGTCTCCTTGAGACAGATATAGTGCTGCCACAACAGATTCACACCATAAATATGTGGCACGATACCACAACCAGTCACATTATCCTGACACCAGGCCAACCAGTCCTTGAACTACCCTTATATGCTGAGCTCCAAGCAAGGGAGCTATACCAGAACCATTTTTTATGACTTTGGTATGTTGAACCCACAACCCCTATTCCAGGTTGGATGCTCTAATCACTTGGCCAACAATATAGGTTCATAAAGTTTAAACCGTAAACTAGTAAGGTAAATGGTATGAGTTAACAATGTAAATGGTATCCAACCTGTCCATGAGTGTTCCTGTGTATGGGAGATGAAACAAGGAAGGGTTCAGCCATGCCAGAGTCATACAGGTTGGTACGACCATTGATAAACGGAACACCGTTGTCTGAAGAGTAGATGATGAGGGTGTCATCGGCCTGGCCAGCCGCCTCCAACTCCTTCAGCACCAGCCCAATGCCTGAATTAAAATCACACAGCTTACTTGGTAGTGGAATGATACCAACAATACTGTAAAATCATTAATTTTCATTGACATTAAATTTTGTAGATCATGTGCTTAGGAAATTTTGTGAGTACATAAATTTATTTTATTTACTCATGAAGTACTGCGTTCCACCAGTGAGATAAAATCCATATCCCACAGTGTGAGTGATACAGATCTGCCAGAACTACTTTTCTTACATATATAGGGTATGTATATAAGTATGTAGCAGCAATTAGCATAAAATAAAATCAGAAAAGTTGTTTGTTTTGTGTGAATATAGAATATATCTCATTTCAAAGTGATACAATTTTCACATTTTCTCTTGCACTACACACTTGTGAAAATATGAAAATTGTATTGCTTCTCCATGAGATCTGTTCCATATCCACTCAAAACAAACAAATATCCTCTCAAAATTCATGACTCTTGAAAACATGAAGTCTTTCAAATAAACAAATTTTGTGGAGATTCATATTCATGGATAAAACCCTGTCACGAAATCAAAGAAAATTAGTGTTAAACAAACATTAACGATTTCATAGTAACCATCATCTATAGAACAATATTGCATTGAAGTAAAAACAGACATAGAGTCTTGAAATCACAAGTGAAATATAATTGCATAATTCAACAAAAATGAACATTTCAATATAAAAACTGAAAGGATATACTGGTAACCTCAATATCTAAATATATATTTGAGGATACCCCTACAAGAGGGGCACATTTTGATGCAATTGAATTGAACTTAATTAATTGATAAATGCATAGCCGTCATATGCTGTTCTACAAGCAGTATGGTTAAATAAATTTTAGTTAAAAATGGAAAAAAACATATGTAACAACAGTAAATGGCAAACTCAAATTGTCAGGAAAACCATGAATAATAGACTAACACATGATAGATATTTACAAAATATTTCTAAAAATACGCAGTCTGACTTCACGAAATGGTCCTTTAGAATCTAAGAGCAAAACCTAATGAAATATAAACAAGACAGTCCAAAGGACAGCTTACAGAGGAGAATGTTTTTCTCTTATCCCTGTTTTTAATTTTTTTTAACCTTTGAGGGGTATAGGAGTTATGGAGCAGACACAAAATTGTAAATTGAAATAGAAGGTTCAAACACATGACCCTAAAGTGTGACCTTGATCTTGAGCCGACATGACTGCAACCTATGTTCTGCACATCGTCTCAATTAGATATATATATGAGGCAAGATTCATGAAAAAACTAAAAGGGGTATAGGAGATATGGAGCGGACACGAAATTGAAGGTTAAACACATAACCTTCTAGTGTGACCTTGACCTTGAGCTTACATGACAGCAACCTGTGTTCTGCACATCGTCTCAACTAGCTTTACATTTGAGGCAAGTTTCATTAAAATCCTTCAAGGGGTATAGGAGATATGGAGCGGACATGAAATTGTAAGGAAATTGAAGGTTCAAACACATGACCCTCAAGTGTGACCTTGACCTTCATCCAACATGACTGCATCCTATGTTCTGCACATCATCTCAATTAGATATATATTTGAGGCAAGATTCATGAAAAAACTAAAAGGGGTATAGGAGATATGGAGCGGACACGAAATTAAAGGTTCAAACACATAACCTTCTAGTGTGACCTTCACCTTGAGCTTACATGGCTGCCACCTGTGTTCTGCACATCGCCTCAACTAGGTTTACATTTGAGTCAAGTTTCACGAAAATCCTTCAAGCGGTATAGGAGATATAGAGCGGACACAAAATTGAAATGGAAATTGAAGGTTCAAACACATGACCCTCAAGTGTGACCTTGACCTTGAGCCTACATGGCTGCCACCTGTGTTCTGCACATCATCTCAACAAGGTTTACATTTGAGTCAAGTTTTGCGAAAATCCTTCAAGCGGTATAGGAGATATGGACACGAAATTGAAGGTTCAAACACATGACCCTCAAGTGTGACCTTGACCTTGAGCCTACATGGCTGCCACCTGTGTTCTGCACATCGTCTCAACTAGGTTTACAATTGAGGCAAGTTTCACGAAAATCCTTCAAGCAGTATAGGAGATATGGAGCGGACACGAAAATGTTACGGACGGACGGACAGACAGACAGACAGACGAAGGCCATTCCTATAACCCCCCTCTTGCTTCGCGGCGGGGGATTAACTAACATCCCAGTACCTTGATCCAGTCGGCTGATGGTGGTGTATTGTCGGGAAATGTCTTTCCTTGATGCTGGGGTATCTTGCACAAAGTAGGGTACCAGCACCTCATCTGGATCATAGTAAGCTGGGCTCCAGTCAGGAATGGTACCCATTCCCTCCATGCCATTGCCAAACTTTTCACAGAATGCCCCATACTCAGGATGAGTGTGTCCACATCGGTGTGGGTCATGGAAGCCAATATACAGGAAGAATGGTCTGTAAACATGTGAGATGAAGTCTTCATTGCATGATAGCCATGCAGTAAAAATGGCTTTTGAAACCAGGATAAAACCTGATCAGCCATTGAACAGCTTGCTTGCTGATCAGGCTTTAAATTGTTTGTATCCCTAAGTACCCTGGAAGGTAAAACACTTTTATACCTTAACAAAACTGCTTTCAGTCTGATATGGCTTAATGGTATACCATGGTGCAATGGATGACATAACTACAACAACTGTGTTTATCCCTTTAACTCATGCATATTCATGCACAAATCTATGACTTGATTGATATTAATTTACAGAACTTCACTGTGTAGAATTGGAACTACAAAACAGAGGATTATATGAAGACGCTTCCACTGTAACATCATGCACTAGATAAGTGGAATTATTTATGCCACACCCAATTCCTTAACACCTAGGGCAGTCAAGTAAGAATATGATGCTTTCATAATTAGGACAACTATCACTGCAGGTGATGAATATCCCACACACATGCGATTATTATAACAGGAAAAGACAGAAAACAACTTCTACCTGCAAACATCAGAAACTATTTTGTTTGTACACATCACCATATGATGTTTTACCTTTGTTTAAAGTCTTCTTGAAATCTATCAAACCCTTAGTTAGAGGGAGTTGCGCTCACAAGATCTTTGGACTGACAGATGGATGAATGGACATGGTGATTCATAGATATACTCCCTAAATATAATATCAGCTCTTGACCATCTGAATGATAAGCAACCTATTAAAAGGACTACCATAATGAAGGTCTAGAACAAGAGCTTATGTATATAGATATTGATCTGAGTATATCTAACTTATCTGGTGTTGGTAAAAACTGATGCATAGCTTGTGTTTAAATGTTATATTTTCTGACAATAAAGAAAGATTGCATTGTAATTTCAACAAAAAGTTCTAAGTTTCTGCATAGAAAAACATTTCTTCCTACTAATAAACTTTAAACATTTATCCCCCCCATTACCCCCATTACAACAAAAACTTTTTAAGACTGTAAAGTGTAAAGCAATAAAGCAATCTAACTGACCGCTGCGTCTTGGCGGCAGCAACTCATTGACACTGAAAAATATAGAGTTTCTTACCTGGAATCATTCTGTGACAAAAATTTACGAACATATTCTTTCATATAGGTGATGTTACGACCAATCTGCAAATGGAATGGTTTTCTTCCGTCTCTGAGAAGTCAAATGGGTACACACTTTCTGGTCCAACATGCTTTTTACCAATAATCCCTGGGGGAAAATATGAAAAAGAAACAATGGCAACCATCTTACAACAAGAAGTGTTCCTTGGAACATGTGTCACCTGCAAAAAAAGCTTGATGGAAAAAGTTTGGCAGATAGACAGACAACGGAGATGTGTTCACAGACAGATGGACAGACAGAAAACGGAGAAGTGATCTCTATGTGTTACCTCTGCTTACAGCAGGTGACACAAAAAGGACGTTTCATGATTACTCTGTCAATGAATATTCTAACTATTAATCCTTTACCTCATGAATATTCACATAAATTACATATCAATGAATGTGAACTTACAGGAGCTGTCTGATCAGCATCACCTCTGTTTACTCATGCAATATTGTAACAGATAATACACACTCTGCATGAAAAAACAAGAGCTGTCAGAGGACAGCACACACAACTATTCAAAATGCTTGTTGGTAAATCAAATGAAATCTATTTCAATTCTTGCCCTTCACATACGGTACCCAGTATATAATAATAGTAAAAAATGATATACCTTGATAGTCCGATACCCCTTAATATTTTTATGAAATCTAAAATAAATCCCATGCCTAGTTACTGAGACATAAGCATAATAACACTGTGCATGCAAAACTTTACCTTAGTATCCAAGTTAGAAAAGGGCCATATTTTGTATAAAATTCAGTCCAAAAGTTATCCTACTTGGTTTTCTGATGTCCCTGAATACACTCCTTAACTCTCTAGTAAATTCCATAAACAATTTCTGGATAGTAGCTTGAATGCAAAAATTTAACCAAAATTTCTAAGTTAAAAAGGGGCCATTACTTCCAATATATTCCATCAAAAGTTATCTACCTTGACAGGATGATACCCCTAAACATAATAAATATGTTTAAAATCAATCCCATGCATGGACTCTGAGATATAAGCATTAAAGTACCTTGCATGCAAAACTTTAACCAAAATTTCTATGTTAAAAAAGGGGCCATAACTGCCAATATATTCCATCAAAAGTTATCTACCTCGATAGTATGATACCCCTATACGTATTAAAGATGTTTCAAATAAATCACATGCCTGGATACTGAGATATAAGCATGAAAGTACCTTGCATGCAAAACTTTAACCAAAATTTCTACATTAAAAAGGGGCCATAATTTGTAATATATTCAATCAAGAATTATCTACCTTGGTTGTCTGATGCTCCTAAACATATTCATAAACTTTCATGTCAATACCATGAATGGTTATTGAGATACAAGCTGGATAGTAGCTTGCATGCAAAACTTTAACCAAAATTTCTAAGTTAACAAGAGGGCCATGATGGCCCTGGTTCGCTCACCTGGTATCATTAGGCTATGTAAAATCAAGTGACCCCTGGGGCAGAGCCAATTATGACCCCAGGGTCATGATTTGAACAAAGTTGGTAAGAATCGACAAGACAATGCTACACACCAAATATCTAAACTCTATGCTTTGTGGTGTCTGAGAAGAAGATTTTTCAAGTTTTTTTTCCTATTAGCCTATGTTAAATCAAGTGACCCCTGGGGCGGGGCCAATTTTGACCCCAGGGTCATAATTTGAACAATCTTGCTAGAGAGTCATAAGATCATCTACATATTAAAAATCAAAAGGCTAGGCCTTGTGGTTTCAGAGAAGAAGATTTTTCAAGTTTTTTCTATATTAGCCTATGTAAAATCAGGTGACCCCTTGGTGGGGCCAAATTTGATCCCTGTGCCATGATTTGAACAAACTTGGTTGTGTTCTACTAGACAATGCTGCACACCAAATATCTAAACCCCAGGCCTTGTGGTTTCTGAGAAGAAGATTTTTCAGGTTTTTTTCCTATATCAGCCTATGTTAAATCAAGTGACCCCTGGGGCGGGGCCAATTTTGACCCCAGGGTCATAATTTTAACAATCTTGGTAGAGAGTCATAAGACCATGCTACATACCAAATATCTAAACTCGAGGCCTTGTGGTTTCTGAGAAGAAGATTTTTCAAGTTTTTTTTCTATATCAGCCTATGTTAAATCAAGTGACCCCTGGGGCGGGGCCAATTTTGACCCCAGGGTCATAATTTTAACAATCTTGGTAGAGAGTCATAAGACCATGCTACATACCAAATATCTAAACTCGAGGCCTTGTGGTTTCTGAGAAGAAGATTTTTCAAGTTTTTTTTCTATATTAGCCTATGTAAAATCAAGTGACCCCTGGGGCAGAGCCAATTTTGACCCCAGGGTCATAATTTGAACAATCTTGGTAGAGAGTCATAAGATCATGCTACATACCAAATATTTAAACTCCATGCTTTGTGGTTTCTGAGAAGAAGATTTTTCAAGTTTTTTTCTATATTAGCCTATGTTAAATCAAGTGACCCCTGGGGCGGGGCCAATTTTGACCCCAGGGTCATAATTTGAACAATCTTGGTAGAGAGTCATAAGATCATGCTACATACCAAAAATCAAAAGGCTAGGCCTTGTGGTTTCGGAGAAGAAGATTTTTTAAATTTTCATTTTTAAAATCTATTTTTAGCTCCTGTGACCTACTTATTCACCCAATCAAAATAATTTGAACAAATTTGATAGAGGTCATGATAAGGATTATTCCTGTGAAGTTTGGTCATAATCCATCCAACGGTTTAGGAGGAGAAGTTGTTTAAAGGAAAAGTTGACGCAAGACGCACACACGCACAGACGGACGCCGGACAAAAGGCGATCACAAAAGCTCACCATGAGCACGTTGTGCTCAGGTGAGCTAAAAAGGGGCCATTATTTATATTCAGTCAAGAGTTATCTACCTTGGTTGTCTGATGCCCCTGAACATATTTATAAACTTTCAAGTCATTACCATAAATGGTTATTGAGATATAAGGTTGATAGTAACTTGCATGCAAAACTTTAGCCAAAAGCTGCAACGCCAACGCCGACGCCAACGCAAGGAAAACTACCATAGCTATCATATTCTTCGAATAGTTGAGCTAAAAACAACTCCATTTCTTCCTAAATCATTTAAAGTAGATGAGTCAGGTGGATGAAGATACCAACCTGTGCGTATGTTTTTGTTGGCCAAGATGCGTGGGAGGCTCTGAACCTGGCTGAAGCTAGTAAAGTGATGGTAGCCCTGATGCAGGCCATACATCCCATTCTGATGCTGCGGCAGGCCAGACAGGATCACTGACCTGTCCAAAACATAGACAAGCATATACTATAGACAAATTTACAGACTTGTGATAAACAAATAGGCATACATAAAGATAGGGAAATATATGGGCAAACATATCATATGTGCAGACTAACAGACAAACTTGCATACACTAATGGACAAGCATCAAAATAAAAAAGCTGACCTTGATCAAATATAAATTTCTTTTACAGTAAAAAAAAATTCTAAACATTATTATTATTAGCAGAGGTAGCATAGCTTACACATATGCCTATATGAAAATGACTTGTAGAATGAAATATGGCTTTAATCAACATAAAGCATGCATATATATATATATATATATATATATATATATGTTCATCTTTTTTCTAGTATGAGAAGAGGATAAAAAAAACAATATATGAAAAAAAGAATTATTACTAAATTATCATGACAATATTTTACAGCAGTAAAATTGAAGTGAGGGGCCTCCAAGGCCGAGAGGGTAAAGTCGCTGACTTTAACACTCACTCAGCCCCTCACTACGTGGGTTCGAATCCTGGCAGGATCATTTGGATTTTCATGTGAGGAAGCCTTCCAGCAGGCTTGCGATAGGTCGGTGGTTCTACCTGGATGCCTCTGTGAGTCTAAATTACACTGCAATAAAGTGTCTATTTGAGGGCCCCTTTCCCTTGAAACCTTCCAGTATATCAAACACAGACTGATATCTTGTGTCACATCCTACATGCATATTTTACTACACCAGAGAATTGTGGGATTAAACTGCAAAAAATGGATGTTTAAACCTTGCCACTGTAGCCAGAATTTTTTTTGTTTAAATACCCCATGGTTGAAAGTGTTCCTGGTACATGTGTATCAAAAATTATTGCGAAAAATACAAGTACATGTATTTATATTTCCCAGGTGGTGATCTAACAAGGCCTGCCAAAGTCTTCACTGAGGGAATCATCTCATTTCTATGTGCCCTCAGTCCCCATGTTCCATAGATTAAAACAATACAGTAATTTTGCTATTCTATGATGATTTAAACATGAAAATATTCTATTGTTAAGTTATACCTGCTGGGTGAGCAGCTGCTTACAGATGTGAAAGAGTTGGTAAAGGTCACACTGTGTTCTGCAAGTCTGTCCAGGTTAGGGGTCTTGCAGACACTGTTGTTATATACTGGAGTCTCAAACCCAGCGTCGTCAGCTGCCAACATCACAATAACATTTCAAGTTTAAAAATATGCATTTTAAAATCAGTAAAAATTCATGCAACAAGCCAAAACCTAAATGATGCTCCTCCTAAAATTTTTGAAATTCTTTGATTTCCTGCATACCGGGAAATTAAACAATCCACAAACCTGAACCAGAAAGGTTATTTAAAGTGGTCACTATGACTGGTAGATGATTGTAAATGATGACTTTAGACTATGAATCTAATTCCATATGTTCAACCATAACCAGCCACGGTTTTCACTTGGCTTTTTTCAGATGGGGGTCAATTTATGTAGACCCCTTGATATGTATATCAAACTCATACACCTAAACCTGTTTGGCCACAGAAGCTTCTCTTTGTAGTCCATATTTGTGTACCCGTAATTGGTGATAGCGTGCAAGTTTCGGTTTGGTGCTAGCCCCTATGGGCAGAGGCGTGACAACCAGTACCAAAAATAGGATGTTGCGCTAAGCGTCTCCTTGATGACTACTTCTCCTTGGTACTTTTTCTGTTGCACTGATTTTCCATCCTGTGCGCTGATAATCATTAAGTGTAATTCTGTCATTCTTTGTCATGCTACATTAGAATATTCATCACACATTTGTAGTATGGCAATGAAATTTTTTTTGGCACTCAATTTTTATGTAACTATGCTTCTCCTTGATGTTAATGCATTCATGATGCTTTGAGTGATGTCAATAAATGATGCACACTGATGAAGTCATTCAAATTAATGTAGTTAATTTTGTGGAAAATTAGGAATTGAGGAAAATATCATCATAAGAGCTTATGTTATCCTGGAATCATACATGGTATATGCATGCAAGGACACCCTACTGTTGGACAGAAACAGCTAACTGTAACCCATGCTATATTCTGTCTATATATTATGAATAATAAATAAAAAGTTTAGAAAAATGCTATATGCTTGCCTGTGAAACAGTGTTTTTTTGTGTATTTGTACTGTAGTTGTTTCTTGTCCAGTAGCTGTGTGACATCATTGTGTATAGTCTTATCTGCCTAACTCAATACTGTTTACAACTGCTCAGTGTCATGTTTGAGTAAGTGAATGTTGATGAATGGTGACTTCGAATGCATGCACTTAAACTTTCAACTTGCTTAAACCATCAAAATCTCACGTCACAGCTCTGAAAACTCTTTCTTTCCCTCTCCAGTTTGTATTTAGTCTTGGAACGAGAAGGACAGTTGCGAGACTGCTTCCGTATTAATATTTCCATTTCTGATACTGTCTCCATATATATTGTTACTATGTATACTGACGTTAATTCGTAATACTTCAGATATTTTTAAATTAAAAATTTTTAACCCTGAATCCAAGATTAAATTATATATAGCACCCATTGTTCTTTTCTGACAACCCCGGGTTACAAATGGCTCCCCGACTGGGAATCGAACCCCGGTTTCCGCGTGACAGGCGGGGATACTTACCACTATACTATCACCTGTACCCTGCTACATAACCATACATGTATACAAGAGTAATGATTATATATAATATCACTTTTTTTCCTCAAACCACTTGGGTTAAATGTTTATTTTATTCAAGTAGGGAACAGTATTATTTATCAAACAAAAGTTTAGAAATACTGTATCTATCAAACTGAAAGCACAACATTGCCTAGGGCAAAATACACGAGGTGAAATCTACTGTAACACACTTACCAATCAACACAAGGACATTTTTTCCTCTTGCAATCTGAATAATAAGCATAACCAGTATGCATGCTTTACAAAATATTTTCATATTTAACTTTATCTTTTCATAGGAAACAAATAAGATAAATGAGACTCAATTCCTTCATATAGATTAAAGAGGAAACAATTCTGACATTCGCATTTTGCACCGGATTTCTACGCCTCCTCTGGGTCACATGACTGTCATGTGATATCTTTTACACTGGGAGGTTTGTTTATAAACAACTGATCTTGATGAAAGAAAACAATGGTAATATCTTATGTTTATGAAAGGATTAAACTAAGCAGCAACTTTAACTCTCATTTCAACCAATATGATGTCGTGAAAGACGGTAGGATTTATCAAACAGATTAAATCGTAGGATACTCTCTGTTTCTAGCACACAATACTCCTCTAGATATTTTCTATAGTGTAAAGGTTTTTCCCTTCATATTCGAGTCCTGAAAAGGGATATATTCCCAGTAAGTATAATACAGTTTTTAAGATATTGATAATTTTTGTGGGAAAAATTAGTCTTAGATCTACTGAGTAGGAAAAAGGAGATTTTTTTTTTGTAATTTTGTTTTTGGAAAAAAGTGAGGTGTCATTATAACTATATGACAGGGTGAAAGAAATGTTCAGCTTGACCTTGACTCAAACCTAGGCCCTTTTGCTTACAGTACAATTGCTCAACCGACTGAGCCACCCGACTGCCCATATACTTCTTCAGGTCCATAATTTATTTACTCTCTCAAATACAATTGTATCCAGAGCACAATTAAGGTGAACACATACAGTCATGGTCTCACATCTGATGCCAAATGACAATGGGTGAGAAAAATGTGCAGCCTGGATGGGCTGGATGACTCGAATGTGTGGCCTTTTGTTTCAGGGTGAATGCTCTATGGACTGAGTGGTTAATCCATGAGTTAAAACGGACCCAAGTTGAAACGGTTCAAGCAAAATGGTCCCAACTGGGTGTGAAGTTTGGTCGAAACGGACCCCTATAAACGGACCCATTATGAATGTGTGAGCAATTAGATAATTTGATTAAAGTAACATATATAAGGCAAAGCGATACCTATTTAAGTGAGACAAATCAAATGTGTAAGCATGTGAGTGTGTATTAAATTTGAATTGATTATTTCAAGACATATGTATGTACAAAATAATCCTGTATTTTTAAATGTAATTTTGGTAAGACAATCCATGAAGCTATATCTAGGTATTTACATCTCCGGACAAACACAGAGCAATAACAATTAAAATCCTAAAAATCCAAAAGTGAAATTATGGGATTACATCAAATTCTTTTTGTTTGGATCTGTTTTGACTGTTAACGGACAAAAACAAGTCAGATGTTTTTCATAGAGAATATAGATATAAATGTTATTTACATGTATAAGCTATTGTAAAATTTAACTAGTGACAAGGGCAATAATTCTTTTAATCAAAATGATGCTGATTCCATTGTCATTTCTTTCTCAGAAGTATTAATTTCTGCTTGAGTCATTTTGGACAAATAAACAAGATGATCCTTCTCAAGAATGTGATATTTGAACAGAAGACAGGAAGAAATATGTAAAACCCTACTTTTACAGAAACCCTAATATTTCAATTTAGAAATAAATAAGGTAATGTTATGCTCCGAAATTTAATACTTAAGAAGACAATCTGACTACATGTTTGAATTGATCACTTTCAATGATAGTTGTGAAACAATGACCTTCCGTCTGTACAACTATTAATTTGTTTCAAGATTTTGAATTAATCTGCGTTATTTATTTGTGAAACAAATTTTATTCATTGTGTGACTACTTATCTTACTTGTATGTTTGTCAGAGCCTCTTTATATGTCATATTTGTTAAAACCTCATTTATCCATTACTGTTAAATGTAATGAGAGAAAATGCTTGGTAATGTAAGTTACTTTATAGACAGTGCTCTTGTGCTACCATTAAAATATTTTCAATGACTTGAATTATAATATGTCTTACCATTAAAAATAAATCTTAACATATATATTTACAAAAATAAAGCCTAATAGGAAAAACTGAAAAACAAATTGATGATATTATTTTAGAATATTGATCATCTGTCTTGTGATATATATCAATAAAATTGAAATAAAATAATGAGAATCATGGACAGCCCAAACTATATGATTGTTTTATCATATGAAAAGGACATGGCATATAAATATGTGAAAACATATTTTTTGGATACAAAAAGGTCAACATAATGTCAGAATAGATGCATTGGAGGATTCAAGAGGGGGTGCACCTGGCACGCGCCCCTTCAAAAATTCCTCAACCAAACATAACTGTAGACATACATTCCCAAAAAACTCACAAGAATGCACTAATTTCACAGCTTTAAATTAAAAAAAAATCACAGGGGAGTTCCCCTGGATCCCCAGTCCAACTGGAACTACACCCTTCTCATGGGCAAGTCGCTTGCATTGTCACTGCCTATATTTTTTTTAATACAGCACCCCCCTTATAATCAGAACTCCTGGATCCAGCTTTGAGATGCATTTTATTATGTTTATTAGGAATTCCCTAATGAATTTATTGATTTACAAATGTTCACAATATGTTGACATTTTCCCTTAATGAAATTAATTAAATCTAGCTCTTTTTTTCAAAGTGCATGCTAAAAAAAATCATATATACTTAACATGGTACTTTTAACTTTATATTAAACTTTCTTAAAAATGAAGCATTAACACATGACACATATACATTATTCAATGACTTCATATTCATTTTATTTTGGATATTTTCATAAATATGTATTACAAATATGGCATATTTGATACATTCTCTCTTTAACTTCTCCTTTTTAAAATGTTACCTTTACTTTCTTGACCTATTTTACATACATGACATAATATGACATTGCATGATCAATACTCACATGATACACCTTGCATAATACACACGTTCACTTCTGTAGTTCACAAGCTGGGTTGGTGCATCTCACCCGACAAATAAAAAGGCCGGTCCAAGGTCCAGTTTCAATATCTAAAGATACAAAATGCCCCCAGGCCATCATACTCAGTTCATATATGGACATAATTTAAATGTAATACCAGTAGGTGGTAATTATAATTTACATTTATCAGAATGTATTTATATTGCAAAAATGCAAAAGTTACATTGTATGATTTTATTCATTGACAGTTTAATAAAAGTTTTTTACTTTTGATAATTTGAATGAATGACATAAGTATAAATTGCAAGATACTGTGTTACAATTTAGCTCATTTTTGGATTAAAGTGATCATGTTAAGCTATTACCAACAATATAAAAAATAGATACTGGTAAGATCTTAAAATGTTCCCTGGGTCATCCTCTACCAAAATTCATTAAATTTTATATTTTATGGAGTTGTAAAAATCAATATATGGTAGGTGGGGGAGAGGGGAAGACAATGAAGTGAAAAAAAACTTAAATGTTCTTTCTCAAAACTTTAAGCTGGATTTGAAATAAATTTTGCTACAGATGTCTTTTAGTTAAGTCTTCTACCTGGATTATTTACGGTAATCTGCATCTTAAAACAACAAGTCTTTGTCCTCAGGTGAGTGATCCATGCATTTTTGCAGGCCATTAGATTACATTTCAGAACTACATTGTCATTATATTGTTGCTACAGTACAGTGGTAAGGAATTACAATATGAAAAATGCATACTTCTCTAGATATATTTTAGTGTCAGCCTGTGGCCATAAACATATTTTCAAAACCTGTAGTCTACTACTAATATTACCTATAAGGAAATATTTCCACTTAGCTAACAAGTATTAACTAACTTGAGCAACTCCATTTTTTATTTCTCAAGAGTTGTCTCCTTTTTGTGTCAGTTGCTATAAGCAGAGGTGACACATAAGGATCACTTTTCTGTCATCTATTTGTTTGTCTGTCTGTCCGTCACACTTTTTTCCATCACACTTCAGCAGGTGACACAGTCATGTGTTCCAAAGGACACCCTTGTCCAAAGCTTAAAACTTATTTTCTCACTGTTTATAGTAAGTTTATGATCTTCAAAAAGTCATATGATCAGTTGTTATCTTGTCATTGTGTCAGAAATGCACATGTTATCATCACAATCAGAAGCCTCAATTATTATAACTATTACTAATATGCTACATATTGAAATAAAAGGATGACCCCCCACTAGCTATATATTTTGTTGTTTTTGCAAAATTCAGTGTACAATTTTCTTCAACTGAAATTCAGCCATTTAAGGACTGCCTGATGTTCAATTTCATAAATTGCATTATTATTATTTTTATTTAAACCTCTCTCAACTGAAATAAAATCAAAGATTTAAAACTGCTTGCTCACAGATGATTAGTAGAAATAAAAAAGTTTTTTTTTCTACTCCTCATTAATGCCGTGGATGTCAATTTGGCAAGTGTTGGTCACATTGCACACGAAAACACTTTTTCATATATGCCTCTTTAGGGAAATTGGTTAAATTCAAACACGGTATCCCTGAAGCAGGTACTTCTGGTAACAAATGATGGAATCGGCAATGTGGTGTCTTTACCAGTTCTGGTTAGTGAATTCTTAACCCTTTCCCTCATAGAAGAAACCATGAAAAGACCTATTTGAACAACATAAAACCAGATCAGCCTGCGAGTAACTCGCAGGCTGATCAGGTTTTATGCTGTTCGCTGCTCCTCAGTGGTCTGGAAATGAGGAACTTTATAATTAAATTTGGTAAGGTTTGAGTTTGGCTTTCTGCAGATCAGGCTTTATGTGGTACCTACTGAGTGCATCAAAATGAGTCTGTATGAGGGAAAGGGTTAAGTTGAGTCTGTGAAGTGAGCACAGGAGAGAAGAGTGAATGAAATCAGTCATGAGATGGCACACAAAAATAGGATTTCAAACTATAGGTTTTATAATTCTAAATAAAGATCTTCACTATTCATAACACAATTTTCTGTGATGAGGAAACCATCCATTTTTGTTACAATAATGGAATATTGCATTAGGTGACCTGTGTCTGCAGATGGGACTTGATAAAGGTCATTAATACACACAGATAGTTAAAAATCAAATTCCTAGTCAATGACCATCTGTGAGCGAGCTGCATTAAACTTCAGTCAGTTGATATTCATCAATTCATAAATTTGTACATGAATATTCATGCGGTAATGAGAATCCCAGTAGGGACTTTGGATTTTTCATGTGAGGAAGCCTTCCAGCTGGCTTGCGGTAGGTCGGTGGTTCTACCCGGGTACCTCTGTGTACTTGGGGTCTTCCTCCACCTGTAATTAGCTGGACGTCGCTATATGATTGAAATACTATCGCAGCGATGGTAAACCCCAATACAACAACAATATCATGCGGTAAAGAAGGATGAAATAACATCATATGATGTGAATAAGACATGGCTTAACAAAACAACAACAGCACTTTCCATCAATATTCATTTAAAACAGTGACATCACTTACTGTGTCTCTGATAAATCAGTACCGAATATATTATATGTTTGTTTTTTATCTAGTTCTTGAAATTCAGGTATAATTTGAAAAGTGTGTTTTCCCCAAGTACTAAAGTTTCCTTCACAACAAGTAAGATGCAAACACAATGAGAATATTTTTATTCTCTGTCGAGTTCTTGTAAAACAGAGCTTAAACTAAAGTACATCATTTTGGATCTTTTTTTTCTCAAACAACACTTTTGCACTCGACAAATGATTTCAATGACAAATCATCGTCATGTGAAAAAACATGCTGTCACACATAAAATTTTTCCAACATTACTCTTACTCAATACTCCACATACAAATATATTAATACATATTCCCATATGACAATAATATCAGTGCATAATTTTATGATGTCAGCATTCTTAATATTCACTTTATAACCCTTTACCTCATGAATATTCATGTACAAATTTATGGTTTGATTAATATTCATTTACTTTAAATGCTGTACGAAATAATGGATATTTCTTTGCCATGCAATCATGCAGAATCTGAGTTTTAACATTGTATGAATAAACATAGGAGACCCTGATCAGCTGTATGTAAAATACCTTGTCATTTACACTAACAGATTTTAATCAAATTTGTGTTATGGTATGCAGTATTACTGTCCAGCACACCAGGTTAGTATAGTACTAACCTTCATGACTCGTTGTGCCCCTTTGGGGCACTTTCACCCTGCCCTTTTCAAATCCTGGCTGGAGCACTGGTATTACAGTCATTACTTAGTCTCTGAATAAGAATTCTGATCTCAAACAGCTGTTACTTGTCTAATTATTCAGCATTGATCTGGTGTATATGCAGCAATGTTACAGACAGTGTTTTTGCATCAGTTTCAGGTTGGGACAACACAAAGGAATGAGCTAGCCATGATAGAGTTCAGGTCTTAAGTAATACATTCTGGCATTTAATTGTAAGTATATTTTGATATATTTTTTGATATACTGGTAAATAATTTTCTTCTTGGTTTCTCCATACAACAGTGGATAAAACAATGCTTGAATTGATGATACTTGATAACAGTAAAGATATAGAGGATATTTGTTTGTTTTGAGTGGATATGGAATATATCTCATTGAGAAGTGAAGCCATCTTTAATATTTTCAGGAGTGTATAGCATGATCAAAAATATGAAAATTATATCATTTCGAGATGTAATATATTCCATATTTATTAAAAACAATCAAATTTTCTTCTTATTTTATGCTAACTGCTGCTACATACCCAAGTACATACCCATTATATGTAAAAAAGTAGTTCTGGCAGATCTATTTTATTTTATTATTATTTTATTTTACATCTGTATGTCATCAGTAGGGAGTCAAGATCTTACAAATTAAACTAATCCCTCTTGACAGTTCCTTGGTGCAATCAGTACTTTGCACTATGGTTCTTGCCCCTAGTGGGTGTTGAACCCACAACCTTCGAATTTGAGTCATGTAAGCTACCTCATGGTGCCTGTATACTGGTATAACCAGGCAGTGGGTTTATATAGCAATACAAACATTGTTTTAAGGTAATCCATCCATCATTAAATTGTAATCATGGTCCATCAAGTGATCCTGTAAATTTTAAAGTAAATGCAAGCAGATCAAAAAGTCAATTATTCCAAGTCAGTGGGTGCTTTCATCTGCACTGAAGTCTTTTAAAGCATATGAAGGACCATATAATCTAATGATGGTTGGATTACCTTAAGAAAAAGAAAGGGAGATAGAGGAACTTTATTCGCAAAGTACGAATGAAGTAAGAACTTAAAATAACAGAATATAGTATGTTTGCTCCTACAATATTGTACTTCTGATCAGCGACTCCTCTGTTGGCTCCTACAATATAGTACTTCTGATCAGCTTCTTCTCTGTTTGCTCCTACAGTATTGTACTTCTAAACAGCATCTCCTCTGTTTGCTCCTACAGTATTGTACTTCTAATCAGCGTCTCCTCTGTTTGCACCTACAGTATTGTATTCTGATCAGCTTCTCCTTTGTTTGCTCCTACAGTATTGTATTCTAATCAGCTTCTCCTCTGTTTGCTCCTACAGTATTGTACTTCTAATCAGCGTCTCCTTTGTTTGCTCCTACAGTATTGTATTCTAATCAGCTTCTCCTCTGTTTGCTCCTACAGTATTGTACTTCTAATCAGCATCTCCTTTGTTTGCTCCTACAGTATTGTACTTCTAATCAGCATCTCCTCTGTTTGCTCCTACAGTATTGTACTTCTAATCAGAGTCTCATCTGTTGGCTCCTACAATATTGTACTTCTGATCAGCTTCTCCTCTGTTTGCTCCTACAGTATTGAACTTCCAATCAGCGTCTCCTCTGTTTGCTCCTAGAGTATTGTACTTCTAATCAGCGTCTCCTCTGTTTGCTCCTACAGTATTGTACTTCTAATCAGCTTCTCCTCTGTTTGCTCCTACAGTATTGTACTTCTAATCAGCGTCTCCTCTGTTTGCTCCTACAGTATTGTACTTCTAATCAGCGTCTCCTCTGTTTGCTCCTACAGTATTGTACTTCTAATCAGCGTCTCCTGTATTTGCTCCTACAGTATTGTACTTCTAATCAGCTCTTCTCTGTTTGCTTCTACAGTATTGTAAGTCTAATCAGCGTCTCCCCTGTTTGCTCCTAGAGTATTGTACTTCTAATCAGCGTCTCCTCTATTTGCTCCTACAGTATTGTACTTCTAATCAGCATCTCCTCTGTTTGCTCCTACAATATTGTACTTCTGATCAGCTTCTCCTCTGTTTGCTCCTACAATATTGTACTTCTAATCAGCGTCTCCTCTGTTTGCTCCTACAGTATTGTACTTCTAATCAGCTTCTCCTCTGTTTGCTCCTACAGTATTGTACTTCTATCAACTTTCTCCTGTGAACCATGTTGTTCCCACTCAGTAGGTCTCTAGTCTGCATATGATAACCACTGCATTTGCACATAATAACTATACAATGTTCACATGTTAGCTTGGCATGTAATAGTTATCCCTTGTGCACATGATATTAAAGAATATTTCTATGCCCGATATATACCATTTAAAGTTCAGAAAATTATTCACTATAAAGTCATAAATTTGCATAAGTACATGAATATTCATGTGATAAAGAGTAAGCAGCATCAAGCTATTTCAATTTTACTGCACAGCCTTTCCAATTAAAAAATGCATTTTTTAAAGTGCTCTTAATTATACAAACCTTCCTTAAGCACTGCAGTTATCAAATCGGCAAGCTTTCAGGCACAATAACAGTCTGCCATATGGAAAACATATACAAAATAGTTGTCCATCTGATATTTCATAAACAAGCTTGGACTGGTTCATAATTGCAAGAAAGAGTTAAGCCTACTGAGGCAAACCGTTAACAAACTTCATTTAGCCCTCAATATATGAGGGTTAACTATGTTACACCTGGGCAAAACATGCAATGGCGAGTTTAATAAACTTTTTAAAAAAACATCAACATATTTTTTTTTAGTATTTTGACAGCTTATCAGGTGTTGTAAATAACTTCAGTAGATGATAACCTAGATTTCACTGTAGTAACTGTTACAAAGTAATATAATCACACATATAAAAGATAGAATGCGCAAACACAAGCTTTTGGTTCACAGCAATAATACTATGTTTGATAGTAAGATTTATTTTTAGAGACTAAAGACTTGTTTACAAAGCTGACACATTTTTAGATTGTGGAAATATCAAGAGTAAATTCTTATACTAGAACACACCTTAAAATAAAACAGCAGATGTTGACATTCTTAACATTTTAGTCAGGTATCCTGATGGAACACCCACTTTGAAATTCAGATGCCCATTCTGAAAATTAGGAGTCCCTGTCGTGTCTTTTGGATATATATTACAGCTTTATTTGCATAACCAATGGCTAAAAAGTTGCAATTATCAAAGAGGGTTACTAATAAGAACATTTCATGAAGATGATTACATGTATATCGATTTGCAACAAATGCTGCTGTTCAATTTACTTTTAATTAGAAAAGTCAGTGTCCTGACAGAACACTATGAGGCAATTGTCAATTCTGGAGTCCCTTTCCAGATTTTTGTGTCATCGGGATTCCAGGACACTCTTAGTGTCAATTAACTGCTGTGTAACAGACAGAGAAACAGGCAATGATATACTGCAAATACATGTATTTATAGTATTCTGCTTAACCTTTTCCCTCATAGAGGAAACCATGAAAAGACCTATGCGAACAACATAAAACCAGATCAGCCTGCGAGTAACTCGCAGGCTGATCAGGTTTTATGTTGTTCGCTGCTCCTCAGTGGTCTGGAAATGAGGATTTTGTAATTAAATTTGGTAAGGTTTAACTGTGTTTTTCTGCAGATCAGGCTTTATGTGATACCTATTGAGTGCGTCAAAATGAGTCTATATGAAGGAAAGGGTTAAAACAGGTCAAGGTGCATCTGAGAGAAGTATTTTGGTAGAATATAATAAATTTATCCAAGAAACTGTTATTCAGTCAATATGTAACTTTTTTTCAAGATTTCATGAATACAAGCATATATTTCAGCAAACAATTGTGCATAAATTTTTCCTTAAGTATAGGCATTTCCTACCAATGAAAATCATGCATATATTCAATTGGCATTATCTTCCGTCATCTCCTAAAGAAGGTCAAAAGTGAGGTTAGACAGGTACACTGAAAATATCTGCTACGCATCCAGCCAAGAAATGATTTCTACCTAAATATATCTTATGTCTTATAAGGACCAGATATATTACTGCGAGTTGGTCAGTTATATGGTAAATACATTGGTCACTAAGCTAAGGAAAGCTTACCTATCCAAAGGATATGTGGATTGCACACTTCAAAAGAAATTATGAAACCACAGAGCGAGATATATCATTTTAGAAATCCACCTGTTTATGGTATTAAGAAACAAATAAGAATAGCCGCAACAACATGTAGTTATGTCACTAAATGTTACTAATTTGCAGTGTATTAAAGTGAAAGGTACATACAGTACCTTAAAATCATTCATTTTCATTAACATACAATTTTGTTGGAATTTGCAATTATGTCAGTTTCACTAGTACATATATAATAACATTTGTGGATCCATAATCTAGAGAATGTGAGGGCTACTAAATAAACAGTTTTAGTGGGGATTAATATTTGTGGTTAAAAGATGTGCCCAAAATCAACAAAAAGTAGTCCCCAACAAAAATCAATGTTTGCACAGTAGGGGTCTCATAATATCAAGACAGTTTTATGAAGAGTGGGCTTTGTATAAAGAGAGTTTAATGAAGAGGGGGCTGTGTATAAATAGAAACTTTTGAAAAGGGGTCTTTATATAAAAAGAATCTTATAAAAAGGGGCTGTGTATAAAGAGAGTTTTATGAAAAGTGGTTTTTAAAAGAGGTTGTGTATAGAGTTTTAGGAAAAGGAGGCTGTGTACATATGCAGAGTTTTATGAAAAAGGGCTGTGTATAAAGAGAGTTTTATGAAAATGAGGCTGTGTATATATGGAGAGTTTTATGAAAAGGGGTCTTGTATAAAGAGAGTTTTATATTAATAGAGTTTTATGAGAAGGAGACTGTGTATTAAGAGATTTATGAAAAGGGGGCTGTGTATTGAGAAATTTTTTAAAAGGGGGCTGTGTCTAGATTTATGAAAAGGGGGCCTTGTATGTATAAAGAGAGATTTATGAAAAGGGAGCTGGAGCTGTCTATAAAGAGAGTTTTATGAAAAGGTGATTGTGTATAAAGAGAGTTTTATATTAACAGAGTTTTTGGAAAAGTAGTCTTTATATAAAGAGAGTTTTATGAAAAGGGGACAGTGTATAAAGAGAGTTTTATGATAAGGAGACTGTATAAAAAGAGAGTTTTATATTAATAGAGTCATATGAAAAGGGGTCTTTATATAGAGAGAGTTTTATGAAAAGGGAATTGTGTATATAGAGAGATTTGATGAAAAGGGGACTCTGTTAAAAGAGATCTATGAAAAGTGGGCTGTGTATAAATAGAGTTATACGAAAAGGGAATGGGATGAAGAGAGTTTTATGAAAAGGGGGCTGAGTATAAAGATATTTTATGAAAATTTTATTTATTCCTTATTGCTGATAAAGAGATTAAGGTATATGATACATGCACTTTTGACAGTTAAATTATATCATACTTCTAAAATCCTCATAAATCTGTTGTTTTAAATGATAATAAAACTTTGACTATGGTATAATACAAGGAATTTGGCATTTGATCTCAGGCTCCTGTTTAATGAAACTCCTTAGTTTGAGGTTTAAATAATCTAACTTTTCAGCATGTAGGGCTGAAACTTTGTTTACCTATAAATACAGATTATGGCCACTTTTTGGTTAAATTTTTGCATGCAATAGAAAATTTAGTTAAAGTTTTGTATGCAAGCTACTATCAAGCTTATCTCAGAGATTGTTTATAGTATTGACTTAAACATTAATGAGTGTGATCGAGGGGAGGAAATCAGAAAACCAAGGAGGATAACTCTTTGACTGAATTTAATGCAAATTATGGCCCTTTTCTGACCTGGATAGATTAGCATGCACAGTATTATTATCCTTATGTCTCAGTAACTAGGCATGGATTTGATTTTAGACTTCATAAACATATTTAGGGGTATCAGACTATCAAGGTATATCATTTTTGACTATTATTATATACAGGATATGTGAAGGGTTTCATTCGATTTACCAATAAGCATTTCAAATAGTTGTGCATGTTGTCCTCTGACAGCTCTTGTTTAATCTGCTATAACTTCTATTCCCAGTTGACAGTTGCTTAAGTTGTAAAAAAGATAAAGTTTTGCATGTTATTCACAATGATTGATATATTATTGATTTAATAAAACTCATAAGTACCAGAATTATGGAACATTATTTCTTTCGACAGCTCTTGTCATTACTGCTTAAAAATGGTTGCTTAAGACAGATTTGGCCTATTCTTACGGGGTCAGCCTATTGTTACCCTATTGCACCATCTGGTCATTTAGGGGCACTGACCTTGTGCTGCCAATATAATCATAACATCAGAAGAATTCCACAGTGATTGTAATACAAATCCCCCAAGGTCCCCAGCAGTGAAAGGGAATTACCTTGGAGATTTTGCCACTATCCACTGGATTACATTTATCTTGTCATCGCCTTATGATCCCGTTGTATTTGACCAGTTATAAGACCGTCAGACCCAAAGGGTCAGCCCATCAGGTTGCAGATGTTTTATCAGTGCTTATATCTGTCCTTGTACAAATACCCAGAAATCAGTGTAAATACAATATTGCTATTCATACAAGCTGCAGGTCTGTAGTTCCGTTATGTTGTCTGATGGTCCCGCTAATCTGATTCTTTTATGACACTGCTGTATTTATAGTCTCAAAAATCATTGATTTTCTCACCTCTATGGCTGCAATTAAGTCCAGGGTAGGGCTGGGATGAGTA
Organism: Solen grandis; assembly: GCA_021229015.1. Lineage (NCBI taxonomy): Eukaryota > Metazoa > Mollusca > Bivalvia > Adapedonta > Solenidae > Solen > Solen grandis. The sequence goes on from CM037778.1 coordinate 55,259,943, forward strand.
CTCAAGTACCTGGGTATTGGATCCAGTAAAGATGCTACCTAGGTATTTAATCCCTACCTTGGTATCCATCTTTTTAAAACATATAATATATACCTAGAAAAAAGGTCTTTGCCAGTGGCAATGATGCATGCATTTTACCATGGAAACTTCTTTAATGAAAGAAGCAATTTTGATAAAGATTGATTAAATATACAGCTGTAAGAAAATATTTGACCAAGCTAGCAAGGAGCAAAGGAGGAGAAAAAGATGCCATTATAATTAATTTATTGATTGCTTGCCCCACACATTTCCATTTCACGAATTCAAGCTTTAGAAAAACAGGTACAGCAGGTATTTATACCCTTGCCACTAGGGAGGTATCAGGGAAATGACTCATGTGAACAGCATCACAGCAAAACAACCCTTCTGGTTTTACAATGCTTGCAGAGTAAGCATTTTGTCCTTTTAATTGAAGAAATAAAACCTGTTCAGGTGGAGATTTGTGTTCTGTGTGTTCTGGTTTTTCAACAGTTTTAAATTTAACATGGTGTGAAATGGAGCTGTCTAAATGGGAAGGGATAACTACGTAACCAACTATTGCTATGATATGGTGTATCGAACTATTGCTATGATATGGTTTGTCCCTAAATGTTTCTTTTGGACCAGAGAGTTGAATTTTGAAAAAAATGATTTTGCTTGGTAACAGTGAGGACTTCCTTTGTTTAGCTTCTTTATTTATAGCGTAAGATTTAACTCTTTATGTCTGCACCTGCATTAAATGAATTTAGCGTCTCCGAGTATCATTATTCTTGGTCATATTTTTTTTGATACAAGGCCAGTCTAATCATAATGTTATTCACACTTTCTGTCGGACACTCATGCTTTACATGGATGCTTCATGAATGACTCATTTTTGTCCGCTCTCTAACTCAAAGAAACATTAAGCGATCTTTACCAAACTTGGTCACTGTATATATGGGCATGATATCTTGGTTACCTCTGATAACCAGCCAGATTTCTCAGACACTCAAAAGTTTTAGCCATTGAAATGATGAAAAATAGTTAAATTAATAGTGTCCTCTCTAACAATAACAAACATGAATTTATCTTCACCAAACTTGGTCACAATGTATTTGGGAACACTATCTCTGTTCCTTCCAATAACCAGCTAGGTTGTCTCCGACACTCTGGAGTTATGGCCCTTGAATTGATGAAAGATGGTTAAATTAACAGTGTCTACTCTCTAATTCGAACAAACACAAACTGATCCTTACCAAACTTGGTCACAGTGTATCTGAGAATAATATCTCAGCTTGGTCACAATATGTATGGTCACAATATCTTGGCCAAGTTTGCTAACCAGCCTAAATGTCCCTGATACTCCTGAGTAATGGCCCTTTAATTGATGAAAAATTGCTAAATTAATAGTTTCCCTTCTCCAACTGGAACAAACATGAACCAGTCTTTACCAAACTTGGTCTCAATGTGTATGGGCACGATATCTCAGCCAAGTTTGATAACCAGCCAGAATGACCCAGACACTCCAGAGTTACGACCCTTTAATTGATAAAATTGCAGAATTGGCATATTTTGCAATAACCAGTGCTCTTGTTGAAAACTGTGATAACGTTTCAGAGATATTTAGGTTTTACCTAGCATGCATTCAGTATTCCAAACCATATGCAACTGATCACATACAGTCAGCTATGAAGCAGTCTCAGTATCATAAACCACGATGTTCACATAATTATACCTATCTACAGCATAAGGTGCACATGAACTGCATGGTATATGGTCCTAAGACAACTCCAAAGCTGACTGGCATATGGTTTGGCATACTGAACACATGCCAGATGTAGTCATGTACACTAAGCAAAATACATATTGCTATGCTGAAATTAGGATGTACATAAAAAGCATGTTGTTCTTTAGTAATGCCAGCAAGCAATGCATACTTCATGCATGCATCCAAGGACTAGTCCTCACAGTCTCCAGGCGATCCATGAAAACACTGTCACTAACAAAACTACGAGGAATGTTCAATTATCAATGCATCTAAGCATATAAAAATGTATCCTTAATAGATTTCAATAAAAAATTTATTACTTCCCCTCAAAGTTTTTTTATCTCCAATAGATATGCAAAGTTTCAGTCTTCTGATCCAATCCTTGAAAGCGTTTTTATTTAGTCTTTTCTAAGTATACTATGAAGATACTGGAATATTGCAGAATCGAGGTGTTTGCATGACAAATATTTGATCTGTGACCTGAAAGGTATTTTTTGAGCCTTGAGAACAAAAAGAGTCATATGGGGCAAGGTCAGGCAAATATGGAGGTTGAGGGAGCACTGCTTCAGAAAATTATGTACAATTGATGCCTTGTGCAATGACGCATTGTCATACAACAATCTGACATTGGCATGATTTGTTCAAAGTCTTTATTTTAAAAATATTTCTTGAGTTTTCAAAGATTTTGGGTATTGTAAAACTTCTTATTTACTGATTTCTTTTAGGTACAGCAACCTGAATGGTAGGACCTTGAATTAGGAAGAATATGGAATATGATACATTACAACCTTGACACTTATGGTCTGCTTGCAATGTTAGACTTTTGCTGCCCTTATTTTGTTCTGAATCTTTCATTTGGGTTAAAAAAAATGAACCCAAGTCTTGTCACCATTGACAACATTTGCGAAAGACCGTGCATTGTAATTTGGAAAAAGTTTAAGTAACATTTGCTCACATTGTGCACGGGCCTTTTTTTGCTCATCTGTCAGCAGATAGGGAATCCATCTAGCACATATCTCTCTCATTTTCAAGTAATGTTTGACAAATTGTATGAGCTGCTCCTAATGAGATGCCAACCATACTAGCTATTTGCCTAACAGTGTATCTTGCATCAGTAGCAAATATTTCTTTCACTCTAGAAACCATCTTAGCAGACATTGTGGTCATGTGGTGCATCTTCTTTCGAAATCAACCCACATTTGAATTTCTTAAACCAACTAATTACTGTTGAAAAAAGTATTTCATTATGCTCATATTGCCCATAAACAGAACATATTTCATCAAAAATGTTTTCATACCCTATGCCATGAATACATTTCTTAATATAGGACTGTATTTCATTCATATTTCTCTTAACATGGTTCAAAGTTTTCTGAGAGATGAAAGAGTGGTACAAATCAATAAGTCCTGTTTTTTCACCTTGTTCTAGAAAATATTGAAAATCATACACATACATGTACTTGAAACTCATGACATATATGGATCTACATTGTGGCTTTCCAGCTCACCTAAGCACATGTGTTATTGTCGAGCCCGCTTGCCGTGAGCTCGACTTAGTTGTCACAATGGCAGTTCAGTGTATGTATGTGCGTGTGTCCGTCCGGATTTGGTCTTGTCCAGGCTATAACTTCATCATGGATGGAAGGATTCTCAAATAATTTGGCAAAAATGTCAAGCTCAGTGAGATTGAGTGTCATGCACAAGAACCAGATTTGTAGCTCAAAGGTCAAGGTCACAGTTGGAGGTCAAAGGTAAAAAACATGTACTTTTTTGCTTGTCCGGTTGTAAATTCATCATGGATCGAAGGATTCTCAAATAATTTGGCACAAATGTCAAGCTTATTGAGACAGAGTGTCATGCACAAGAACCAGATATGTAGCTCAAAGGTCAAGGTCACAGATGGAGGTCAAAGTTCTGAAACATAACCGATCTCATGGCCTAGTGGTTAAGGCATCCGCTTCGGGAGCGGGAGGTTGAAGGTTCGATCATACAAAACACCATAAAAAACCTATGCAAACAGCATAAAACGAGATCAGCATGTGAGTAACTCGCAGGCTTATCAGGTTTTATGCTGTTTGCTGCTCCTCAGTCAATTAGAAATGAGGTTTTTACCATTAAATTTGGTATGGTTTAACTGTTGCTTTTTACAGATCAGGCTTTATAATGTACATACTAGAGCATAATACTTTTCATGATCTCCACATGCTCAAATATTTGACAAAGTGTGATGAGAATATTGCCAATATGGTTTTGAAGCCTCATCATCAGAACTACACATGTTCCATCCAAGTGGGTTGTTTCCACATTCTTATTGCTCCCAGCAAGATTATAATGTTTGTACTATGTACTAAGCTCGAATAAATGCTTGTACTATGCTCAAAAAAATTGGTTCAATGACTGTTGCCTTTATTACGTCAGAAATATGCTTTCACTGTGATGTCTTTTCACCAACTGCTTGCATCACTATCATTTTGAGCATGTTGAAAATATAATCATGCTCTGCACACTTTCTGCATTTGACATGTTTCAACTATATCCTTTGAGCATTGTCAAAAAGGTGCAATAGCTCAGCCTGACCAACCTACCTACCAAATTTGAGGAAATGTGTGCTAATGTATACTGGCTGGTACTACTGTGTTAAAGGGTATTACTAAATTAGTAATTTGCCTTATCAGGCATACTGGAAAAATCATTGTACCATCATACCCAATTCTCTGTGGCTAACACTGCTTCAATCTCTTTGCAGAAGATCTGCCACAGTGAGTTGAAAATAGCTGTATTTCAGCTATATCGCAAGTAAACTATATTGATTTCTGTCATTTTGCACTGCTTCACAATTGCAGGCGCGATAGTGCTGTTTGCAGATCTCTTGTTGTTTTTTTTTAACTTATCCCAGACCAAAAGCCAATACTGACAAAAACAGTGCTCAAACCAAGCTCTAAACTCTTTGCTCTTTGTGGCAGACTTGAATCATGCAAGACTAAGAGTCTCTCATAAATCATGGAGTAGATGAACATCAAAGACTAATTCGTCTTTCATCTGTCAGGGGTACTGAAAGTGATGGAAATATGAGAATATTGCACTTAAAGTAGAATCACAACCATGCATGGGTTATAAACAATAGACATGAAGTGTTCTTCGTTTGGACAGTATCGGTTTCTTAGCGGCTGAAGTACTTTGGTCACTTCCATACAGATATACTACTCAAAACCTTTAAAGTAATGATCTATGTGGGCCATTTAAAGCAAAATCAGCCTGCAAGTTTTACTGATGCTTACCAAGTTAATGTTTGCAGTACTCTTCAAATTTTTTGTTCAGGTTAGATGGGAACGCTGTAAAACCTATTCAGAATGAATATTACTTTTAGTGTAATCTTACTTTTTCTTCAGTATACCAGGTGTGATTACAGGATTCTCAGGTGGGGGTTAAAATTCAAAATATTTATCGGGGGCAGTCTGGCCAGCCCTGAAGATTACCAAGTGGGGTGGGGGGTCACCATATTCTTAATCAATCACCATCTTTGAACAAGATGATTTAGTAATCAGATTTCCATCAACTCTGTCAATTATAGACCCAATTTGAATATTGTTTAACAGATATTACCTCAGTTTCATTTTTGATGCACTTGCAAACAGAGTAGACCCAAGATTGTTGCTCAGATTCTACAAAGTCTGTTTGGTAAGGTCCATGGTTTCATGTATCATTGAAATTTCAGTAAATTGATAATAATTAAGCAATAAATTTGTCTATGAATATTCATAAAGTAAAGTATTAAGAATGGACAAAGACCCAATGATACATGTATTTTGTTTAGGTCAATTTCACATTTTTTCTCCTATAACTAATTTTACTTAGTTGCATCAAGACTGTCCATAAAAGAAATACAGTAATTTAAAATAAATGGCCATGATAGATGTAGAAAATATGTTCTTTGCCATGACAGATCTTCTTATCTTTTATCTATTAGTAATACCTTGGCCAGAATAAACCAGTTCTAAATAACTCATAAACTACAGTTAGGTAACTGTTACAAATTTATTTTTATATGCTCTGATGGATTTCAGTCTTGAAACACTTTCATAGATAAACATTCTGCTTCATTCCTAATCTTTAAAGATATTTTTCTGCGAATGCTTCACAACAAACTCTGCATGTCCCAATAGGTGTAACATATGTTTTTATTTATTTTTTGCTTCCTAGCCTTGACCGAATTTTTCAGTTTCTCTGCCCGCCCTCTTTCCTCTTAAGCGGCATTTATATTGTGTTTATTTCAAGGTGTTTTATAGTGGAATGGTGTAGTTGAACCTCAGGTGTCTCTTCAGAACTCTAAATCTTCTTATTATCACCATGAAGTGATATGAATTCATCACATTTTTCTTTTGTTGTGATAGGTGAAAACTTAATTTGATGTTATCCTGAAATATAGCCGCCCTTCAGAGTTGTTTCACCGTTTACGCGTGGCAGCCAAATTTAGCTTGGAGATACCTTGTATCCCTTATACGGCCCTTCTGTTTACCCTCCGGACTCTTCAGTGACAGGTTACTGAGTTTGAAAAATTTATTCCCTCAGATAGGTATGGCCTTCCCCTGATATCAATTAAAGCAAAATATTTCTGTATGTTTGATCTCAAATATCCATATATTCAAGTAAACAAGCAGTAAGACTTGCGACTGATAACTATGTCCTGTATACAGACCAGAGTATCTACCATTCATAAGTGTGCTGTGTTTTTACCTTCATTGCAGGATGATTTTGTTGATAAGAAATGAGTGGGGAAAGGCAGTCATTTGTGGGGCATGCTGGGACGTCCAGAGGTCATAGGTCGTATGGGTCTCTCATAGAAAAGGAGGAGACATGGGAGGAGGAGTCAGATGATAGCGGTGTCAACATGCGGCAGTACGTCAAGCAATGCTGCAATGTGCAGAGTGCCAAAGATAAATTCCCAATCATTAAATGGCTACCCAAGTATAGGTAAGTAAAATAAATTAAAATATTTCTGTCACAATTATGGTCAGAATTATCATTTTTATTTTAATTAATCTTTTGTAACTTATGTTTGCTAAATTTTTTTTATTTTTTTTAATGCAACTGATATAAAACTTTAAACAAGGCTAACTCAATTAACCAACAAAAAGAAACACCTCCCAAAAATACAATATTTCATTCAATTTTTCAAATACCTTTTGCAAATGATATAGTACTTATATGTATTTTGTCTTCAAGAAATAAAGCATATGATAGAATATATATTTATATACCATTATAAGATCACAAAAGATCTTGTGAATATATTTTGTGAAAATCAAAAATTTTTTTGAATAAAATTTTCTGCAATACCTTTCTATTTTTTAAAAAAATCTTTTTTTGAATTTAAATCTATGAAAGCCGACACTGAACCCTATCCCACCACCTTCTTAAATGTTAATAAGTCATCTTTTCACTTTGCTTTATGATTCGGTGATATTACAGCAACATGAGTAGAGTTTACTGAAACTGTTTGGTTTGGTTTTGATCTTATTTTATCTTTAACTATTTGACTTGTGGCGCATGATACAAAGAATATCACATTATTGTAGTGACTCCTAGACAAGCTTGACTATGTGATAATAAAGATTATGGTTTCAGAAAGTAAGGTGTTGAAGACTTTCTTATCTTGATATGAATAATCAACTATCACAGGCTTTTTATGATATTATATTACCAAAATAGAAATCTATAATTAGATGTAAAACCTGAATTTCTGTTGTTATACATTTTTCTGCAGGATAAGCTTATAGATAAATAACTTTTTGTTATATATAAAATATATATTTTCTGTAAAAAAATTTAAGCAGTCATATATTTAATTATACATATCATATGAAAATCTTTCATCAGTTTCATTTATGGTAGATTGTATACTGCACTGTATGTTGAATTTTGTGTAATAATTTTATTTTTTTTTACTAGTTGGTTATATTAAGTAGTTAAGCAAGATTTGCAGGATTATATTTATATGAAGGATTGAAGAATATATCGAATATTATGTTGTTATAGCTCACAAGATTGAAGTTTTAACCCTTTCCCTCATATAGACTCATTTTGACGCACTCAATAGGTATCACATAAAGCCTGATGTGCAGAAAACCACAGTTAAACCTTACCAAATTTAATTATAAAGCCCTCATTTCCAGACCACTGAGGAGCAGCGAACAGCATAAAACCTGATCAGCCTGCGAGTTACTCGCAGGCTGATCTGGTTTTATGTTGTTCGCATAGGTCTTTTCATGATGTCCTCTATGAGGGAAAGGGTTAACTAGATGTCAAACTTAAAGCCATGACAGGCTCCTACAGAAATTTCCGTTTATACACCGTCTATACACCTATGAACTTTTAAGGCACAAGAAGTTCTTGAATACAAGTTATAAAGACTTTATGAAGTCTCTCAAGAAATAAACATTTTCAATGGTGGATGATTTTAAACTACAGAGTTGAAGCCATGTCCCTATGATATTTGAAAAGTCAGAGGTATTGGTTTTTTATCTATTTTGACTGCCTAGTGCACATGCACTGCAGGAACCATACTGAAAGTAGTGCACATAGTCTGATGTCACACTACCATACTTGGCACTGTGTTTGTCACTAATATGAAATATTTAAATTGTCAAGATGTATCTGAGTCTTGTGTTTTGTATATATTTGAGACAGAAAATTTAAAGATATTTATAATGAACATTGATTCGGCCTCTTTTTATATAGATAAAAAAGGGCAAGCTCTAATACAGAATGTGTATTCATAATGTATTTCATAATTTTGTATTGTAAAACACAGTACTTATAATATCACTTTATAAAGTCATATAAGTGAACATTATCACATAATACCATGATATTTATGTGACTAAGAAGTACATTCTAATATTTTATTTTCCAACATTTTTTTTTATTTCAAGTAAATGTGTCTTTTTTAATCTATGGATGTTTGATGTAAAATTGATGTCATTAACCCTTTCCCTCATAGAGGACACCATGAAAAGACCTATGCGAACAGCATAAAACCAGATCAGCCTGCGAGTAGGCTGATCAGGTTTTATGCTGTTCGCTGCTCCTCAGTGGTCTGGAAATGAGGATTTTGTAATCAAATTTTGTAAGGTTTAACTGTGGTTTTCTGCAGATCAGGCTTTATGTGATACCTATTGAGTGAGTCAAAATGAGTCTATATGAGGGAAAGGGTTAAATGATACGGGTCAGAAAATAAAAGAAATGGAGAGAAATTTAATGTTCAGGTTACATTGACTCATATAAATCCACAATGTCTATTGTATCCTTTTCATTGAGTGTTTTATTCATTGAGGACCTGTGTATTCATCCATCAAATATACATTAATCAATTTTGATGTTTGTTTTAATTATGTTAATTATTAATTATTAATTCTGTTGAATGAAAATTTCAGGGGAAGACTTTATAATCATCCCTTTATAGTTAAATACAAATTTTAATCAGACAGTAGTTGTTTTGTGTGTGTTTTTTAGCTCACCTGAGCATAGCTCAGGGTGAGCTTTTGGGATACTTGATTGTCCGTCGTCCGTCAACAATTTTGATGTTTACACACTAGAGGCCACAATTTTGATCCAATCTTCCTCAAACTTGGTCAGAATGTTTGTCTTGATGATATCTTGAACCCTTTTGAAAATGGGTCAGGTTGGATCAAAATGTAGGTCAGTAGGTCAAATCTTAGAAAAATCTTGTTTACACACTAGAGGCCACAATTTTGATCCAATCTTCCTTGTCATGATGATATCTCGAACCAGTTTGAAAATGGGTGGGGCTGGACAGAAAAGTAGGTCAGTAGGTCAAATCTTAGAAAAATCTTGTTTATATTCTGAGGGCAACATTTTTGGTCCAATCATCCTCAAACTTTGGCAGAATGTTTGTCATGATGATATCTTTTGTGGATGGGGTCAGAAAATTCCTGAACATTGTTTCACCTCATCATCTTTATTCTTAAGCAATCTGTTTTGTACAGGCAATGAATGATACTTTTCTCAGGTGAGCGATCTAGGGCCATCTTGGCCCTCTTGTTTAAATTAAGATCTTTCTCTTTCTTTCTTTCTTCTTTTTTTTTTTCTTTTTTTACGTGGTGGGGAGAGGATTTATGCTGTTGAATACTATTTATTATTTTCATTATTATTTCAAAAGAAAACAAGGAACATGAGATGAAATATTGCCCTTCAAATTTGAGTTTGATATAGACAGGGCGATAACAGTGGAATATACCATAACAGGATATAAAAACAAGGCATTGGATAAATCTTGTTAAGATGATATATAAAAAAAAAGTCCAGGTTGGAAAAAGTGAACAATATATTCCAAAAGTTTGGTTATGTGTAGAGTTTTCAGTAATATTTTGACCAAATTTGATAGCCAGCTAGAAAGTTAAAGTTACGGTTCTTGAATTAATAAAAAATACAATATTGACTGTCCTATCTGGGTTTTACACAATGAATAGAGAGCTTCACTCTGTTATTGGAGGTTGCTCTTCAATGCATTTTTGAATGCTTCATACAACATTTTCAGGGAGATGATTTCAGTGGATCACCATATCAAAAAAGAATGAATTTTCATACTACATGTGTATTGAGAGTTAGATGATGGAATTTCCAAACTTTTAGAATGATTGCAAAGGCAATTTTCTAATATATTTGATGTTACACAACCAATATTTTTTTTATTGTCCTTTTTGGTTTCATGATTTGGTAGGGTGACAATAAGGGTAAAAAAAATGATGGACCAGGACAGGTATTGCAACAAGCAATGGTATATACCAAAATGTTCACAAGAGTTTGTAGTTTATGAATGGCATAACTTGGCATAAATGGTGGCTTTCCGAGAAATCCAAAATGGCCACCAAGATGGCTGCCAAATGAAAAATAAAAACCAAATATGTAAACATTTGTTTCATTACTCATTCTTAATGCTAGAAAAATAAAAATATGTGAAAGTTCTTTGCAGAAATGTATTTTCAAAAAAGTAGTTTTTGCATGAAGGTCAAGGTAATTTTCAAGGTTGAATTCAAGGTCAAAGTTCAAAATTTGAGAAAAATTCCATTTCGAGCTAAAATTGTTAACTTTATTACAAGTATTTATAGAATTACAAGTATTTATAGAAAATGATTTCAAGGGAATCATTTTTTTTTATCAAAATGAACATTTTCAAAGCTTTTTTTAAATAACTGCCTTATTTATTGAATACCTGGACATTTGTATAAATTATATACATAATGGTAGGGTTATTATGAGTGATAAAGGTGACAAAAAATAGTGGTATGTGGGACAGTTATTGAAATAATCAGTGTTGTATATCAAATTGTTTGACAGGATTTGCAGTTTGTGAACCCTTAATTTTCATAAACTCAGGCATACTGGTGATATCTTATAAATCCAAGATGGCTGCCAAAATGAAAAAAAAATGAGGGTAATATATGTCGATATTTGTCATATTACACATTTTTATGTAAGAAAAATACAAATATTCAAAAGTTCTTTACAGAAAGCTTTTTATCATGATTACTTACGTTTAATTTTATACAAGGTCATATTTAATATCAAATTCAAGGTCAAAGGTCAAAACTGCAAGGAAAATGCAATTTTGATACCCAATGTGTGTGTGTGCAGATTTCAAAAGTTGATTTCATGGGTAACTTCATAAGAAAATATATTAAATGTATTAATAAAGCTAGAAATATTTAATGGATGCTGCATATTTGACATGCCATTACAAGAGCAAATCAGATTGTTCAAAAGTTCAATATGCTAGGTACTACAAAACACAGTACTACAAATGTTTGCATGGTTATAGTGAATAATTGGGATTTACTAAGGAAATATCCTTTTTGATGCCTGAGACACTGATCTTTCATGATAATACACAAGTACATTGATTACATATTTTTGAAGAAAGAGTTGGAGCTATGGTCATGACCCTCCTGTCACCATCGATGCTGGTTAAGGTTTTCATTCATGTCCAGTTCTCTAAAACCGTCAAACATATTCTCTCCAAACGTAGAATACATGTTCACTGTAAAAAGGAACCCATATCAAAAAAAACAAGTAATCCTAAAATAAATTTTGGTATAGTTATCTTAGAATTTTTTTGGTTGATTAAGTTTTCTCAAGAACCATCAAACACTTCAAACTTGCAATGCTTGTTCACTTTCAGCAATGGAACCCATTTCAAATTGGTAGATAACCATAGAATTCATATTGGCACAGTTATACCCCTTTTCAACTTCGAATATTCTGTTTGGATTAAGTTTTTTGTTAAGGTCAATTCTCATAAAAACTGTCAAATAAATAAATGATCACTTTCAAAGTGGGAAACGATTTCAAAAGGGTAAGTAACACTTAAATTCATTTTTGCACAGTTATGCTCCTTTTTATCTTACATCTTTCTTTGTTATCCACTTAAAAAAGATGTCAGATTCTCTGAAGTTTGGAATATTTAATTTTTTTTTTTTCCATGCAAGTTCTTATCTCAGTAATAACTAAAGCTGGGGGATTGAATCTTCCCACATGATTTTGGGCTAAATACCGTATATTTATGTAAACTACAAATAGTAACAACTACAAATAGTAACAGCTACAAATGTAACATTAAACTATCCAGCTTTAAGAAAATAGGAGCATGCTCTTGTTATTCATTTATTGCCTACGTCATTACAAAATGTGCCTTCAAATATCTCACAGAATTGTGAAAAGTCATTACAGTAATGGTTCCATGTTGATGTCGATAACAACATTACTGTAACTAATGTGGATAAAAAAGTATACCTGAATATATAAACGCCGAGATCAAAGTTACTATGAATGTATTGCACTCCATTTACTGCATATACATTGTACTTGAATATGTCTTTTAACCCTTTCCCTCATAGAGGAAACCATGAAAAGACCTATGCGAACAACATAAAACCAGATCAGCCTGCGAGTAACGCGCAGGCTGATCAGGTTTTATGCTGTTCGCTGCTCCTCAGTGGTCTGGAAATGAGGACTTTATAATTAAATTTGGTAAGGTTTAACTGTGGTTTTCTGCAGATCAGGCTTTATGTGATACCCATTGAGTGCGTCAAAATGAGTCTATATGAGGGAAAGGGTTAATGACCCTGTGAGTATTGTCTTTCAATCAGTTTTGCAATAAATGAAGTTCATCTGAGAAAAAGGAGGAACTAGAAAGATATAGATACAGAATTATGGGGACTAATAATATCAACATGATTTCTTCACTGTGTAACACAGTATGTGCAACCTTATGACCAGTTACTTAATTTTGGACACATATTACATGATTATTTACCCATAAAAATGATCAGAAACATTCTCCAACCTTAAGCTTCATCAACTATATGAATACTGCAGCTCTAAGTCATGTGTCTGGTAACAGAATACACATCACCTTAACTTCCTTTTGTTGGCACCAGCTGGACACCAACTACCATGTTGGGTTGAATAGCAATGGTTCCAAAGCATACACTGCCACTGCAATGCCTATTTGGATCATTAGGCTCCTACAAACACCTTCTGTACAAAAAATATGTTAAAATTATCTGTAGTTTGTATAAAATCAGCTATTGAAAGTTGCAAAAATGACCCAGGTGAGAAAAGATTGACTGACTTCTCTCCCTTTGCTATGACATTATCAATAGACAAAACTCTGCCAGCAATATATATCTTATTGAACAATTTACAGTTACTGTAACTAATTTCAAGCTAAATTCAAGATAACAATGAACGAATAAGGGTGTAAATGTGTAGCTCAATTAATGAAATAAAATGTCATATAAGGATATATTCTAAAAACGATATTTGATAATGTTGACAAAAAGGTCCGGAAAAAAACTTAATAACTTTTACAACCTTCATATAAAATTTTTTCCTTAAATCCTGTATTGCTTGGGTTTCCACAGCTCAATAAACTAATTCGGAAATGCGAGTAGAAAATGAAGTTTGCAAGTTACATTTTTTTTGCGAGTGAAAATTTTGGCTTAAGCTTTTCTTAAACATGTCTAAATGAAATAATTTCAATAAGATAATCAATGACATCATCAAAACTAAACAATCCTAGCTTGTTTTTAATATCAAAAGCAAAATTTACACCAGTAAATTGTTGTATGACTAGCATCAAACGTGGGTCTGGTCTGTCAACTACATAACACAACACACAAACACATATATATTAAAATATCTGCTGTTTTCAATTAATATTTCCCCTAATGAATATTGATACTTGATACCGCTTTATTTTCTAATTATGATTCTAATTATTAAAGTTTAAAATTACAATATTAATTTAATTTTCAATCAATAAAAGTTATCCACACCCTCATAATGACCTTGGAAGCCTTTTTACACTAGTCCAGTTTCCATTGGAAATGCATCTGATGCTGATTTCATATCAATTGAACAAAGTCAAAATGAAAGATATCCAGTTTTTTTTATTAAATCTTGTGATATCAATGAACTTTGCACAGAATCTGAAATTGACTAACTAAAGAAAGCACATAGATCTAATGCACTGTTGATAAAGACAGTAAAGAAATAGGAGGAGTTGGTTGTCAAACTTGAAATAGAGTTCGGGCTCAAAATAAACACTTGCATTTTCAGCAAAATGCGAGTAGAAAGAAAAAGTTTTACTTCTATTCACTTGAAAACTTCTGTTTATCTCTGAATTAAACTTCGTCATAGGAGTCACGTGACCTTTAACTGTAAATACTTCCCAGCAGCTAATAAAATCGGCATTTAACATACTTTAAGAGATTTCTTTTTGCAAAAAAATGTATGTTCATGGTTTCCCTTATGTAAATGGACAAAATAGTAAAGGTTTTAGAAAAAATAAAATTTTCTTTTGGTTCACCTTTAAGACTAACATCGTATAATATCAAGTGAGAATTTTGTTTAATTGCATTTTCTTACATAACTTAATTGCAAGAAAGCAAAAATGCATCTCCTGGCTTTGATTGTATCCACAATTGAGGTTAAACCAAGTATGATTCCAGATTTGGGAAAGTGTCAATTAATTTCATACTTTCTTGCCAGTTATGTTTTGAACCACTCGCATTTTATTTTTTTTTGCGAGTGGGAAAGGAGAGAATTAAAATAAAATAACAATGGTTGTGCTACTAACACCAAAGTATAGGAATACGTCAAGTCATAGTGGTGAAAACATATTCAAATTATGAAAATTTTAACTTCTATTCACTTGAAAACTTCTGTTTATCTCTGAATTAAACTTTTTATTTTACAGTCAATCTGATTTTCGTAATCACAAAGATATCATTTATTGTCGTCAAATTTCGCGGATTCATTTCACAGAAACAACTTGATAAAACCTTTAACTTTATACTAGACCAAAAGCAAATAAGACATGTTTGATTAAAACCCTTTAAATATGATTAATGATTACATACATTTATATGAAATAAAGAAGGTAAATGACACTTGGTCTATAGATGACGTCATAGGAGTCACGTGACCTTTAACTGTAAATACTTCCCAGCAGCTAATAAAATCGGCATTTAACATACTTTAAGAGATTTCTTTTTGCAAAAAAATGTATGTTCGTGGTTTCCCTTATGTAAATGGACAAAATAGTAAAGGTTTTAGAAAAAATAAAATTTTCTTTTGGTTCACCTTTAAGACTAACATCGTATAATATCAAGTGAGAATTTTGTTTAATTGCATTTTCTTACATAACTTAATTGCAAGAAAGCAAAAATGCATCTCCTGGCTTTGATTGTATCCACAATTGAGGTTAATCCAAGTATGATTCCAGATTTGGGAAAGTGTCAATTAATTTCATACTTTCTTGCCTAGATAACCATTAAGTGACTGATTGCCAGTAATGACAGTCATACAATGTAATCTCATCATCAGCTGGCATCTCAGTTACAGTTAATATTAATATGTATAGATGGTGAAAGTGAAAGAGAAGAAATTGTCATGAATGGTTTATTTTTACATAAATACATTTTGGTCTTTTGAGGTAGGAGCTGGCGCAAAGAAGTATCGTGAACTCACATTCATCATAAGCACATCCACCATGTTGAACAAAGTAACCAAAATAGTGTCACATGACAATTTATGAGGGATTTCCCCCAAATCATCCAAAAGCATGGGGGGATGAAAATAGGGGAATTACACTGACTTGACTTGACTATTTGAGTTTACCGTCGCTTCGACAGTATTTCAGTCATATAGCTACGTCCAGCTAATTACAGGTGGAGGAAGACCCCGAATGCATGGAGGCATCCAGGTAGAACCACCGACCTACCGCAAGTCAACTGGAAGGCTTCCTTACATGAAAATTCGAATGACCCTGCCGGGATTTGAACCCACGCCCCGTGAGGGGCTGAGTGAGTGTTAAAGTCAGCGACTTTATCCTCTTGGCCACGGAGGCCCTGAAATTACACTGAAAAACAATTTGTGTTCAAAACCCTTTTAATATTTGACGTAAATGTACATATGAAATGAAAAATATGCAGTTTTATTTTTCTTATTTTCGACAGACAGGGACTGTTACTGTCTATGTTGGATTCTGCCTGTTTTTGTTCAATATCTGCATTGCGCTAGCTCTTGTAATTGATAGAAGGTGGGTTGTTTGTTTGGCTGTCAGGATTGACCAAAGCCGTTTTTTATGAATATCAGTTATTTGTGGCTTTGACATTTCTTCTACACAAAGTATCATAGAGTGGTTAATTCATATATTTTAAATGAAAAGCATTTACTGAATAACAACACTTATAATTTGTTTTTTTTTCATTGTTAAGCAGGATTTTAAGCACGCACATGATTTTTATTCATGCAGGATCGTTGAAGAAAATGTGAGAATCCCACAATCCCACATCCTAGAATAGACACTGTTGAACTGTTTTTGGTTGATGAGTAAGTCATGACATACTTTGCAGTCACGTGTCTAGCAGGAAGTGAGTGTACTGCCTTTATATGATAAGGACTTTGTTTCACTTGTTTCTGTGATTGTCTAAGCCATTTCTTAGACAAGCAACTTCACTTAATTGTAAAACTGAATCTGAATGACTCATGGATATCTGATTACATGCCATTCAAAAATATAAATTTTTTTGGTTTTAATTTATTTGGCTTAAAAAAAAAAACCCCAAAAAAATTGAACATGTTTTTCAAACATCTGACTAAAACTTCGTACTCACATATGGCTTTAGGTGATAATAATTCACAATATATGTACATGTATAGCCAATGTCGTGGAAGACAGCGAATGCTTATTCAAGTATCGATATTCACTATCTAATGTAGTATCTCTTACGAAAGATATGAAAAACGTTTTGACACTGTATCATAAACTAATATTGTTTTGCATTTGCTTTCCTGACTCACTTCAGCTTTTGTGGAACTTTGAATGATTTGTTGCAACACAAAAGACAGCAAGATTCATTTTTTGTCTTAATGTAAGAAATAGACACATCAAATACCAAAATAACATATTAGAATTCATTTTTTAACAGTATAAGATCATCTTTTTTATGCCACTAAAGGGGTGAGTTACATATATGTTTGAAAAGTCTATAGTAAAAAAAATCATCCTCAAAACCTTTTAAGTATTTATGCATTGTGTACTGATTGAAAATAGCATAGGCCTAATTCCAATATACAATATGTATTTATTTCCTGACAAAATATATAAACATACAAAATTATTTTTGTAATTATTTTTACTTTGACATATATTAAATACATGTACATACTAATATTCTATATACCTACCAAACCAATAATTGATATGAATTAACTAGTTCTACACCCCACATGTTGTATTTAATCTTATATATTACATTATTATATGCAAGTTCTTTCTACACAGAACATTTTAAGCCATATATTTCCTTAAGATTATGAAAGTACAAAAGAATTTTGATTTTTACACTAAAGAACAGTTTATCCTATTATCTTAAATCCCTTTTGACCTTGACCTTTGTTGAATAATATATGCATTTTGTACTTTATTATATAACATCACAATCATTATTATCATCCATGATATACCAATCAATGTTTTTTTTTTAAATGTTTGAATATAAAAAAAAAAAGTATTCAACTTGCAAAATATTTTAAACTATAATATTTCAAACTAGATGACATATATGTAGGAAACCATCATGTATTTTATTAAAAAACATGTCTTGCATTCAATAAATATGTTAAGTGTATTTTAAATGCTGTGAAAATGTTGATTTTCAACCAAACCTTTTCTCCTGAGGAATATTTCTTGAAATACTTGCAATAAAATTAACAATTTGGGGTCAAAATTGTATTTTTTGTGCACTTTTTACTTTTGACCTTGAATTGACCTTGGATATGACATTGACTTCATTTTAATTATCAATATAATCAAATACCTTATTTAAAAGAAGTTTAATTATTTTTATTTCCCTATCACAAAAATGTGTAAAAACACAACTATTAACATATTTTAGAGTCAATTTTTAGCTCACCTGAGCATAGCTCAGGGTGAGCTTTTGGGAGACTTGATTGTCCGTCGGCCGTCGTCCGTCGTCCGTCAACAATTTGATGTTTACACACTAGAGGCCACAATTTTGATCCAATCTTCCTCAAACTTGGTCAGAATGTTTGTCTTGATGATATCTTGAACCCTTTCGAAAATGGGTCAGGTTGGATCAAAATGTAGGTCAGTAGGTCAAATCTTAGAAAAATCTTGTCGTCCGTCAACAATTTTGATGTTTACACACTAGAGGCCACAATTTTGATCCAATCTTCCTCAAACATGGTCAGAATGTTTGTCTTGATGATATCTTGAACCCTTTCGAAAATGGGTCAGGTTTGATCAAAAAGTAGGTCAGTAGGTCAAATCTTAGAAAAATCTTGTTTACACACTAGAGGCCACAATTTTGATCCAATCTTCCTCAAACTTGGTCAGAATGTTTGTCTTGATGATATCTTGAACCCTTTCGAAAATGGGTCAGGTTGGATCAAAAAGTAGGTCAGTAGGTCAAATCTTAGAAAAATCTTGTTTACACACTAGAGGCCACAATTTTGATCCAATCTTCCTCAAACTTGGTCAGAATGTTTGTCTTGATGATATCTTGAACCCTTTCGAAAATGGGTCAGGTTGGATCAAAAAGTAGGTCAGTAGGTCAAATCTTAGAAAAATCTTGTTTACACACTAAAGGCCACAGTTTTGATGCAATCTTCCTCAAACTTGGTCAGATTGTTTGTCATGATGATATCTTGAACCAGTTTGAAAATGGGTGGGGCTGGATAGAAATGTAGGTCAGTAGGTCAAATCTTAGAAAAATCTTGTTTATACTCTGAGGGCAACATTTTTGGTCCAATCATCCTCAATTTTGGCAGAATGTTTGTCATGATGATATCTTTTGTGGATGGGGTCAGAAAATTCCTGAACATTGTTTCACCTCATCATCTTAATTCTAAAGCAATCTGTTTTGTACAGGCAATGAATGATACTTTTCTCAGGTGAGCGATCTAGGGCCATCTTGGCCCTCTTGTTCACATTGTGGCCATCTTGGAGGCCATCTTGGAATGCCACCACTTATGCCAATTTTTGCTGGCAGTTTCATAAACTACTAACTCTGGAGAACATTTTTTATAGATAACACTACTTGGTGCAATACCTGACCCACCTACCCCTATTTTTAAGTGACTTTTTCACTCTTTATCACCCTACCAAATTTCACAAGGTCTAATGTTGGCAGTGCTAGAACTAACCTTTCAGCCACTGCCAACAGAAGTCACAGTGTTAATATTACTGGACAATATTTTGTATAGTTTAATAACCAGTCTGTAACCTTGGAAACTGTGATTCTTGTCATTGTCCTACAATCAGAGTGGCATGCCTTGCAACAGTCAGTTGTTCAACAGTATTCTTGTTCTACACTCTAAGTGACATTGAGCTGACATTTGGAATCAAATGATTTAACATTTTACCACATGAATATTTATTTACAAATTTATGACTTGATGAATATTATTGTACTGGAACTTTAAATGGTATATTTATGTAACCATGGATTTTTATTTGCTGTGCAGACTGTGTAAGATCAGAGCAAACAGAGGAGACCCTGATCAGACAGCTCCTTGTCAAATCTTGGTCTGCTCTGTTTGCCAATGTTTCAAAACGAGCCATTAAGGTAAAAGGTTAATACACAATGTTTCTCGATAAAAATCTTCAAATCCACATCCATTTAATATGGATGTGTTTTGGTTGAACAAAGTCTGTATCACTAAGTGTTTAGTGAAATGTGTTAAAATCAATGGCTAAAATGGTTAGTTATTACAGGTGGTAAATATCAATCATTGAGGTTTATCTTTATGTAATGACTATATTAGTCATCAATAAAAGACAACAACAACAGTCAGAAATTATGGAGACCATACTAGTATCTTTATAGATAGGGCTTGTTCTCCAGTTACTTACAATTTAACGTGTGTACTGTCCGATTTTGATAAGGTTGATTCTAACTCTAGGGCCACAGACAATGATCAAAGCCTGTCCTGTCAATAAGCAAATAAAATCTCATTGATCCTGTGAAATGCAAATTGTAGATTAAGCCTTTAATGATCATTCTATCAATTTGTTGGTATGTGTATATAAAGATAGAGAGTATTTTGACTCTGTATGCTGTCATTTAAACTTAGGAGATGTTATTTATAGACATTACCTATATGATCTGGATAAAACAAAATCCGTTTCCTAGTTACAGATTAATCAGGTATTTTACAAGGTATGTCCATTAAGTTTGCGGACAATGAATTGAAATAGTTTACTTTAATCTGATATAAAAAAAAAATAAATGGAATTTTTGATAGGAAATAATGTACAAAACATATGTATCTTGATATATAATAATAGATAAATAACTTACTGCACTAAAAGCTTTGCGACACTTTGACAATAACTGACATCCATCAATTTTTTTTAAAGTATTCTCTGATGAACTCAATACACTACTGGTGGCGCTAAACCCACTTCTTGTAAGTGTCTACAAACTATCCTTTTTCATACTGGCAATGGTTGATTGCACTGAAATTTTGAGGTCATCAAGGTCAACTAAACAGTTGTCATGCAATTCTTCCTAAAATCAAAACATTGTCTCCATGTTGCTCTCTTATTGACTGCTTTTGTTCATCAAAAGTTAAGTTTAAATAAACAATTAAAAATTGCTCCTTACCAATATTCCAGCAAAACTTTCTGTTAAATCCTATCATTTTTTTCCCTTGACTAATTATTTATTTAATTGTATCCCTTCAGTAAACCTACGTGTTTATTAAGTATTGATATGTTGTTTGCATTAACTATATTATGTAACAATGACTTTATGAATTATTTACTTTTTTGGCGTTTTTGATGTTATATGAGCATATTTTAACCCTTTATTACATAATTATAGACACATTTTGACACTTGGCAAACAGAGCAGACCCAGATCAGACGGTTCCTGTTTGCTTGTACACTATTGTAGCTCAGATACTTCACAGTCTGCAGAGCAAAGAGAAAAAAGTACTGTTTCATATATCAGTTAAAGTTCATTTATTAATATTCATAAAGTCATAAATTTGTACATGAATATTCATGAAGTAAAGGGTTTATCTAGTGTTGGAAAAGTATTTCTTTGAACAACAAAGTGCAGCACAGTGCATGGGGGCTGTTATTATGACAACAGACTTAAATGAAAGTGTTCTAGCCATTGTATTTTAGTTATTATTTGGAAGGGCTATGTAATTTTTTTCAGTGTTTTAGGGTGGTAAATTTATTGATATCTTATTCAATCAGAAAGGCATTGATTCTGTTGTTTTAAAGAATATTGGTGATAAACCATATTATTCTGTTGAATTGAAATGATATGCTGAATATAACTGCACAGTTTTTTTTCTAACCTGATCTAGGAGTCTGCTTACATAGATATCCCTACCTGATCTTAGTATACAGATTTGATCTTGGAAGATAATAATTTCTTGCAAGCTAGGTTATAATTTTGAAATTTTGTTTGAATATCATATTCTAGTTTATGAATGAATTAATGTTAATATATCAGTATAAATCATATATATCATATCTAATTAAAAATCCAGTGGTTTTATACTGGACTGCTGAACTAAAGGTTGTGGTTTGAACACTGATTGGGGCAAGGATTTTTCATGACCTTCCCAGGTGCAAAGTACTGGTCCAACACAGGAACAGTCAAGAGGGATTAGTATATAAGTTGTAAGAACTCGTTTTCCAAAAGACTTAAAAACTTAGATTTAAATTAAAGCTGAGCTAATTAAAGTTGAAAAAAAGAAACAAATAAAAGATATTAGAAAAATAATTAAATATCAATAGCTTGTCAAAGTTATCACTCTTTTGTGGCATGCACTGATGTTACAAGCTACTTAATGCCTTCGTAGCTGCTTAGTCACTATCCCTTCCAGTAAAATATTTACAGGTCCTGGTTAGAGCGTCCACCCCGGAATCAGGAATCCTTGGGCATGACATACCAAAATTGTAAAAAATCTTGTTTGGCCCTCAGCATAAAAAAGTAATTAGGGCTGATTGGCCCAGTGTCAGGATAATGTGACTGGGTGTTGTCTTGCCATATGTCTATGGCGTGATACTGTAGTGTGGCAGCACTATATCTGTCTCTAGTAGATATTGTCTCCAAATGACTGAAATACTGTCAATGGGACATTATACCCAATAAACAAACAAACAGTAAAACTTACAGCAAGATAAATACTGTATGATCTGTTGAGATTGAGGTTCTTATTCATGTGCCTGTGATACTTAAAAATAAAGGATAAAACGGTAGCTGAGAAAATTGAAAATGTTAAATGCATTTTCTTAATAAGTATATAAATTGTGTGGTTCTTGTTAAAGCAATATGAACATTATTTTAAAAAATAAAAGAAATGACAAAAACTTCAGGACGTTTCAGTGGGCTACCGCTGATTTCAATTTTGGTAAAAAATTTATTTGAAAATTCTTATTTGTTTTAAGAAGAATGTTTAAGGAAAATCCAAACTCTAATATTCATGTGTTTAAATCTTTATAGTATTTATTTTCAAATTTGGCTAATATTTAAAAAAAGCAGTCTTAGTTAACATAGTGAAGTATATATTTTTTGCATTTTCGGAAAGCCTTTATATCAGTGGATTAAATCAGATAAAAATTGTTTTACAAATTATGATAAATTATTTTGAAAATATCATTTAATATTTCTGTGAAGGATTTAGAAAATGAAATTTTCCAAACTTTTAATGCCTTGAATTTTTCAAAATTTTTGCAAACAGTGATGTTCTACCAGAAGCTTAATCTCGAAAATGAGCATGCTGGCCCTCAAATTTTAATTAATATATCTTATAGTCTAAAGAACTTATGTGCTAAATTTAAAACAGAAATGTGTTTGCTGGAGAAAAAAAAAGCTCAAACACCATAAACCTACTTATAGCAAGGTTAATTTGCACACTGTTCAACTATTTACAGTATGTGAGTTAGGGAAATTGCAGCATGAACTCTTGATAGTGCACAATAAGCTCTCTGATAATATCATATAGAGCAATCATTTTATAATATATTCCTGCATAACGGTCGATATCAGGTTGATATGTGTGGACATTATCTATATGGAGTCCTCCGCTACTTCTGGCCAGGCATTGAAGATCATTCCGGGACATACCTGTGGTAATGTTTCTGTCGTTACTCACCTCCACTGGCCAGGATCCTGATAAGAACCTGTCCACCGGACAACCCCTTTGTTGACACACTGGTGCTAGCACGTGATTGTAATATTCCAGCTTCTCCCAACACAGATATTCTCCTGGACGGAAAACCTA
>CM037778.1:55286273-55336273 GCA_021229015.1 Solen grandis
TATAAAGAGTCGGTTTCATATAGTCAGCTGTAATATAATTTGTAGTACGATTGTATGTAAAATTATGAATCTTGGAAATGATTTGGTGAATATTAATATTTCTGCTTATAATGAAATTGGTGGTGCTGCTGTTAGTTTAGGTTAAACATATTTATTTTACGACGATAGGGAAACCAGGTATGTTATTGCAGAGAGTCTGCCTGTGCTTCAAAAAAGTGACCTCATGTGCACCAACAAAACCGAAAGTAGGGGGTTATCAAGAAATTTATATAAATATCGGCCAATTTTTTATTATCTTCTTGAAGAATATACCTCAAAGAATACATGCGATGTTCATATTATGGACATAATAAAAGCAATTACTCACTAAAGCCTGTAGTTGTTGTTGTATTGGGGTTTACCGTCGCTGCGATAATATTTCAATCATATAGCGACGTCCAGCTAATTACAGGTGGAGGAAGACCCCGAGTTCACAGAGGTACACGGGTAGAACCACCGACCTACCGCAAGCCAGTTGGAAGGCTTCCTCACATGAAAAATCCGAAGTCCCTACTGGGATTCGAACCCACAGCGGTGAGGGGCTAAGAGATGTGTAGTCCACGACTTTAACCACTCGGCCACGGCGGCCCCAAAGTCTGTAGTGCCGAGGTTGTGTTCCATGAGGGTACATCACTGTTCGTCCGAGTTTCGGAGCGCAGTCGCTAATAATTGAAAAAATTACGCGAATATACATAGTAAATATGCTCTAATGTTCCGTGATCTACTTGAAATTGAACAACTCACCTGTTAAAAGTAACCATTGATTTGTTGGTTTTTGTTGTTGTTGTTGTTGTTTTTTTTTGTTGTTTTTTTGGGGGGGGGGGGGAGGGGGGGTCGCCCTCTATCCATTGTGAGTTTGTATTTTTGGAAGAGAATGACCTGTGCGAACACTGAGAGACCGCCGATATAGCGATTCATACAGAGAGACCACCCCGTGTATTATTTCAGCTAACATTAGTACGTACAGCTCATCGTACATGGTGAGTTTGCGTTGGGTATCCGTCAATCGCCTTCCACAGTGAATTCTGTTATCACTCTAGCATCTTCATTTCTTTAAAGGTCTTAATCAAACTTGGAGACCATTTATGGCTGATTACTTGAATGACAAAAAAAAAGAGAAAAAAATGGTTTTACTTTGTCTACATCCAGTTAGCAATCGTGGCCAAACAATCTAAATGGTTATGATATAACGACAAAGTTCGAGGGTGACTGATTTCGAATCGACAAGTCTTGAACCATGGCTCTTGAAATATCAAAATAAGGATTGAATCCACGACCTCTCGCTTCCGAGTCGAACTTTCTTACTACTCAGGGGATATAAAGATAAATATTCATTTCACTTTGTTTAGCATCGACATTAATTGAGCAATTATAGGGTCAGTGTTGATAGCCATAATGTTCCAGCAAATTCTGAATAAAGCCGATGTCAAGATGGCAAAATGTCTGGAGTTATTGGTTTTTGAATTTGGTTTAGTAATGACCCCTGTATTTTGTGTAAGCAATCACGATAAGCTGGTCTGTAGTTATGACCTCTGCATTTGGTTAAAGTAATCACGATACGCTGGTCCGTAGTGATGACCCCAACATTTGGTTAAAACAATCGCGATCAATTGGTCTATAGTAACGACCCCCGGATTTGGTTAAGCAATCAAGATAAGTTGGTCTGTAGTGATTATCCCTTCATTTGGTTTTAGCAATCACGATAAACAGGTCTGTAGTTATGCATGATCTCTGAATTTGGTTTAAGCAGTCACGATATGTTTGTCTGTAGTAATGATCCTCGGATTTGGTTTTAGCAATCAAGATAAGTTGGTCTGTAGTGATTATCCCTTCATTTGGTTTTAGCAATCACGATAAGCTTATCTGTAGTTTTGACCTCTGAATTTGGTTAAGAAATCACGATAAGCTGGTCTGTGGTTTTGACCCCTGCGTTTGCATTAAGAAATCACGATAAGCTGGTTTTCAGTTTTGACCCTCGCGTTTGCATTAAGAAATCACGATAAGTTGTCTGAAGCTATGATCCCTGCATTTGGTTTCAGCAATCACGTGGATGTAAGGTTACATAATTGTCATTACACCGCATAATTAATGTTTTCAACCTCATTTTAAATAGGTATCCTGTAAATAACATTAATGAAACTTGTGCTTTCATCGGTCTAAGGTCGTCCGCTTTATTCTGACACAGATGAAAATATGATAAAAAATCAGCCTCCGCTTTTTCCCTTAATGTTACATATCGTCCGCTTTTTCCCTATATGTAATACATAGTGTCCGCGTTTTCTTTCTATGTCTTTAGTGTCCGCGTTATCAGTCTAGATCTATTGTGTCCGCGTGTTGTGTCTCTTACGTATGATTTTATTCTTCATAATATATATATAACCTAGTAAGGAGTTAGCAAATTGACTATTTTAAATACAGATATGATTTTGAAAGTAATTTTATTATCCACGTTTTCCCTATACATAAATAATAGAGAGAGAGGGAGAGAGATGTTAAGTAGTATTCAAAATAAATCAGACAAACTTACATAAAAAACATTCCCTGCGTGAACCATTTAAACGTTTTATGTGTTGAATGTAATTTTATATCTGAACTTAACGCAAATAGTGATATAATTTTGAATTACATTAGATATTACATTTAATATTTTTACTGAAGAAATTAATCATAAATCAACAAACGTTGAGGATTAATGCCATTTATTTTAATTATTATAATAAAGTTTCTTGGCGATAATTCAATATAAACGTTGTCAGATGCTCTCTATGCATCTGACACTCCTCTTTAATTCAATTTTAATACAAAATGGATCTAGTTATCAGATTGCCAAATATTTCATACATTCAGGATCTATATTTAATGTGTACCGTCCGCTTTTTCCCTATATGTTACATATTTCCGCGTTGAAATCCTCCCATTTCAAACGCCCGTGATTACTTAAGGTAATAACTTGTATAGACAACTAAGTGACAACCCTATTAAGCGGGTATATAACGTGTGGATGTGTGGATTTTAATTTAACAAGCTAGATATCAAATATCTTTTGATAGTCATAAAATGTTAGTAAGCTGGAGAGTATATTTCTGAAACTCACGCATGTTGTAAACATGACAGTGTATCGGTGGTAAAATTTTCGTAATCCGATACATGTAACCGTGGTAACATGTAGCGACTATATAAGTATTGTGTGACTTGTTTTTTTTTGTTTTTTGTTGTTGTTGTTGTTGTTGTTTTTTGCGCGCGCGTTGCTTCTTTAGCATGAGGGTAGATTATACTTTTAAAAACAACATGGGTTAGGTTGCGCATCTGCTATTATATTCAAGGTGAAATCTAGTTTAGACAAGGAAGTGGCAAACTCGTGTTTAATTTGGTTTCTTACTTATGTAAGTTTCATAACGATTGTATGATATTGCTATAAATGTTAGTGTCAAAAAGGTTTTTTTTTCTTTGTTTTTTTCTTCTTTTTTTTCCTTTTTCCACAGTAAAACACTTATCAATACGCATGACGACACGTGCATCCGCACCTTTGCTTCACAGCATGAAACACTTACGCCTCTATCTTGTCTAGCCCCGTTTCTCATATCCATAAACACGTTTCTGAACTCACTCGATGTAATCTATATTGAATAACAGACAAACGTGACAGCTATTGCAATTTTATCAAATTCTTGAAACTGTATGGCGTGCCAGAAGTTGCAATTATGGCATGTCAGACGTTGCATTTATTGCGTGTCAGATGTAATTATTGCTTGTCAGACATTGCAATATTATGGCGTGTAAGACGTTGTAATATTATGGCGTGTCAGACATTGTAATATTATGGCGTGTCAGACGTTGCAATATCATGGCGTGTCAAACGTTGCAATATCATGGCGTGTCAGCCGCTGCAATATTATGGCGTGTCAGACGTTTCAGTTATGGCGTGTCAAACGTTGCAAAATCTTGACATGGCGTGTCAGACGTTGTAATATCATGACCTATCAGACGTTGTAATATCATGGGGTGTCAGACGTTATTTATATGGCGTGTCAGACGTTGCAATTATGGCATGTCAAACGATGCAATATCATGGCGTGTCAGCCGCTGCAATATTATGGCGTGTCAGACGTTGCAATTGTGGTGTGTCAGACGTTGCAATTATGGCGTGTCAGACGTTGCAATTACGGTGCGTCAGACGTTGCAATTATAGAGTCTCAGACGTTGCAATTATGGTGTGTCAGACGTTGCAGTATAATGGCGTGTCAGACGTTGCAATTATGGTGTGCCAAACGTTGCAATTATGGTGTGTCAAACGTTGCAATATCATGGCGTGTCAGACGTTGCAATATCATGGCGTGTCAGACGTTGCAATATCATGGCGTGTCAAACGTTGCAATATTATGGCGTGTCAGACGTTGCAATATCATGGCGTGTCAGACGTTGCAATATCATGGCGTGTCAGACGTTGCAATATCATGGCGTGTCAGACGTTGCAATAGCATTGTGTGTTAGACATTACATTATTCAATAACAATATTCAATATTTGGTATAACTACATGTATATATACTACATGTACACTATATATGTTGCATCAGGGTCTCTCTATGGTATAATTGTGTATATATACCTGGGTCCCTGGCTTATAGGGTTTGAGCTAGCAGATACACCTCTAACCTATAAGTGTTGATAGGCTGCTTCATGTCTAACATGAGATTTCATGTATGTAACCAAGTAAAATCCTACTGCCCCGAGCTGAAATCGAACTCGGGACATCCGGTTTATAAATCGGACTCTCGGCAAGATAGTACAAGTGCCATTTTATACCTCTACCACATACACCCCCTCCTTTCAAGAATCTGTCCTCAGATTCCTGGAGTATGAGCGTCAGTGGGACTTCCCTTCTACAACTGTGAGTTATTTACGTTGGGCGCCAAATGTAACCAAGTAAAATCCTTCTACCCTGAGCTGGAATCGAACTTGGGACTTCCGGTATATAAATCGGACACCCTACCACGTCGCCACAAGAGAGGTAAGATAGTACAAGTGCCTTTTTATAACTCTACTACATGTACTTTATTATTTCAAAATATTGTTTGTCTTATCGTCTTCCTTGAAATTAAACTTTTTGTCTCTCATTCGCCGATCATAAAGTACAACGTAAGATCAAATATGCAGGTGAGGTTGTCAACATATGATAGCATCAGGATCTCAAAATTAAGAATAGCAGCGAGTGAGGTCATGCATGGTTTATATTTACGAGGTATGATCAGGAAGTTCGTAGGTTGTTGCAATACAAAAAAAGTAAAACTTAAATTTTGATAATCAACACTACAGGCGATACATAATTCGAATATACATGTATATAGTGAAAAGAAAAGCAAATTAAATGAAGACGTGTGACAACAGTAAAATGCAGAATAAAAAAGAGTATATAGCAGCTGCATTAGTACTGTCTTTTGTTGATTTTGAACATCTTTTTTTTATAAAATTTAAGTTTCATACTTAGTTTGGTAGTTAACACTATATCATATCCTAGACAATATTAATGTGATAGCGGACTGGCTCGCTTAAAAAGTTCTCACTCAGAATTCACCACCCTATGCACAAAATAGATCGATATTTTTGACAAATGTTTGCCACAAATTTAGGGTGACTTCCATTATGTCCTATACATAATGGCCTATTATATATAGATACTGAAACAAATGTGTTTCTTTTGAAAGATGCACAGTGAGCGTTCGGCAACCATACTTGACCGGGTGAATCAGATACCATACATGATATGATTAATTATTAATAACAAATGTGCAAACTAAACTGTCTAGCCTGATTCATGACAAAGCCCGGCGCAGTGGATAGGCTCCGCATCAGTCACTGTCACGCTGAGTTACCATGTGACCATGGTGTGAACCAAAAATCACGCTATTGGTTACCTGTGATTTAGTTGAAACTCAACTATTTTTCAACTCACTGTGACGAAGATCTGTGCGAGATCTCCTGCGTTGGAGATTGGATTATAATATCAACAAAGTGTATTATTTTATTGTTAGGAATGTCATTGCATATGTTAGCCTCTAAAAATAAATATTGTTATTATTATTAATGAGAATTTTCCTAGCGAAAAAAGCAATGGGCGAGGTGTTCCCAATCTCAACCGAACCGCATCACCTCGTCAGCACTTTCTTTTTTGTAAACGCGATGTAAAGATACGTAAACCCTTTAGCCTTGTATGCCTCTAATGAATGTCAAAATCTGATAGGCGGCTATTTCCACGCTGATGCATCTCTTAACAGACTATTGTATAACTATCTGAAATTGTATAAATAATATGTTAAAGTCGTAAATTCTATATCCACATCCGCGCCATAGGGTTTCTTGATAGCTTATTTCGCAAAACTTAGAGGGCATATGTGCATGATATTAAGTGTAAATTCCATTTCATATACATGTACAACAATGGTTGGTAATTCCTTATTAATTGAAAAAGAATTTCTTAAAAATAGATAGGTCTGTTGTGTTAAAATTTATAGAGCAAACAAGATACTACAGAAGCAATTATCTAGTTTGTTTAGTATATATTGAATCTTTTCCTTTACATTTTACATTTCCTTTAATTGTAAAAAGATTTATTATATTGATATTTAAAAATCACATTGCATATCATATTGTCCAGATAAATATCGCAATATCCAGTACACATATATTGCAATACACTGCAAAGCCCCTGTATAAAGCCCAACCTGCCTTAAGTGGTCAGTCAAGGGAACAATAGAAAGTGACCGGTTAACAGAGGTGATCCGCTGCTAAATGAAGGTTGAGTATGTAACAACATTTTATAGTTTGGTAATATTGATATTGGCCGCTAAACGGTGGTTCACTGCTTAATACAGGTGACCGCCAATACAGGATCAACTGTATAAGCTTTACACGAAACAGTCCTAAGCTATTTTACATGTACTATGTCAGCAAAAAATGTCCCCAAAATCCGTGGCCGGGTAGTTATAATGGCCAACTTATTATCACTCGTTGGTTCTTAATTTTAAGGAAGTTGTCCAGCTGACTTGAGGTAGGTCGGGAGTTCATCTGATTACCGTTGCAATGTAGAATTTAACATCACATTTCGAAAGTTACTTTTAACGTAATGCATGGCCTGCCTTCTCACTACATCATTTTATAGGTCTGCCTGAGAATGAAGGTCGGGTATTTGCTCTACAACTCTCATCGTTCCAAAAGCCGTACGGTAACATTTGGCGTCAGAGGTTCCCTAAAAATATAGAATGTACTATACCATCTAGATTCCCTTTTGAGCTTACCGATAAACATTTTTATAAAGATAACCTATAGAGGTTAATACATTGAAACATTGTTACAGACATTTTCTACAAAGCCCCACGTGTTTTAAGATATGCTCAGCACGTGTATATTATCATGTCACTACTATCTGCCTGTTCTTATTGTGTATCGAGGGGTGAGAGTGAAACTAGGATAAGTGCTTTTATAAATATATGCACTTTGTCTAGTTTCGTTCTCACCTCTCAGTATACTTTCATTGTATTTTATGATCTAAGGTTTTAAAATCGCAATTAGTTTATCATTTTATGTTTAGTCAAAATAGATTGTCTGAACGGCTATCTCATTTATAGACTGCGGCTGTATTAGTTCTTTCTTTCTTGTACGCTGATAAGGAAGTCGCTATATGACTGAAATACTAATACTCGAGCACAGCAACAGAATGCAACATTGTCGCGTGTAATACCTCCATAGATTTTTTTTAAAGAAGCTACTTGTATCATGCATGAAATTTAAAAAAAAAAGTATCAATAAAAAAAAACTCTATCGCACTATATGACAATTCAATGTTTCTGTATCAGTCGTCCATTTTACCAGTGGTGTCAAAATCAAGCTGAGACATTGGATTTGGATTCAAATTATCATATGATTATTGCTTGATTTGCATAATCGTAATAATTAATATGAAGACGGATTTGAAACTTATATTGCGATATGTACATTTAGCATTTGGCACTTATATTACGATATGTACATTTAGCATTTGGCACTTATATTGCGATATGTACATTTAGCATTTGGCACTTATATTGCGATATGTACATTTAGCATTTGACACTTATATTGCGATATGTACATTTAGCATTTGACATTATATTGCGATATGTACAATTAGCATTTGGCACTTATATTGCGATATGTACATTTAGCATTTGACATTATATTCGATATGTTATATTGCGATATGTACATTTAGCATTTGACACTTATATTGCGATATGTACATTTAGCATTTGACATTATATTGCGATATGTACATTTAGCATTTGACATTAATATTGCAATATGTACATTTAGCATTTGACGCTTATATTGCGATATGTACAATTATCATTTGGCACTTATATTGCGATATGTACATTTAGCATTTGACACTTATATTGTGATATGTACATATAGCATTTGACATTAATATTGCGATATATGTACATTTAGCATTTGACGCTTATATTGCGATATGTACAATTATCATTTGGCACTTATATTGCGATATGTACATTTAGCATTTGACGCTTATATTACGATATGTACAATTATCATTTGGCACTTATATTGCGATATGTACATTTAGCATTTGACACTTATATTGCGATATGTACATATAGCATTTGACATTAATATTGCGATATATGTACATTTAGCATTTGACGCTTATATTGCGATATGTACAATTATCATTTGGCACTTATATTGCGATATGTACATTTATCATTTGACACTTATATTGCGATATGTACAATTATCATTTGGCACTTATATTGCGATATGTACATTTAGCATTTGACACTTATATTGCGATATGTACATTTAGCATTTGACACTTATATTACGATATGCACATTTAGCATTTGGCAATTATATTGCGATATGTACATTTAGCATTTGACATTAATATTGCAAAAGTTACATTAGCATTTGCAAAAAATCAATTGAAGTGGTCAGATTATAGGATCGTGTTCAACACAATTTAAACAAGAGCCATGTTGACATGGCCATCCCCCCGTCGAGTGCTTGCTCGTTAGAAGATGTGTTGGAGAGTAGAAAAAATCATTTAAAAAAAATGGTACTGAAGACTGAGGTTTAAAGTGATTATAGATAGGAAACTCATGTGAAAACCTATTTATTCCCCTATTTTGGTGTCTAAAGGTAAAATGTTAAGGTCACTGTGACAAAAATTAAGCCTGAAAAATAACAAAGGGCAATAACTTAAACATTATGAAGGATAGAGTTATCATTCTTGTGCACTGCACTTCTCATTGAGATCTATCCACCTACGAAGTATCAAGTTGATACCTCAAATACTTTTTGAGTTATGCTCCGGACAAAAATGTTAGACGGAATGGCGGACAGATGGACGAACAGACGAACGGACGGAGACTATTACCATATCCCCGCCGCCTTTCGGCCTGTGATCATAAAGAAGGAAGGATTTTATACGACCAGGTTTCATGCATAAAAGCTACATTAAAAAAATTTAATACTTTAAACTTTGAACCTCATAAATTTGTTTTTCCGAGAATGAAAGCGGTAAACAACAGATCCAACCGGATTTTAGCCAATCGTATGAAGGTCGTGAGGTACTGTTTTAATAGGTTATTGCTTCAACTTGACAATGTTATTGCAAAACAGACTGGGACCTAAGCACACATTGGTCCTTGCTTGGTTAACTTCACTTCATAAATGAGAATCAAGTGTTCCTATGACAACACCTTTAATTATATTCACTCCGTACAGTAAGTGTATTGCTAATAATATAAAAAAAATGTGCATATATAATTGACTCTTTCGATCAAAAGATATATACACAGATTTAATATGTTAATTAACGGCGTCATTCTATGATGTACCAACTCTAAATACGTAATAACTGTGTATCTTGTGTCTAACACTTTTCTTTTTACACAATATACAATTTCTGTTTTCTCATGGCAGCCATTGTCTCCTCCTGAATAGTTCGTGTACCTGCAAAAATGTTTAATTTCTGTGTCATTTCTGGTGAAAAAGGAAAATGGTTAAAAAATAAACGGATGCTATGGCCTGAATTCCATTTAGGTTATGAGAATATGTCCTATGCGTTTCATGAATATTATTGAGAACTTTAAAATAGCACCAAAAAATGCTTTTGAGTAAATTTCATTGAAGGAGGAAGTCATGAAAAAATCTTGTCTGTAACTGGGTTCCAACCACAACCTTCAGATCAACAGCGGGTATGTTACCTCAGGACCACACACCCTTGTTGAATTGGGGTTACAAATGTACTAGGTCAAAAGTCAAGATTGCAGTGACCTTGAATATGAAAATCATTTCTGATTAATTTCCCGCCGCCTTTCGGCCTGTGATCATAAAGAAGAAAGGACTTTATACGACCGGGTTTCATGCATAAAAGCTACATTAAAAGAATTTAATACTTTAATACTCTGGTTTCATATACCATTCAATAGATATATATTTATGAACTTATAAACATGACATGAATATTCATGGTGGAAAAGCTTAAGATTGCTTTTGTCAAATAATTACTTATATCATATTAACTTTTTTGCAATAAGCAATTATAACTCTGTATATTAAAAACTGGGTGTATTTATAGGATACTGGTATAGCTCCCTTGGCGCTCAGTATATAAAGGTAGTTCTAGGAATGGTTGACCCAGTGTCAGAATAATGTGACTCAATGTGTTAACATGCCACATGTCTATGGTGTGATACTGCAGTGTGGCAGCACAATATCCGTCTCAAGTAGACAGTCTCCAAATGACTGAAATACTGTTGCCAGCATATTACCAAATAAACAAACATTTTCCTTTAAGTGTGTTTGAAATATGAAGATTATATCAAACATATGTAGCTATTCAAGCCCCTCAATGCATGGTAGTTCCTACTGGTTCAAGAGAAAGTTCATTTGTCCAAATATGACTTTTTCTCAGTTCCTAGTACATCTATAAAATTGTGATGTCATGCTTTCTGTATAGAATGTAATATATAATATGTTATGACCAGATTAACAAGCTGTACCTCTCTGGCATGTACTACAATGGACCATAGCACTTGGATCAACTTCTTTCACATTGCCAAACATATTATATTAAGCAACCTGCCTGGCAGGGTCACTCGAAATTTTCATGACTTGACTATTTGAGTTTACCGTCGCTTCGACAGTATTTCAGTCATATAGCGACGTCCAGTTAATTACAGGTAGAGAAATTTTCATGTGAGGAACTAGCTAGAGACATGTGTCAAAGGGTGAAAAATATTAAATAGATACATATCAATAAAATTTACATTATATTTCCATTTCTTTGATTTATTTCAAACTCCCTAAGCAAACATTCAGTTTTGAGTGTGACTTACCCTTAAATTATCATTAGACAAAGGGAAACAACTACATGTAACTTGCATGCTAATAACTTTATTCTCTTTCTTGGTCATGTGACATAGGTCAATCAAAGGTTGTGTTCAAAATTGAATAAAGCTGCCATTTTGTTGTGATTCAAACCATTCTGGAATAATTAACTATTATTCAGATTGATGTTTTAATGCACGGCATTAAAATAGAGGAAATATAAACACATCTGTTTCTTGTCATCGGAACCCACTATCCAGCAGTCCTTTAACAGGGTAACTGGGCCCCTTTGAAATATGTCAACAGTTTTCTGCACTCACTGTCTTCCTCAACCGGTAATAAAGCGGACATGGCTATATGACCGTAATACAGTTGCTGCCTGGTAAACTCAAACACAGAAATAAGCAACACAAAGGAATAATTTTCAAATTTTATTTATTATACACTCACTAACAAAGTATCTCATATCATAGATACTTATATTATAGATATACATTTGTATTTACAAATTTACATATACATTTGTATTTACAAATTTACAGACATCCATTTAACATAAATATGTCTATAACAATATATGAAATAACGGCAAACATTACTATGAAATAACGGCAAACATTACAGCATTCAGTAATGACTGCATCTCTGCAATTCACACTTTACCAAATTATATGTGACCAGTTAAACCTAGATCAACCAGCAAACAATTGACCTGCAGGTTGATCAGATTTTCCGTTGCTTGCTTCATGGAAGAATATTCAACTTCAATGTGATACTTGTCAAAATCTGCAAGCAGACAAAGGAAAACCTGTTTAGACTGAAAACTTCTTTTAATCTGATTTTGTCTTTTCTCAGTGGTTAAACGTAAATACCTATCATATAATGTAACAATTTAGATCCAAGTAATAAAGAGATGAAAAAAAAAAATCTCAATACTCCCGAACATGACATATATGAAAGGTTTTCCTTAAGAGACTGTCACTTGTCCCCAAAAATATACAGTAAAACCTTAGTAACAAGATCAGTCATGGGACTACAGTCACCTGGTCCTAATAATGAGATGGTTTCATTACTGAGTTAGTCAAATTAAGCGGTACATGTATATACAAGAACAGCGGTACATGTATATACAAGAACATATTGGTCCTGAAAATAATGGCCATAATGGTCTTATATGAGGGTTTACTGTAGTCAAAATGGTCTTCTATGAGGGTTTACTGTAGTCAAAATGGTCTTATATGAGGGTTTCCTGTACATATCTGAAAAAAAATCTATGGATTTTCAATACCATATAAATGATGATGATGATCATCATCATGTCATGATTTTGACTTTGATGAAACGGAGATCCAGCTTAACTCAGGTACGCCATTTATATATATATTGCAAAACATTAAACAAAATACAACCTGGTCAGTCTACAAGTTTGTCTTTCCACTTCTCATTAGTTCCTCTGAAATTGGGGCACTTGAACCCTCGAACCCTTCAGAATGAAGATATCAGAATCTGTCATTGGTCTGGATTAATTCTCTACCTTAAACAATGTTAAGGGCACTTGTAACTGCCTTCGCAGCCAGTGCAGATTAAGATCAGCCTGTGCATATGTGCAGTCAGATCATGGGCTGCACTGTTAACTATTCCGTCAATAAATGTTCAGCTAGCACCCCCATAAACAACTAATGGTACAGTCCAGAAAAAGGAAGGACAAATCCAATTCTTAATTTAGCATGGAGAGAGTTAAATAAACTAAATTCAAGGGAGGCAGAATGTCAAGATAAGCACTGAAAAGTCATGTTATTCAATCAAGACAAATATACACATACACACACACTGTTTCTATTAAATATCACAGACAGCTCATAACAAATCTCTCATCTACACATCAGAAAAAAGCTATGCATGTCATACACAGATAATGTTACAGAAAAACAAGGATTTGATATGAAATATACATGTATATAATATACTAGGAATATCTCCCATCCAAATATTTCATTGAATTATAACTTGATTATCAACAATGGTGTTAACACTTCTCGGCAACAATGTTACCTGATGTAAATGTAAATAACAATGTCAGCTTTTGTTGTTCACATATTTTAAACAGGAAACAAACAACCTGACTTCAAAACTAACACATAATGCCTTTGCACTTCAGATGATATAAAAATATTAAAAAAGTACTGAATATAAAACACAACTATGTATATTTAAGTACATGTAAAATAATACAAAAATTCTTGATTTTCAGCAAATGCACTTTATCAATATATATTAGTACTAATAATGATTTTCTTCCATAATTTCAAGATAAAAAAAAAGAAATCAGTCTTACAACCTCATCATGCGCAGAAAAACATGCTTTTTAAACTTTTTTTAAAAAAATTGATAAACCTGACCTTTGTTTCACATTACCGAAAAAAGTTCAAATTCTATGTCATAACAACTTACGGTAGAAATAAAATTAGTAGTGCCAGAGCTACTGTTGCTGAGACAGTATTTCAGTCAAATAGCAACAATAAGCTTCATACAGATGGATGGTGACCCCAAGCCACCTGGGTAAAATCTACTGAAAGCCAGCTGGAAAGCTTTCACTAATCTGAGTTACCAGCCAGGAAAATTAGAAAATGAGGGGAAATTAGGTGATAACATACTAGTGGTAACATACCGATACTTACCATTGACATATCACTATGTTTTTAAGTAAGTTTAGGTTTTCAAAATTTCAAGTTAAAGAATATCTCAAGTTAAGAATTCTTTTTTGCTCTGATAGTGAGATTAACCTCCCCTCCCACAAACCAATTTTCAATGGCCTCTGTGATGTTTTTAAAACTAGATCAGCCTGAAAATGACTGACACAGTAATAAGGTATCATACTTCTTGCCACTCATCTAAACTTTAAAACGGTGACGAACTAAGAGAGTTTTGTTCATACTGAGAAATATGTTAAGTATGAGCTGGCTTTCCTAAAGGGTAGCAGGGTAAAGTGGCAAATAATTGATACAGGGCTTAACTCCTTTCATGCCTTTTTTTCCATGGTCTTCATTGTGTATAAATATAAACAACAAAAAATATAATACAAACATTTTAAATTCATCAACTCATTATGAAAATATCATTCTTCTGAGGTTACCAGGTTCATTAAACTTTGTACAAACAAATTTGATCTTAGGCGTAAGTCTGTTGTTCTACAAAGTGTCTATTAATGTCTAATTTTCACAATAAAACATGAAAAAAGATGACCCAATTTATGGTATTATATGAACAAAACACATTTTGTAAAGAAATTAAATTAAGTATCAGTCTTTTAAAAAAATTAAATACTATTATATTTGTGAATTTACCCTTACAAAGATTTTCTTTTTTAACAAAGTTTAGTCAAACGGGCCCCTGATTTTTAAAGCAGATGGGAACATTTTTTTCTTCATCATGATAATTAAATTCCCTCTAAATATGACTAAATTAATATACAGCTGACAAAACTAGATTGGCTTTCCTGTCAGCTAATAAGAGGTGGGATGATTTCCCCTTTCCACAACTGAGCCAATCAGGGAGTCCTCCAGCCAATCAGAAAGAAGCGATATGTTCTCCAGCCAATAAGAAAGAGGTGATACATTCTCCAGCCAATCAGAAAGAGGTGATATCTTCTCCAGCCAATCAGAAAGAGGTGATTTGTTCCCCAGCCGTTAAGATAGAGGTGAGATGTTCCCCAGCCAATAAATGGGAGGTTAGATGTTTTCCAGCCAATCAAAAGGAGATATGATATTCTCTATTTAATAGGAACATTGATGCTCTTTAGACAGCAGTTCACAGCCTGGCACTCATGGAATCATCACTATGGTAACCATTGTTTTCACAGTGGCTGCCATTTGGAATCGAGGTATCATTGTTGACAGAGCCTCCTGATACTGTAATTGATTCTACAGTCGTGTCCCTGATTCTGCCTTCTTTCTCTGCCTCTGTAAATTTCAAGTAATATTCA
This sequence comes from Solen grandis, assembly GCA_021229015.1. Taxonomy (NCBI): domain Eukaryota; kingdom Metazoa; phylum Mollusca; class Bivalvia; order Adapedonta; family Solenidae; genus Solen; species Solen grandis. The sequence goes on from CM037778.1 coordinate 55,301,688, forward strand.
ATTACAGGTAAACAGTCAGGCTGGAATAATACACAATAATGGATGTACACAACAGTTAAATCAATTTCAATATTCAAAAAGTGAAATACAAATATGATTATGTTGCACTCCATAGTGCTCATTTTTCTTTTTAATATTCTTTTCACATTGGTATGGTTAAATTGTCTGAGCTCCTGCTGTGAGGATTTTTAGAAATTCCTCCACAGGTTCTCATATTCCAAGCCATTATAACTCTATATGAGAATATTTTTGACTTAACCTTGTGTACACATTATCTGACCATCAATTCCTTAAAAAAAACAACAACTGAGAACAACAAACAATGGCAACCACAAATCAATGCACTGAGAGTCAAATGGTTGCTTTTTATTGTAATTTGTAACTCTTTTATTGACTTTCACATCAAATGGATCTTGTAGCTAATATATAGAGGGTAATTAACTACATTGGGTTGAGATCAAAATTAAGTCACGAGAACGTGATGTTATCCGATTAAAAAACGAGTCTGTATGATGATTCATGTAGACAGATATCAGGTGGTGGTCAGAATAACAGGTAACAATTTCCAGCGAAGTAGTTAGTAAAGGCAATATCCAGGACAGATTCAAGTTCATGGGTAGGCTGCTCAACTAATTATATGAAGCAACTGTTTGAAACTTTCTTTTCAATAAGGAAAAACAATTGTGCGAAAAATGGGCATATATTTTTCAATACAAAGAAAAGACTTATACATGTAGTACATGCACCTTGCTGTGTGATCTGTAAGACTTCAGTTTTATAGGTTCTGTATAAGTTCAAAAGTAATTGGTAGAAAACATCTGCTATATTTTCAAAGTAATGAAAGGGGGCACAATTTTGTCAAACAAGGGAAAGAGATATGAATTTATTGTGTAAACTAGAAATAATATCAATAAAGTTTGTATAGAGCCTCAATCAATTGCATTGACAGGTTCCAGAAATATTCAAGAAAATGTAGATTTTTGGTAAATTTTCAATGTGAAAAAGGAGGATAACTTTGTGAAATCAAAGGTAAGAGTTATTGGCCTTCTGAAAATTGTTTTTTTGAATCTCAAAACATGTAGTAAGTTTAAAATGGATATCTAGAGGGCTTTTAAAGTATATCATGATTTTTGCAATATTTCAAGTCCATTTGCTGCCATAGCAACCACATTTCTAAAGATCAGAACAAAATTAAAATGTTGTACATCATCTCCATATTGCCATCTATCCATATTTCAAGTTTCATGAAAGTATTCCAAGTACTTTTTGAATTATCACTAAAAACTTCATTCATCGACAATTAACTTGCCTGAGGTGATAAATGACATGCTAGAAGTGGTATGTTGTTCTGCTATTGATTTTAGAGTGACAATAACTACTTTAAACTGGATTTTCTCTGAAATGGCTAAAAGCTATCCAATTCAAAGATTAAGCTCCCTACTACGTCTGCAGACAGATTTAAGCTCAAAGGCTTGTGTCCCTGTTGATGTGTTCCCTAGCTCAGTCAGTGGCCTCTAATGAATTCAGTTAGACACTTATTTTATTACCTCCAATGAAGCCTTCTGCTGAAAATATGAGGTCATGAGTCCTTACCTAAAAATGTATCTCTAACCTTCTGTGGGCTATCAAAATGGCACCCAACACTTTAGTTTTGGCGCAGGGCTCCATTCCTCCAAAAGAGAGAACCACCATAACTGTAAGACCAACAGACACATACCTTTCAGTTTTGATACAGCCTCCTCCACTGTACGCCCATGTACTAGGTCCTGCAGCCCAGCATTTTGTAACTCATTCAGGATCTCGGGCTGAAATAAATGAAAAGAGAAAAAGAAGTGGTTAAAGAACAATGCAGTCTCAATCTGATAATCCAGGCCCAATGTTCTTGAAAATAAAAATGGTTCTTAAGTACTCAAACTATGCCCATTCATTTCAATAGGGATCTGAGCATGATACTCAAATTTGATAGTTAGTTAGTTAGTTTGTTGGGTTTAACGTCCCAACGACAGTATTTCAGTCATTTGGAGACGATGTATACTTGAGACAGATATAGTGCTGCCAAACTGCAGTATCACGCCATAGACATGTGGCATGATACCACACCCAGTCACATTATCCTGACACATACTCAAATTTGAGCTTGAGATAATACTCAAGTCTTTTCGAGAACACGGGCACTAGTCAGTTTGACTCTGTGTATGAAAGGGTATTTGGTTTCTAGTTAAGACACAGTCATGAGTTTTATCTTAGTACTCCGGTTTTTGCCAGCATCAGGAATTAAGAAAACATGAATAAGTGCCATTGAAAAACTTTTCAGAAGTCATAGCTTTCTGTCCAATCATTGCAAAATCAAAAAAGTAAAACTTAATGCCTTTACAGTTTCAATTATTAGGTTGATTATTATCATAAGTATGATAATGATCTTTTGTATAAATTTTATTATAATGTATTAAATGTAGTTTAATTGACTTAATTAACAAATTAAACTGTTTGCTGCCCTACTCAGTGGTTTATATTTACACAATTTTCATACTGGATTTTTTTCACATTCAAATTCAACATACAGTTTACACTGTAGTGATAATGACTCTGCTCATAGACCATTTCACTCCAAAATGAGATGTAAACCTACGTAAATCAACGAGCACTCCCGAAAACCTGATCTACATGCTGGTGTATAATTCCACACATTGTTCAGTGGGAAATAAACATACATTTGAGATTTTTCCCCAATCACTGAATGGTCAATATAAATCAGCAAATTATACCAGGCATTGCTGAACCTCTAGTTAACAGGGAAAAAAAAACAATAAGTCTCCATACTTCGTTTGGGAGACTTAATAAGCTGCATTGAACAGAGATGTTTTCTAAATGAAGGTTAAACATATTACAAAATGTTAGTTTGGTAATATGAAAAATGACCAAAAATTGCAATTGACTGCTAACAGATTCAACTATATATACTTTGTGTATTTTTTTTTAAATTCCTTTATTTCTTTAATTCCATTCATATTTCAAAATACAACCATAAACAACAAAGTTATAGCCAAGACACAATTGCTTGCCCAGACTAACACACAGAAACAAACACATACTATGTGCAACATAATATGCACATCACATTATCATGGCTGTTGCATAAAAAAGTAACTCAAGATCACACAGTCTTGTCCTATGGATCAATTGTGTCAAGTTATTTAAAAACATGATTATACACAACAAAGTAACAGCCATGAAAAATTGCTTACAAAGATTTTAAGGTCAACCAACTGATGTGACCTTAACCTTGAACCTAGCAACCTGGTTTTGTTCAGATCAAAAGATGTCCATTCACAACGAAGTTACAGCTGTGACACTATTTTAAGGTCACAAGTGCTGTGACCTTGACCTTCAAGCTAGTGACCTGGTTCTTGTTAGCAACATATTGTTATTTCCTATAGATAACTTGTGCCAAAATATTTCAAGACAGGACAATTCACAACAGAGTTACAGCTGGGACATGATTTTAAGGTCAACTAAGTGCTGTGGCCTTGACCTTGCAAAGTAGCAACCTGGTTCTTGTTCACAACACATCATCTTGTCCTAGGGATCATTTGTGCTTAGTTATTTAACAAGAGGGCCAAGATGGCCCTGTGTCGCTCACCTGAGTAAGATGGCTGTGTTAGGCATAATGACAAAAAATCTGGCATCTAAAAGTGTTTTTCTAACATTTGACTAAGTGACCTACATATTGATCCTACCTGAATTTGCACTCAACTGGGAATTCATGCAGTCATCATTTTAATTTAAAATGGGACAAAAATGTAGGTCTCTAGAGTGTTCACAAGGTTTTTCTTAGATTTGCACTGGTGACCTAATTTTTGACCTCATGTGACTCATTTTCGAACTCATCGAAGATATCATGTAGACAAACACCCTGACCATTTTACATGAAGATTGGGCTAAAACTGTGGCCCATAGAGTGTTCACAAGGTTTTTCTTAGATTTGACCTGGTGACCTAGTTTTAGACCCCACATGACCCAATTTCGAACTCATCCGAGATATCATGTAGACAAACATCCTGACCAAGTTTCATGAAGATTGGGCTACAACTGTGGCCTTAGAGTGTTCACAAGGTTTTTCTAAGATTTGACCTGGTGACCTAGTTTTTGACCCCACATGACCCAATTTGAACTCATCCGAGATATCATGTAGACAAATATCCTGACCAAGTTTCATGAAGATTGGGCCAAAACTGTGGCCTCTAGAGTGTTCACAAGGTTTTTCTAAGATTTGACCTGGTGACCTAGTTTTTGACCCCACATGACCCAATTTCGAACTCATCTGAGATATCATGTAGACAAACATCCTGACCAAGATTCATGAAGATTGGGCCAAAACTGTGGCCTGTAGAGTGTTCACAAGGTTTTTCTAAGATTTGACCTGGTGACCTAGTTTTTGACCCCACATGACCCAATTTCAAACTCATCCGAGATATCATGTAGACAAATATCCTGACCAAGTTTCATGAAGATTGGGCCAAAACTGTGGCCTCTAGAGTGTTCACAAGGTTTTTATAAGATTTGACCTGGTGACCTAGTTTTTGACCCCACATGACCCAATTTCGAACTCATCTGAGATATCATGTAGACAAAATCCTGACCAATTATGAAGATTGGGCAAAATGTGGCCTTAGAGTGTTCACAAGGTTTTTTAAGATTTGACCTGTGACCTATTTTTGACCCCACATGACCCAATTTCGAACTCATCCGAGATATCATGTAGACAAACATCCTGATGAAGTTCCATGAAGATTGGGCTAAAACTGTGGCCTCTAGAGTGTTCACAAGGTTTTTTAAGGATTTGACCTAGTGACCTAGTTTTTGACCCCACATGACCCAATATCGAACTCATCCGAGATATCATGTAGACAAACATCCTGATGAAGTTTAGAAGATTGGGCCAAAACTGTGGCCTCTAGAGTGTTCACAAGCAATTGTTGACGACGGACGACGCACGACGCACGACGGACAAAAGGCGATCACAAAAGCTCACCCGAGCACAAGTGCTCAGGTGAGCTAAAAAGATGTTCATTCACAAGGAAGTTACAGCTGGGACATGATTTTAAGGTCAACTAGGTACCTGGTTTCATTTTTGCAACACATCATCTTCTCCTAAGGATCACTTGTTTCAAAACATGACCATTCACAACAAAATTACAGCAGGATCACAATCTCTTGTACACACAGACAGGTTAACACTATGAAATGGTGGGAGCATAAAAATTAATTATAACCTTTAAGCAAAGTATGAGCATCTGATACCAATGGATTTTTAAGTTATAGGTCTGACATAAATTTGAAATTTGTCTGTGACATTGACTTGAGCAAATTACCTTGTGTCAAGGTCAGAACACACCCTTTCGTTATAAGTTACCATGGTATCAGGCATGAGGATCTAGGGTCAATGGGTTACAAACATATCAGACAAATAAGAGTTTAGAACATACTCAGCCTTCCACCTTTACCTTTTGCAAATGAAATTAGGCAAAGGTCATGATATACCCTCTGGTCATTAGCAATCTTAAAACATCAAGCCCAAGTACTCCAGAATATTGTGTTTATTGGCTCATATAGTAAATTTTGGTCACTTAGATAAAATTCCAAGGAAATACTCACAAGTACACATGCCATTGCAAAATGGACATTCTTCCTCTGAAAGTCAGCATGCAGCTCAATGAGGCCCTGAAATATTGTTTTAAAAGGACAATTATTGACACCTGATGAGGTGGCCATGATGTGAGTAACATTAAGCAACAAAAAAACATCTATCATAATGTTCACTTGGCAATAGAAGAAGCATGGGTAATAAAGGTTCAAGGAAACAATTTCTATTATTGTCAACTTGACTGTACACCAGTCAACTTCACAATGAGGGAGCAAGTTGACAGTGAGAGAGACATGCAAGTTGACAGTATACAGACAAGTTGACAGTGAGAGAGACTTGTATACAGACAAATTGACAGTAAGGGAAACTGGCAAGTAGAAGAAGGAGCATAAAAAGGGAAAGGTGGTTGATTAGCAGGGAAACAGACAGATAGCTGGATAGACTGGTTACCTGAATGGTGGTGTAGTCAAGGCCAACAGCCAGATGGGTACAGTCCAATATCACAGACTTGGGTTTGTCTCCATCTGCACAGAAAAAAACCACATCTATGTAAGAGTGAAAGGACAAACTATCTAGTATTTTTAAACAAGAGGGCCAAGATGGCCCTGTGTCGCTCACCTGAGTAAGATTGTTTGCTACAAATTGATTGCACTCATCTGGGATTTCATGCTATCATCATTCTAATCAATGTTTAATGAAGACTTGGACAAAAATGTAGCTTCTAGTGTATTCACAAGGTTTTTCTAAAATTTGCCCTGGTGACCGACTTTTTGATCCCATGTGACCCAGTTTTGAACTCATCTGAGAATTGATTTAATTAAAAAACATATTAAAAAAGGAAAGGTTTTACTAAGATTTACCGGTTTTTATGTGACCCATTTTCAAACTCATCCGAGATTCATGTAGGCAAACATCCTGACCAATTTTCATGAAGATTGGGCAAAAACTCCAGCCTTTATGTCTTCACAAGGTTTTTAAGATATTCTAAGATTTGACCTAATGACCTAGTTTTTGACCCAACATGACCCAATTTCAAACTCATCCGACATATCATGTGGACAAACATCCTAACCATTGGGCAAAAAGGCCATTTGACCTGTGCTTTTTCAAACTCATCAAAACATCCTTACCAAATTTCATGAAGATTGGGCCAAAAATGTGGCCTCAAGTGTGTTCACAAGTTTTTTTTTAAGATTTGACCTGGTGACTTAGTTTTTGACCCCACATGAACCAATTTCAAACTCATCCAAGATATCATGTAGACGAACATCTGACCAAATATTATGAAGATTAAGATAAATCTATGGCCTCTAAAGTGTTCACACATTTTTTAAAAAAATTTTTCTAAGATTTGACCTAGTGCCTAGTTTTGTAACCCACATGACCTAATTTCGAACTCATTTGAGATATCATGTAGACAAACATCCTGACAAATTTTCATGAAGGTTGGGCCAAAACTGTGGCCCCTAGAGTGTTCACAAGCAATTATTGACGATGGATGACACACAACGGATGAAGGACAAAAGGTGGTAACAAAAGCTCATCCTGAGCACAAGTGCTCAGGTGAGCTAAAAAAAATTATATAAATACAAGTAACTGGTGTTGTATGCAACACATAAAGTCCCCTACCGGCTCCACCTTGACTCAATATGGTAATCAGTCCCATTTTTTGCCATATTTTCACTATTTCCGTTACCATAGCAACCACAATTTTAGTCGAAGAACAAAAATAAAATGACGTGCATAATCTACACATTGCCATCTAGTCATATACAAAGTTTCATCAAGTTTGCTTGCTTAGTTATCGCGGGATCCCATTTTTTGCCATATTTTCACTATTTCCGTTACCATAGCAACCACAATTTTAGTCGAAGAACAAAAATAAAATGACGTGCATAATCTACACATTGCCATCTAGTCATATACCAAGTTTCATCAAGTTAGCTTGCTTAGTTATTAAGTTATCGCGGGATCCAGATTTGAGCGGACAGACGGACGGAGGGCAAACCTATAGTCCCCTCCGGTGTGAACACCGGTAGGGGACTAAAAAGGGCCAGAAAGCCCTGAAGTCACTCACCTGAAAAATGCTGCCTTCATTGCCTATTATAACATAATAATAATGAATATGTAATTCATACAGAAGTACAGCAAGATCCAGATTTTGAAGGGTATAGCCCAGTATAATTAGGTCTATATAAAATCAAGTGACCCCTGAAGCGGGGCCAATTTTGACCAAGAGCCATGATTTTAAAAAACTTGGTTAAGGTCCACTAGGCAGTGTTACACATTAAACATCTAAACTCCAGGCTTAACATATAACCATCATACCTGGCCCCATGTTCTCGAAAATTCTGAAGTACAATCTCAGGCTCAAATTTGAGTATCATTCTCAACTTCCTTTTGAAACAAATGAGCATAGATTGATTCTGAGTATGAAAATCATACTTAAGTACAATACTTGTTTTCGAGAATAGGGATCCTGATCAGCCTAATGTCCTATGCAGGCTGATTAGTTACACATTGTCACCTTCATCTTGGTCATTTTTTTTGGTCATTGATTGCTTTTATATGATAATGGGAAGAACAATTACCGGTTTCCATATGCCTGAGAACTTTTGACTGCATATATTCCACAGACGGGAACCGAATGGCTTGGTTGAATGTAACAACAATGTAGTCCAGATGCCGAATCTGCAAGTATATGAAAAAGAGTCATGTAGTAGATAAATGGAAATAATAATTTAGTTATCCTATGTTAATAAGCCAACTTCCTTAATTACTCAAAACATGGCTCACAAAAAAATTCCATTGTATCCCATATTTCTTGAAACATATTATATGTTAACAATAATTGAAATATATAATAGAAAATTTACTTAAAATATTTAAAGATATTTACGTATCTTGTCATAGAAAAGATAGATTTAGCCTTAAACATGTGAATGTAAAGTTCTTTATTTATCTTCAATCATGAAAATAAAGAAATATTTAAGAAAATAAAAATCAAATATCCTAAATCTGTTATATATAATTGCAGAATAAGAACATTCAACAAAACTGCCGGTGCTTTATCGTGCTAAAAGAATGTGTTAAGTGTTTAGTTAAAAGACAGTTAAATTTCATGGTTTATTTGTTATTTAGATTTCAATGGTAAGTGGTTATCTTTATTTCCATAACAGAAGACAGATTATAATTTGAAGTGGTTATTTAAACAGCGCTATTAATTTGTTAACTGAATTATGCGGTTAAGTGATAAGATACAATGTTAAATAAGTGGTCATTTAAATAACAGTTTGAAGTGGTTAGTCAAACACCAGTGTTAAATGGTTAAATTACAATGTTAAGTGGTTAGCTTAATTACACTATTAAATGGTTAGTTACATGGCAATTTTAAGTGATAGATTACATTACAAAATTAAGTCGGTAATTAACTTTTTTTTTTTTTTTTAGAAATAGAATTGTTTTAGATATAACATGAACAAACTATATCAAAGATTGCTGCCCATTTGTTCAAAGGTATAAAAAAATATGCTTCAGCAACCTGTTTTTATTATTTTGTTACAATAATTCCTTTGGGCTCTTTGTTCACTCTCACATGAATAGTGTTTTGTTGTTTGTTGGTTTTAAAGTCCCACAGACAGTATTCAGTCATATGGAGTCTGTGTCTACCTGAGACAGATATAGCACTGTTACACTGCAATATCATGCCATAGACATGTGACATGATGCCACACCCAGTCACATTATCCTGACATCGGGACAACCAGTCGTGGAACTACCCTTATATGCTAAGCACAAAGCAAGGGAGCTATCTATACCAGTACCATACTTTAGAACTTTGGTATGTCATAGTCTGGGCTCAAACCTATGACCTCAAAATTCAGCGGTGGAAGCTCTAACCACATGGCCACCAAGGCTGGTCGTATTTTGTTGTTCTTGTTGTATTTTTTTATATAAAATATTAGAGCATACTGTTGCTTCCTCCAAGTTAAGTATAATTATATATATAGAATGTGTATTTTAAATGCATATGTTGACACATTCAAATCAAAATGCATTTATTGGTTATTTAGGACAAAAAGCCTCTGAAATAAAACTTCTGGTCTGTTAAATAACAATGTTTAGTGGTTAGATAAATTACAATGTTAAGTGGTTAGATAAATTACAATGTTTAGTGGTTAGATAAATTACAATGTTAAGTTGTTAGATAAATTACAATGTTTAGTGGTTAGATAAATTACAATGTTAAGTGGTTAGATAAATTACAATGTTAAGTGGTCTGTTAAATTATAAAGTTAAGTGTTAGTTAAATCATAATGTTTAGTGGTTAGATAAATTACAATGTTTAGTGGTTAGATAAATTACAATGTTTAGAAGTAGATAAATCACAATGTTTCATGGTTAGGTATATTACAATGTTAAGTGTCAGAATTTGCCAATACTTGATCAAAGTTTGTTGACACGTCTTGCATGTCCTTATCACTAAAAATTTGTGAACTATTTCCTTCTTCATTGCTATGAGGTCCATGTCTGTAGAACTTCCTAATCTGAGAAATACATGTTTTATCACAAAACCAATCTTGTTTTAAGTTAATATAACCATGTAATATTTTTTATCTCACATATGTGTAATATCAACAAAAACAGTAAAACCTGTCTTATCAGACACCCACTTTAACCAACTGACTATGACAGGTCATTATAAACCATCCCTATAAAATTGATAGTCCATGCATTTGCTATATAAACTTAACATTTGCATATGCAAATGTTAATTTTGCAGTATGTCCATTCTTGCAACCATCACTTATAAACTATTGTTTTGTTTTTTTTACTTACATTAAGCTTTAAAAAACTTCGAATAGATTATGCTGAAATACATGAATACATGTGTATTTGTATAATTTTCTTAAATATGCTATTAATATATGTACAAACAGTATCATGTTTATTGGGTTTAATGTCCCACCAACATTATTTCAGTCATTTTGAGACGATGTCTACTTGAGACAGATATAGTGCTGCCACTGCAGTATCATGCCACAGACATGTGGCATAATACCACACCCAGTCACATTATCATGACATCAGGCCAACTAGTCCTGGAACTACCCTTATCAGCTGAGCACCAAGCAAGGGACCTATACCAGTACCATCATTTAAGACTTTGGCATGTCGCCACTGGGAATCGAACCTATGACCTCCCAATTCCAGGGTGGACACTCAACACTCAGCCACTGGGACCGGTACCAGGAGTATCACCAATAAAATTTATTCCTAATGAAAAATTATGATTAAATAGAAAATTCTCATTCTTTTTTCTCAACAAGAGAGTTCTCTGGAACATATGTGTCACCTGCTGAGGTGTAACATAAAAAGTGTGATGGACAGACAGTTGGAACAGACAGACAACAGAAAAGTGATCCCTATGTGTCATCTCTGCTTACAGCAGGACACACAAAAACTGATGGGTTTTTTTATTTAATATGTAAGTGTGAGTTCATACCTCAATCTTAGGTCTGGCCACTGGGTAAAGCAGCATCAATAACTGGACTCCTATACCAATAAGAATACCATACTGAAACAAATGACAGACATTTATTATACAAGGGTTGATCAATGAATTTGTGGATATGTGCTATAATTTAGTAAAAAGTACATCAATCATCCTAAATTTTGCATGCTATAATCATCAAGCCAGGTAGTTCATATGGTGTACTAGATGCTTGCTGCTATAGCAACCCTATTCTAAGTCTCCGCTGCAGGTGAAATCTTTTGGATATTGCTCAGCTTGTTCTTGAAAATCCAGCAAATAAATGACTGAAAAATTCCCCTTATCAGATGAAGTCATTTATGTTTATCTTAACGCCCTTCCATTAAGGGCTTTAGTTGGTGACAAATAATAAAAACGTTTGTTATTAAAGTCAATAGAGACGTTGTGATCAAAGAAAACGTCAAAAGACGGCACCTTAGAGCATAAAACAGTGTTAAAACAAGAAATGTTTGTGAAACATATATGCCCCCCTCATATGCCATAATATGTATATAGCTATATTACATGCAAGGAGTTTGCCTTCATAATGTTGGCTTGTCACAAAAAATTCTCAAACTTCAAAAATTTGAGTGAAAATATAATGTGCTAAAATGTGGAACTAAACATTTACTGAAATAAATGGGCTGGAGAAATATTTACACAAGTCCACAAAGGTTTAAGTGAAAGAACATTGTCAGTTATAAACAAACAAAACATTAAGACTTAGTGCTCTAGGTTTATTATAAAAATTAACAAATCAGCCTTGCTAGCCATAAGCACAAACATCCACAATAATGAAAGAAAATGATACATCATCCTTCAAATATCTCCAACTTTAAAACAAAACAACATTACAACATAAATTATGTTATCTTGATCTAAGCAATAAAAAGTATTTTGCATAATTTCCATATAGTGGCCAAGTCATCAAACATATATACAAATGCATTCTTGTGACCTTGACCTTTGAGGTATTGACACCAAAATTGATAGGGGTCATCTACTAATCATAAGCAACAACCACATGAAGTTTGAGACTTAAAGGTCAAATAGAACTTCAAGTTATCACTCGGACAAGGTCTGGTATTATACATACACAACATGTGACCTTGACCTTTGAGGTAATGACACCAAAATCAATAGGGGTCATCTACTAATCGTGAGCAACACCCACAAGAAGTTTGAGACTTAAAGGTCAAATAGAACTTAAGTTATCACTCGGACAAGGTCTGGTATTATACATACACAACATGTGACCTTGACCTTTGAGGTAATGACACCAAAATCAATAGGGGTCATCTACTAATCATGAGCAACAACCACATGAAGTTTGAGACTTAAAGGTCAAATAGAACTTAAGTTATCACTCGGACAAGGTCTGGTCTACCGACAGACTGACGGACCGACCGACTGACATGAGCAAAGCAGTATACCCCCTCTTCTTCGAAGGGGGGCATAAAAATGTGTTACTTGTGGGAAATCATCGATATAAACAAAATAATATTGGAATGAGTGGGGAATGGAATGTGTGTATGTAGATCTCTGATATACAAATGTCATAAACGTTTTTGTGATGACAGAATATAGGTGATGATGAAAGGTACGGTTGGCCTACTGTTCAACACATGTCACAAGTGCAAGCCATTATATAGGAAATTAATATTTTTCTAATGCTCACCATATGAGAGCTAAGTGACTTAGTTGACATGACTTTGGCACAGTGCAGAAATTATTTATTAATAATAAATGCATGTAAAGGATAAATACTGGATGGGTGTCGAAGACTTCTATCTATGTCAAAAGAAAAATTTAGATTTTGACGTTAATCATAACCTTATTTGTACTGTGATGAAATACTTTACTTTAGTGTGTTTAAAAACAAATTATTGTTAAAGTTGTATTTATATGAAAATTCAACATGTGATACAGAAGATGTTCACATTTATTTGATACAAGTTTTAAACTTCTAAGTTAAAAAATGTTATAATGTGTCCATGAATTTATTGACCAACCCTTGTAAACTCTGGCTCTTTTGGAGATATGTGTAACACAAGATTTTATAATGAATGGAAGGTCAGATGGATGATTGCAAATCTGTATCCCCTAACCCCTTTGAACAAGAGGGCCATGATGACCCTGGGTCGCTCACCTGAGAACAAGGTATTAGTGGGAGGAAAAGAAACAGCAAATATCTTATCATATTGTGAAAAAATGGGCTCTGCCTCTGCCAGCCATAAATCGAGTGAGTACTTTTGGACAAAAGAAATTTTCTAATTTGTACTATATACATATAAGGAAAATGGGCTTAGTCCCCTGGCAGCCATGTTTTTCAACGGATCAAAATAATTAGAATAATCTTGGTAGAGAGTAACCCAAGGTATATCTGTGCCAAATAACTTTGAAATCCAGCCAGTACTTTTGGCCAAGAAGATTTTTCATATTTGTACTATATACATATTAGGAAAATGGGCTCTGCCTCCTGGTGGGCATGTTTTTCAACAAATCAAAATAATTTGAACAATCTTGATAAAGAGTGACCCAAAGAACATCTGTGCCAAATACTTCTGAAATCCAGCCTGTACTTTTGGAGAAGAAGATTTTTTAAGGTTTTACTATATACATACATGGAAAATAAGCTCCGCCACCTGGCAGCCACATTTTTCAAATCAAAATAATTTGAACAATCTTGGTAGAGAGTAACCCAAGGAACATTTATGCCAAATAACTTTGAAATCCAGCCAGTACTTTTGGAGGAGAAGATTTTTGCAGTTTTTACTATATACATATAAGGAAAACGGGCTCTGCCCCCTGGCAGCCACATTTTTTAAAGAATCAAAATAATTTGAACAATCTTGATAGAGAGTGACCTAAGGAACATCTGTGCCAATTAACTTTGAAATCTGGCCAGTGGTTTTAGAGGAGAAGATTTTCAAAATTTTCATATTTTTTTTTCTTTCTGCTGCCATGGCAACCAGATTTCTGCATGAATGAAATAATTTGAACAACTTTGAAATGGCATCACCCAAAAAACATACCTGTAAAGTTTCATCAAAATTGGCCCAGTGGTTAAGGAGATGTTGTTTAAAGAAAATTGTTGGCGCATGACGCATGCACACACGGACGGACGCATGCACGCCGGAAGCCAGACAAAAGGCAATCACAACAGCTCACCATGAGCACGTTGTGCTCAGGTGAGCTAACAATAGGGGCATTTAAAACAGATTAACATAAATCGACAATGACAGAGAAATTACCTCTATTCCAAGTCCAAAAGATGCCAAAAACGTTAATGTCCATGGAATTAGAGCAAGTTCTGAAAAAAAGACATAATTTTGTCATTTAAAATATTAAACTGAATGTTTGGTTAAATGTTCAAATCAAAATGGCTGAAAAAGAAAATCAAGGTCATTCATGGAACTATTTTTACTCCTTAAATATAATTCCCCAATTTTGTCAAAAATTGTGACACACTTGTATTGTCAGCATTATTCTGTCATGTCTACTTTTAAAGTATTAAAAAGATTTTTCACAAAGCCTCAATGCTTGCAATCTGAAAATTCTTTGACTGAAAACAAACACATAAATTATCCTTCTTTCATGACAAAATCTGTTCAATTTTCAGCATCAAGGTCAATGTGACATCCTACTCAGTACCTCATAGGAACATTACAACATGAACACTGCATGCAGATGTCAACACTCATTTGTTTGTTGTTGTTGTTGTTGTTTTAAAAAGGGAGAAGAAAATAGGTGAAAATGGACCTAAGAATTATACCCCAAAACACTGTTTTTTCAAACCACAAACAGCTAATGGGCTATCAGGTCCAGGGGCCCATTTAACTAAACTTCATATGAAAAAAATCCTTTGTAAGCGTAAATTCACAGATGTAAAATAGTATTTTTCCTGTGAACTTTTCTATACAAAAAGTATGCTGACATTAGTAGACACTATGTAGAATAAAAGACTTACAACTAAGATCAATTTGTTTGTATGAAGCTTCGTGAAAACGGCCCCCTCTTTTCTGATTTTAGTAACAATAACCCTCACAAGTTCATCAAGATTTATGATATTTACCCCTCATCCATTCCTTTTAGATGAGAAAGACACACCCATCAAAACTGGAATTCACTTTAACAACTTCATCTCATGAATATTTATGCACAAATTTATGACTTGATGAATTTTAATAAACTGAACGTGAACAAATATGACTCCTTTACTTAATATGAAACTATGGATTTTTATTTATCATGAAGATTGTGTAAAATCTGAGCTACAATATTGTTTAAGCAAACAGAGGAGAAGCTTATCAGAAAGCTTTCTGATATGGGGCTACTCTGTTTGCCTATGGTTGCAAATAAGCCTACATGAAGTCAAGATTTAAGTGTGATATGATTCATTAATGCAATTAATACACAGCATAGTATTAATCTCAACAGGGGAAATTAACCAACCCAATAAATTTTTAAGAATTGTTTAAAAAAAAATGCCAAAAATCTTGCCCTTGAGTCAAAAGGTAAGCCATATTCCCATGCACCATGCTTGTTCCGTGTATTCTTTAACTGGAAATTGTATTCAAGTTTATTTCCAAAGTTAAGGTCTTTCAAAGTATGTCAAATCCTGTCTCCTGCCCTACCACTGTACAGTGCAGTAAAACAGTGATAGGTGAATAAAGACAGTTTTTTTCCCATTTCTACTGTCAGTATTGGTTTAAGTTCCCATTGTCAATAAATCTTATTTTCCCAATTTCTTAATAAAATTTCCAATCTGAGATTTCGAACTTAAAAAGTCACTTCAAATACATGGCTCTATTGCCTATTTATTTATCAAATTTGGTGTATTATTGTGAAATGAGCAGAAAAAATAAATGACCAAACTATTATTATAAGTATATACAGCTGACATGATCTTTATTTAAAATAAATTCTAATTAAACCAAGAATGACATAAAATTTTCTAATTTCATCAAGAATGACATAAAAAAAAAATCAATTTCAGAGGTATAGGTCCTATTCCCAAAATGCTGAAAAAATTCCAAAAGAGTTATTACTGATCCTCACTCTGAATTCTCCAGAACTTGGGGAGGATCTCGTAATCCACCATCTGTATCACAGCTGAGATGATGACAGCGGAGAGAGCTGCTTTTGGGATGTACTTGAATAGTGGAGTAAGGAATTGGAGAGATAACAGGATGACTCCTCCAGTAAAAACCCCGCCCATCGGGGTCCGCACACCACTCTGGGAGTTCACAGCCGTCCTGAGGGAAAACGACATACAATATCAGCAAAACTAGAATACCATAACTTCAGTGTATCATAAAATGACATGATATAACAGAATATAATGGATTCATACCTGATAAAAAAAATTCATCACAGGTTCAGAGGTTGTATACATAAAGTCCACTGAATAGTGTCTCTCTCATATAAAAATCAAGACTGGTGAGTAATAGGCAAGGGTTTGGGCCTTTCAATCTATGTAAAAGTAAAAACTCAATAACGGAACATTTTCTTCATTGACCTCTTAAAAAGATACATATGGAACTTAATCAAAGTAAAGGCATATTATAGTCTACGTTTCATGACGTGGTCACATTCACCAACATTACAGCTTTTACCCCTGGTCATAAGGCTACTAGTATCTTTCTATTGATCATCTTCCTGGGGAGTCTTTCACTCCACCTTTGGCAGCCCATATTATGGCACCAAAAATTATACCACTCTCTCAGGTACCCATTTACACCTGGGTGCAGTGAAACAATACAGGTTAAATTTCTTGCGTAAGGAAATTAGAAGTGTCATGGGCAAGACTCAAACCTGAGACCTCTCGATCCCAAAGAGTGTGGCCTATCACAGGACTACTGGTCTTCACAATGAAAATTTCATATGTCAAAGCTCAATTCCAGAAGTTTTATTAACATGACCAATAATGAGCAATACTGTGCTTAGTAAGATGTCACCCATGTCTATCATTTGATAGCTACCACTACTGTATGTCAATGAGTTAAATGTTTCAAGACTGTTATTGACATACTTTAGTGTTTATTGTTGCTGCAGCAGTATTTCAGTCATATAGATATGTCCAGTTTATTACAGGTGAAGGAAGAACCCTGAGTACAGAGAAAGACCTGGGTAGAACCACTGACCTACCACAAGCCACCCAAGAAGTTTCCTCAAATAACATCCAACTGATCATATCAAGCCTTGAACATACATTAACAAGTTTCAAATCTGTGATTGTAGACTGAAAACCTACCAGGAACAGAAAAGTTTTAGAGCAGCTAAATGATTTGAACAACTAAGGAAGAGACTCAGACAAGGAACAAAGTTGCCAGTAGTTTTGGAAAAAAGAATTTAAAAGTTACTTAAATTGCCATGTATGTTTGAACAATTTTGGTAGAGAGATACCCAAGGGTAATTTAACTACATACAATTTTCAGAATTCTTGCCCCGTTTTAGGGCAGCATCCTTTGTATAATACATAGTACATCAAGACCCGGATTCCATTCATGCCAAATCTCTTTGACTTAACCTAGATTTTTTTCCATGGAAATCAGATTTCTGAATGGAATTAAAAAGAAAATCTGACCAGCCAATGATAATTCCTGTAAAGCTTTATCAAAATTGGTCTTAAGTGATTTAGGAGATGTAGTTTGAAAGAAATAATTGGTGATGGACGGATGCCCAACCTTTGCCTGTCACAATAGCTCACAATGAGTATTTTGTGCCAAGGTGAGCTAAAAAAAAGAATATTTTAAACTTCTTGAAAATACCTGGAGAAACTGCCAGTGACTGGATATGCTGACACAAGTGAGCTGGCAATATTGGCTGCCCCTGAAATATATCACAGTGTTGATGCTATGATACAACTAATATATCAAGGTATTGATGCTGTGATAAAATTAATATATCACAGTATTGATGCTATGATAAAACTAATATATAACAGTATTGGTGCTGTGATAATCCAAATATTTCACAGCATTTATGCTATGATAAAACTTATATATCACAGTAATGGTGCTATGATAAAACTAATATATCACTGTAATTATGCTGTGAAAAAATTAATATATCACAGTATATTGGTGCTATGATAAAGCTAATATATCACTGTATTTGTCATTGTGGTAATATTATATCATGCTATTTATCAGAGGTACGGGTAAACAGCTTTATTGACAAAATGATTATTAACCCTCTACTTTTAATACAAATTGAGTATCAGTAAAGACACTTCAGTATTTTAGCTATTGTTACCCTGTCACTGGCAATTTAATTGAATAACCAGCAAATAATGTAGTGTCTTAAATACAACTATGACAAAGTGAAAGGCTACATCTTTTAGTTTTCAGATAGTCAAGAAGGTTAGAAAATTCTGTTATTAGACAGGGGGAAGGGGGGTGGGGTACTCTAAGATTACATAAACAAAATGTTTGTGCCATGGCAATCAAAAATTAGCATCATATAATCATTCAGGATGTGGTTTTTAATGGGTCTTAGAGCTGAGAATATTGACAAAACCATCATTCAAGGAATACTTGTAAGTTTAATTGAAAATGTCATACACTGACAGAAAAGTTCAAGAGAAAGTTTATACATTTGTTCTCAAGAATTGTTTTTTTTTAACTTGTTGTACTTACCAATGGCAAGAAGTTCTTGATTAGGCTGAATCTTGTAGTTATTTTGACGAGCTGAAGCCGAAAATGTTATGAATAATAATAATAATAAAAAAAAAAAAAAATCTGGCAAGCTTAATAACATTTTCATGAAATAATTCAGTAAAATTTGATATGAAATGACATTTCATGTCAGATTCTTTTTATCATATATGACCTAAACTCAGTAAACTGCGATTATACATGTAACAACAGAGCAAAACATGGAAGTCATGATTCACCGTGTGAATGACATCTGACACCAAGAAAATAGAGTGTGTATTCCTCATACATTATCAACATAACAGTAAATAATACATATTTATAATCAAAGTTAGTTACATTTAATCCAGCTGTTTGAGTTTAACAATATGCATATAGACTACACATGACTCTGTATAATATAGCGATTCAGCCAATAAGCTATATTTAACACGCTAAGTATAGGAATATATGTGATGATTATACAAAACTGAAAACAGCTTTTTAAGCATATTGTCATAAAACAAATGAAGATATGGGAGGATTTTTTATGCCCCTGTATCGATAGATTGGGGCATATTGTTCTTGGTCTGTATGTCTGTTTGTCACAAAACTTTAACCTTGACCATAACACGAAAGTCCTTCCACCTACAGCCTCCAAACTTTCAGGTGCATGAGCTCTTCTCGCTAGGTAACCTTGACCTTCAAGTGACCTTAACCCCAAGGTGTAAGCCCCACTCCTTGTGGGGCATGGTGCTCATATGAACATAGCACTTCTTTTTACTAATATTTGTAAAGGACTCCAACTTTGAGAATCTAATTGAGAACCCTGGCTAAGTGGTAAGACTGTTACCCCTGGGTTAAATAGGTTGTTGGTTCATTTCCTAGAGGCACTATTTTTTTAAATTTGCCAATGAAATTCAAAGGAAACTCATGTCACATGTGCAAGAAAAGTATGCATGTGCTGGATAAATTTGTCTACCCATGTTCTTGTGAAGAGGATTACACATCCATGACATCAGAAGTTTTGGCCTCGGCTTAATGAGTCATATCAACATTGATTTTCCATGCTCTAAATGGAGTTTTAAATAACAAAACCACTGGTTTGAGACTTCATGAGAAACTATCCCCACCATTTAAAGCAGCTTGTTCACAGATGGTCATTGATTAAGATTTTGATTTTAACTATATATGTGTAGTAAGTCTATCAATAACTGTCTACTGATACAATGTCACCCAATGCAACTATCCATGATGGTAAAAAAATTAGGTGGTTTCCCCATCCGTCAAATCCGTCACAGATGGTATTGAAACTATATTTAGACTGATAAAACCTATATTTAGATTATTCACTTTCCAGCATGCACTTATTTTGTAGGATGATCTTACGAAATCACTACCATGAACTGGTTAAGACACCATGTTGCGGAATGTGTCCTTCGAGGATATCGTATTCTAAATTTCACCATTTCGTCAAAGTTATGTTTACAAAAATAGCATTTTCCTGTGCAATGTGACCTACACCTTCTGAGATTATTTGTCAGGAAACAATGACTTTACCAACATTTACCAGGGAGAGTAGAAAATCATTTTTTTTTCAATTTCTACCGATCATCTGTGAATGAGCTGCTTTAAAGGTCTCAGATTCATGTGATCATCTTGGCATGAACGATATTGGCTAAGAGCTGATGAGTGAGCACTTGTTTAAGAAACTTTTTTCTTCTGAATTATACACCGATATAATCTATTTGACAGACTATTTAGTTGAGGTTATGTTTAAAATAAGAATGAAGTGCATGCGTACCGAAAGCTTTTCCGATAGCAATAGACTCCACAAGGCCTAGTAAGGGGACGATTCCAAGGCCTGTTCCAATATCCTGGAATATAAAAACAATACAACTAATCAATGTATATTGGAAAGAACACTTTAGTTCGGTCAGTTTATTTAGGTACCCTTTCTTCTAAGTCAATATATTCCACTTTTCACACCATAATTATATATATAGTATAAAAGTATGTGTCTTACATATTAAACACTGAATGGTCATCATGATTTTGTCATGTACTGGTAGTAGTATCATTGAACAAGAGTGCCAGTGATGCCACAATATACGCCGCCACAAAATATAAAGACCAAGATGGGTCTTTTAATTATTGCTTTTAACATTTCTGTAAGCATAAGCTCATAATGAAGTCTGTAAGACCAATTAATTTAGCTGAACAGTGATAGAACCCTAAAAATGCTTCCAATATGACAGTAGGTCAAATAGCAGTATCAATATGAATCCTTTTTTCTTTCTCTGCATAACTCTTGCAAAAATCACTGTACCAGAAAATCCCTGCTTTATGCACTTTTACCTGTTTAGAAACTTAAGTTGTGTTTTCAAGAGACCATGTTTAGAAAGGCATAACTATTGCAAATATTGATGAACATCAAAATCCCTGCTTTGTTCATATCTACCCAGTATAGTAATGACATTGCCCAAGTTTTGAAAAGATTAGGTCAGAAACATACAAGAAATTGCATTCACAAAGCTGAAATATCAATCAGCTAAAGAGACTAAGTTTCAAGGGACACAAATCTTGCAAAAATTAATGAACCGGAAAATTGCCACTTCATGCACATCTACCCATTAAAGTAATTACATTGACCAAGTTTTGAAAAGATTCATTCAGAAATGTAGGAGGAGTTGCGTTCACAAGGCTGCAATATCAATCAGCTACAGAGACTAAGTTTCAAGGGACACAAATCTTGCAAAAATTAATGAACCGGAAAATTGCCACTTCATGCACATCTACCCATTAAAGTAATGACATTGACCAAGTTTTGAAAAGATTCATTCAGAAATGTAGGAGGAGTTGCGTTCACAAGGCTGCAATTTCAATCTTCTGACAACATAATGGCAATACATTTTGTTTCTGGTTACATTTAAATGGTCACATGCTGTAAAATTCCTGTGGCGGCGTATAAAAAAAGGATGGTAAAATCTAAGTTTTCATGGAGTACACTTTTTTGTTGGTTTTAAGGGTAGTTTTATCAATGAACATAAAACCCTGAGAAAAATAAGAAGATCTCATGGTTTCTTGAATGTGGATCCATGGATATTGAGGGTTAACTGTAAAACTATTTTATCTTCCTTAATTTCTATATACATTTAAAACAGTATTGCAGTCAGACACTTAAATATTGTTGCTGATATAAAATTTTAATGTCAATAAAGTATAATCATTTCATTTTTTTCATTATGCAGTGATGATGATGATGATGATGATGATACACATTATAGTTACATGTACAACTAGTGATGGTTTCATTTTAATTTCATTTCAGACAAAGCATCATTTCTAATGACAATATACATTTTATAAGTACGATATTTAAGTATTAGCAAAACTAAGGCCCACATCCCATATACATCCCCATCTCCAAGCCTCAGCATGTAGACCAATTTAATGATGAAGATAAACAGTAGTTCTGGTGAACTGGTTTTAAACAGATTACATTCTCTCAAGTGTATTACAAGGGGTCCCTGTGGTGGAGTGTTTATAGTCACCAACTTGCTATCATTTAGCCTCTCACTGCTATGGATACGAGTACTGGTTGGGTTATTTGGATTTTTCATGTGAGGAAGCCTTCCAGAAAGCTTATGGTGGGGTGGGGTATTGATGCCTTGGGAAAAAAGCAGACCCAGGACCTACTTTTTGCTCATTCAGTATTGTAGCTCATAGTCTACAGTCAGCATGGCAAAGGAAAATCACTTGTTTTATATAGTATTTAAATTTCAGTGAATTAGTATTCATTCAAGTCAAAAATTTGTACATAAATATTCATGAGGTAAAGAGTTGATATGAAAGCTGACAGCTTAATTTTCCAGGAAACTGCTATCTTTTTCTATATAGCTTTCCTCAATTTAATATAGATTTCATTATTTTACTTCATGTTCTGATACAGTAAAAATTTGGATCTTCTGACAACATAATGGCAATACATTTTGTTTCTGGTTACATTTAAATGGTCACATGCTGTAAAATTCCTGTGGCTACATGCAGCCATATATCTGTCGCCATATGCAAACACATTCCTGCAACCAAATGGAATCACATTCAAGCGGTCACATTTCTGCAGTTACATTCCTATGGCCCCAAAGAAGTTACATTCCTATGGACCCATGAGGCTTTATTCCTGCAGCCCAATGAGGTCACATTCCTATGGCCCTTTGTGTTCACATTCTAGCAGCCCCATGGAGTCACATTCCTGCAGTTCCAAGAGATTATAATAGTACTCACCCCAAGTATTTCTCCAAATCCAATGGTTTCATTTCCATTCTTCAAGTTGAAGTCAGGAATTTTAAAGGGTGGTAAGCCTGCCTGAACATCTCCCGTAATGGAGATCTCTGTATCATGTCCATAAGAGTGTAGAATTGCGACAAACCCCGATGACACAATTACCACGATTGCATTGACACCTGCATCAGAAAATAATAAAATGACAACATATTGAATTGATAACATTTTTGCAAACTTATGTATCTTTTTTTTTAATGAGTTTGACCATTTGATTGAACTTTAGAAAAAAAATTTATATATGAATGTGATTGAGGATTGTGTGTTTGATTATGAAAGAAAAGTCACATTCAGAATAGAATTAAAAATGTTTAAGAAACTGCAGCAGCATATATAAACATCCATGTATTGATGACCTTGCCATTTGCAATGCAATAAAATGATTTTTTTTTTCTGGTATGATTTTTTATTTATAAATAAAATAGGCGGTACTAAGATTGAATTAAGATACCTATATTCCCCTTTAAGAGAATGGGGTATGCCAATAAAAAAATGGGTACAAACATGTGTCTAGAGTAATGTCCCCTGAGTACAAACAGGTGTCGAGAGTAATGTCCCCTATCAGTCAAGACTTGTCTGTCATGCACTGCACAAGCTTTATTGACCCTTAACCTCTTGAATATTCATACTTTAATTTATGACTTCATGAATATCTATTCATAGAACTTGACACTGTATATGCAACTTGCTGTGCAGACTATGAAGAATCTGAGCTACAATATTGTATAAGCAAACAGAGGCAATCTAATGAGACAGCTCCTGGAAAAGAGTTGTCTGATCTGGGTCTGCTCTGTTAGCCATTGCGTCAAAATGTATATATGAGGTGAAGGGTTAACATGCATAGTATCAGTATTTTCATATTCAACACTTCATTAATGATTGCAGGATCTAGCATTTTTTAACAAATTTTCTTTTCATTTACAAATAAGTTACCTTGGTACAAGGTCGTTTTCAAGATGAAGGGAATATTGATAAATTAAAAATGTGAAGTAAATTGCCAAGTGCAAGTAGTTATGTGGGTAGAAAAAAATATGTTGCGAAATGAGAAGATATGGCCAACATAAATCTTTACAAGTTTTTTGAAAATTTTTACTGCCATAGCCCCCCTCCCCCCGCCACCTTTTTCAGTGTCAAAACAAAAGAATAAAGAAATAAAAGGTGTACCATAACCTCCTAGCTAGCTATCCACATGACAAAAACTGTAGATCTTTGAGTGTCTCAGTTTCATTGTGTTCACATCATAATTACAATAGAGATAGGTGATTATTTTTTGCAAAATATTTACCAATTGTGGTTGAGAAATAAAGCAAATATTAAGCATTTCGTGCTTACATACATATAAACCCAATCATGGTCTGCATTGTCTGCTATTCAGTCAATAGCTTTCAGCAAACATCCCTAAAAATAATTAATGGTATTGTCAAAAGTTAAGAAAGGACAAGTCCACTTAAGAAATTTAGCATGGAAAGGGTAATAAAGAAGCAGTATCATGTCCTTGATATGCAAATGTACTTTGATTTAGGGACTGACAGACAGGCTAAGGAATGGATGGGACAAAGTGATTTGTATATAGAATTGTTAGGGATACAACAATCAATAACCAATTTAAATTACCTATTCCGACCAACCAAACAAATTTCCTGAGTATCTTTTGGGACGTTGGCAATGAGGTGCCAATTGGGGGATCCGTCCATTTTATCTTGCGAGTTTGCTGAAATACAAAGAGAGAAATGAAAAATAGAATAATACTTTTTCAAGACATATTCTGTAAATCTCAAAGGAACAATGTATTGTGTATGAGACTTTTTGCTTTGAATTATATCTTTTGCTGACGGTCAGAGGCCTACCCAGTCACAGGAGGAGAGAAAAAAATAAACAACACAAATAATACATCATTATACATTTATAGGAAATTCTAGCATTTGGTCTATGATTTACACAATTAATGGACAAGGCTGAAAAATTCAACAGAAAAAAAATCATTATCTTTTTGACTGAATGCCTTTTTCTCCTTTCACATTAAAAAAAAAAAAATCAATAACTGACAGAATATTTTTTTAGTGAATTTTCTAATCATCTCTTTTTTTAAAAGGAGATTATAGCAACAAGAGGTGTTTCATTGGAACACATGTGTCACCTTCTGAAAGATGTATGATGGAAAAGTGTAACAGACAGGCAGGCAGACCAAAAAGAAGTGATTCCTATGTGTCACCTCACTGACACAGAAAGAACATTGATATATGAATATAAAATAAACGTCCTCATCCCCCAAGTTATGTAGATCATAAGGGTACACTACATGCTGAAATTTCATGCTGTTAAATAAAGCTTTGAGGAAATTCCTGTACATGTATTTGACTGAATTGTTTCCCTCTTGATTGATTTTGATTCAGGCTCTTCAAAAATCAAGTAGTTAAAAGTGAAAGGCTTCTGTATGAACTTTATACTCTTCTACCTCTTCTCAACCATCTCAAAGGGTGCAGTACCCAACTGTGGATCCTAAGGTATGGGTATGAACCCCATTGGGGGCAATTATTTTTCCATGACCTTCTGAGGTACAACCGAGGAACCAACAAGAGAGGTTAGTATATGTTCTAAGAAAATGTTTCCCAATTGAAACATAAAATACGAAGTTCAACCTTCACTTATGCATGATATATTGTATATATTCCATTATAACATGCTCCATTACAACACACATGATTATAACGCATTACATTATAACACACTCAACTGTAACACCAAGGTAAATATAGCACTGTACCCAAAATCTATATATATTTTGTTAAAAAATGGTACATTTTCTCAGTTATAATGTAATCTATTACAACTTGGACCCCAAATAGTGTTATAATAGTGTTATAATGGAGCTTCACAAAATATTAAACATAAGTAAGTTCAATATAACATAGCTTAAGTAAGGTATACATTGTATTAAACATAGCTTAAGCCAAGTCAACATACCTTAAGTAAGATCAAAATAACAAGGCATGATAACCCCATGGTAAGGTCATACACTCTGAAAAAAATAGGTAAACAGCCAAGTCAGCCACATTTCAATACTCATTTTCATTCATTTGTATTTATAACATTTTACCTTACATGAAATTTATCAGAAAGGTTACCATTGTAACCAATATATAGTCCAATCTGGTGGAACCTTTGATTCATCAAATAAAAAATCTAATAACCTGTTTCACTCCAAGTTTGAAGTTTTAAAGAAACTGAAGACTGAAGTGCATACTGGTAATAACAAATACCATAACCATAAATTGTCACTATTTATGCTGATGAAAAAGAGAGTCTTACATCTCAAAATCTAGTTAATGAAAACTATATTCCATTACCTTAATGCATCAAAATGAGTAAATATGTGGTAAAGGGTTAAGTATGGTATACCTTGTATCTGGAATGTGCTTGCATGTTTCATAAATCATATGAAGGAATTCCCTCGGAATGTTTTTGAGGCCAAGTATCCCTTTGATCTGACCACAAGCTATGGTGATTGCTGCTGCTGACGTGAATGCATTAATTACTGGGTAGGAAATGAAGTTCACAAGAATACCTGTAGAGAAAACATTGATAATTGCCATTCATTTTCTGTTAAATTCAATTTTATTTAAACAAGAGGGTCATCATGTGGCCCTATAGAGATCACCAGGGTGCCGATACCATCAGCCTAATTGAAACAATTCTGGTCATTTGATTTATCATCTGACACAAAGAATTCTAAAGTTTCTATACAGTTGATATTAGAAAACAAGATACCGTCTGGAGACATTATAAGGCATTGCAACTACAGTAGAAGACCAAAAGGTTATAGGACTAGGAGCTAACCAAAATTTAATTGACATTGGTTTCAGGTGAGAAGAATTTTGAAATTTTTTATATTGAGTACATGTATATAGGGAAACTAGCTGAGGTCTTGGGAGCCTCATTTTTAAAGGGATTAACTTTATTTTAGCAATCACTGTAGAATGTCAAATAAAATTATAGTGTATCACATTTGGAGATAAAAAATATATAATCTGGCATTGTATCAATTTTATTCTAGGAATTCTTGTAGAGAACTTTGAAGTGATCAATTGTGCCATATGACATTAAGTTCTTATCATTGGTTTTAAAGAAGAATAATTTTGAAATGTTCTATATTTAACATAGATCATAAAATGAAACTAGCAGATCCACCTGAAGCTTCATTTTTCAAGGGATAAACTCTATTTTAGTAAATATGGAAGAGGGTCATGAGGTGACTATTTGGGGTAATTAAAAATTAAATTCTGGTGATAGGTTGTAGAGTTGAAGATTAAAAAAAAAAGATATCATAAAATTTCAGCGTCTTACCTAGGTGGCAGATCCCCATGAGCAGTTGAACTAAGCCACATTCTAAGCACAGGATGATGGCATATGTGGCATCACCCTCCACTGGCGATGTGGCAAAGGCTGCCGTCATGAGTGACATGATAGCGGTTGGTCCCAGGGTGATGTCCTTGGATGTGCCCAGGATTGTATACACGAAACATCCCATGAATGCAGAGTATAGGCCATACTGGTACAGAAACAAATAAGACTCATTGAAAAAAGTTATCCTGAAAAACGTCTTCAGGTAGCATATTTCACTTACTTTTATTATCATATGACAATCAGATTTGTCAAAGCTCCTAATATTGCATATATGATAAACAAGAAGTGTTCCTCAGAACACATGTCACCTGCTGAAAGAAGCAGGAGTAACAGACCAGGGTCTCTGTATATAGTTTTAAGACAGACAGACAAATGGAAGGACAAACAATGGAGAAGTAATCCTTATGTGTCACCTCTGCTTACAGCAGGTAACAAAAAAATAGGTCAGTTGGGTAATCGTAGTCAAAGAGATAACTCACATAAAAAATGTTTATTTGTTTTTCATTTCCAATGTATAAATTTCAGATTTCTTCAACTGTTTTAGAAAACCTCATCAAATTTATTTTATGTTTGAGGTGGCTGGCATTCAACCACTTCAGCACACAATACCATGAATTTGTTGTATATACATGATGTTCCTGTTCTGTGGCCTGTTTTGAAGATTGGTTTACAGTATACTAAGAGTACTATTCTCTTTAAGTTAAGGCTTTACTTCAAGACAATTTTACTTACATACATTAGTCATTAACTTTAATATTAACAAACTTACTAATTCAAATGATATCTTACTAACTTAATTACTGTTTTACATTATCCTTTTATTCATTTTTACTGAAATTTTAACTTACTGAATTACTTACCCACTCACAAACTCCCTTATTTTAATACTAACTTTCTAGGTCATATATTCCCTTACATGCTAATTAACTATGTAACTTGCTGATTTACATATTAATTTCATGCCAATTGGGAAACAAGTTCTTACAATTTATACAAACCTTCGAGACTGTTCCAGTGTTGGACAAGTACTTGGTGCCAACAGGGTTTGAACCCACAACCTTGGAATTGCAGTCACTTATATTACAAATGGAACACAATGCCCTCGAACTTAATTAGCTTTGCATTAATTGTTTCAAACACTGTGGATATTTAAACTGAGTGGTAAAAAGGTTCAAAATAATCTAGGCTGACCTGCTGAGGAAGGTTGGCGATGATGGCATAAGCCAGGCCCTGGGGCAGTACTGTCAGCGCTACTGTGAGCCCACTGATAAAGTCACACTGGAGGTCATACAGCCTGGAAATACACAAACATACTGATAAAGTCACACTGGAGGTCATACAGCCTGGAAATACACAAACATACTGATAAAGTCACATTGGAGGTCATACAGCCTGGAAATACACAAACATACTGATAAAGTCACATTGGAGGTCATACAGTCTGGAAATACACAAACATACTGATAAAGTCACACTGGAGGTCATACAGCCTGGAAATATACAATTATATGTGGGGAAAACACTGATAAAGTAACTCTGGAGGTCTTACAATATGCAAATACACAATTTTATGTTGGGGAACATACTGATATCATTACTCTCAAGGTCATACAATCTGCAAACACACAATTAAATAGTGGGAAACATACTGATAATGTAACTCTAGAGGCCATATTATCAAGCAACAAGAGCGCTCATGGTTATTGCAAAATATGCCCGTCCTGCAATTTCATTAATTAAAAGATCCTAACTTTGGAGTGTCTGTGATATTCTGACTGGTCTTCCATCTCGATTGAGATACTAGGCCAATACACATTGTGACAAAGTTTGGTAAAGATTGATTCACTTACATCAGTGTTAGAGTGCAGACACTGTAAAAAATTGCAATTTTTTATCAATTGAAGGGCCATAACCCTAGAGAATTCAAGATATTTTGGCTGGATATCAAACCTGGTTGAGATATTGTGCCCCCATTCACATTGTGACCAAATTTGGACAAGATTAATTCAAGTCTGTAAGAGTAAGCGAGCAGACACTGTTCATTTAGCAATATTTTTATCAATTCAAGGGCCATAACTACCGAGTGTCTGGGACAATCTGATTGGTTATCAAAAGCGTCAGAAATATTGTACCTATATACATTGTGATCAAGTTTGGTCAAGATAAGTTCATGTTTGTTTGAGTAGGACAGCATACAACATCAGTGGATGCTGCTCATCTACCCACCCACCTGCTGCAGGTGAATATTTTTGACAGGGGTATAAAAATGGTTCCCAGAACTTATTATTGTAAACATTTGAAAGGTTATAAAAAGCACTAAATGTACATCATATTTCTGAAATTAAAACATGATAACTTTAGGGAAGAAGACACTAACAACAGTTACTGGTTTTTATGCTGATTGTTTGTCTTTCATGGTCCTATCTTCCGAGGCTGCATAGTTTAACACGTCATAGATACATGTAAGAGCTTATCTTGTTCTGTAACTTAATTTCAAAGGAGACCTTTTTGCCAGATATAAGCTGTGCATCCCTTTACCTCATGAATATTAATCAATATTAATGTACAAATTTATGACCTCAATGAATATTAATTAACTGCTCATTAAATGACTTATTTAATGATGGATTTAAGCAAACAGTGGAGACCCTGATCAGACAGCTCTTATAGGAGCTTGCTCTGTTTGCCTATGCGTTAAAATGAGTCAATATGAAGTAAAGGGTTGTTGCACCTTGGGGAAACCAGTGTTTTCTTTTTCCTGCCATTCCTTTTTATTCAAAACCTGACCAAGTCACCTATTAGATCTCTATGGTCACAATATACACTACTTGTACATCATTAAGGGTCAAATATGTAACTAATTATTGCTATATGACCTTAATAAACATAGCAAATTTCTGGAAATGAGAGTAATTTTACACATTTTGTATGTCATAAAGAATTTTGGTCATTTTTGATGGATAAAATGAATGAAAAAACAAATCTAGAGGTTATATTTAATAACTGGAATAAATTTTAGACATATTTGGTCAGAAAAGTATTTTTCAATACCCGGTGATCGGTTTCTCTTTTCTCTATTACCTCAGGATTTGAAGGTAATATACTAACTTCAAGTTCCTGAGTGGTTTATCACAAATTTGAGATCTGCTTTTACTCTACAACACTAGTTCTTCCTTTGATTATTACAGATATCTTTATCAACAAGATGGCAGATACATTTTAATCATATTCAATATATTTTTAAAAACTCCATTCATTGAAATACAAAAAGTTGAGTATTTAGTAATTACACTTCTGTAAAGCTATAACTATACTACATTTGTGTATCCCTTTCCCTCATATAGACTCATTTTGATGCACTCAATAGGTACCACATAAAGCCTGATCTGCAGAAAACCACAGTTAAACCTTACCAAATTTAATTACAAAATCCTCATTTCCAGACCACTGAGGAGCAGCGAACAGCATAAAACCTGATCAGCCTGCGAGTTACTCGCAGGCTGATCTGGTTTTATGCTGTTCGCATAGGTCTTTTCATGGTGTCCTCTATGAGGGAAAGGGCTATACTGTGAAAATCGGGTTAAGAAAACACTCAATTACACTGGACAGCTGAAAATAACTTTATATAATACACTTAATTTTTTTTTCTAAATTTGAACCAATGTCAATTCACACTGAAGTCAGAGGTCCTACACAGAACTACTGATACATTGCTTGAATAATTGTTTTTTCCCATTTTCTGCTGTATTTGGGTTCCTCATCCACTTAAAATTAGCAGGTGGGTGACTGTATAAATACAGCAACAGTTAACTCAAACACAACAAGATTGCTTGAACTTCTTACACATACAAGGGGTGTCTCAGAAATTTTATTGAATTTCTTCATATCTCTTTTATTTTTATGTAAATACGCTTGATTTTTACAAAAATATTCTTTAAATAGGTTTTCGTACCTCGCAGAATATAATTATGGGATGGTGATTTTAGGAAATACATGCTTTGTCCTCTAGAAGCAGTCAAACCTCACTAAAATATTAAAAAATATCGAAAATTCAAAAACATGACTTTTAGGATTTTTGTCGCTTCTGACTGTATTTTTAGTTCAATCTTAATGAAATTTTCACAGGTTATGTAGTTTTATGTAGTTTTATATTTCAAAGGGCCTATCAATTTGAAAATTAAAAAAAGTGTAAAGGTCAAGGTCATATAACAATTATTGTATTTTTTTTTCCATCCAAAGTAGCTCCAAAACTAAAATTCATTTCATCAAAATAATATTGATAAAAGTGTAAGTGCTTGAAGAGCTCTCTCCAGTGATATATAGTTTTTGAAGATTGGCCTTGATTTAATCATTTCATGGTAGTCCAAAATTCGATTCCTTGTTGAGCAATTGTAAATTAGTTTTTATGCTTTAAACTGTGATATTTTAGAGTGTTCAACCCATGCGACTTGTATGCTAAATTGAATTACATTCTACATTGCTAATTACATAATGGTATAATTTTAATCAGTTTTGTTTTCAAAGTATGCCACTAGGGGGCGCTTTGCATGAAATCACCTCTTTGCTCTTAATACAAAATATTGAAGTCTGATTTGAATGTGTTTTTTTGTCTAGTGTTCCTTGTGGACTACCCAATAAAATATGATGGGAATTGTGCATCAGATTGTGCCTGGAAAGGCTGAATATTCAAACCTTTCAAAAAAGTGTGCAAATGGGGGGGGGGGATGTCTACAAAATACATTCCCTTTTTTGTTTCAGATCAGTTAGAAGAATTCTGTTTGCTACATATAATTTGCAAGACATACACACCAAATATATGGGGTGGCGATTTTAGGAAATACATGCTTTGTCCTCTAGAAGCGGTCAAATTTCATTAAAATATTGGAAAAATCAAAATTTCAAAAACATTTTTTCTTTTTATTGTTGCTACTGACTTTTTGTTCAATCTTCATGAAATTTTCACAGGTAATGTAATTTCATATTTCACAGGCAATGTAATTTTATATTCTAAAGGTTCTCATAATTTTAAAAATAAACAAGAGGGCCAAGATGGCTAAATCGCTCACCTGAATTTGGTATGATGTAGAAAAGCTGTAGAAATCCGGGAGTGGTCATGGGGCAAAAATTTTGCATTGATGTTGAGGCAACATGAGCTGATACTATGTACAAAATATCAAATCTGTAGGTCTTTATATTTAATTTCTGAGAAAAAGCATTTTAAAGATTTTCCCTTCTGGTTGCCATGGCAACCAAAGTTCTTCATGAAATTCAATAAAATTAGGAATTAGCCTCAGGCTTACATAAGTATCATTTGAGTGAAATTTGGTGAAAATCCATGGAGTGGTTTCGGAAGAGAAGATTTTTAAAAAATTCCCAATATAGTTCTATACAAAAATCTGGGTGTGGTCCTTGGGCATGGCTCATTGTGACCCAAGGGGCACAAGTTTTGCATTGATGTTGAGGCAATAGGAGTTGATGCTATGTACCAAATATCAAATATGTAGGTCTTAATATTTCTGTGAAAAAGCATTTTAAAGATGCCATGGCAACCAGAGTTTTACATGGTATTGAAAAATAGGAATTTGCATTAGGCTATCATAAGTATCATTTGGCAAAATTTGATGAAAATCCATCTGGTAGTTTCAGAGGAAAAGATTGTTGAAATAGTTGACGCACGACCGACAATCAAGTGATCACAAAAGCTCACTTTGGTTTATTGCTTCCTTTTCATAATGTGCATTACAAACAATTGTCAGTTCATAAATGTTTGGGACAGAGAGAATTAAAATAAAATAAAAATGGTTGTGCTACTAACACCAAAGTATAAGAACACCTCATGTCATAGTGGTGAAAACGTATTCAAATTATGAAAATTTTAACTTCTATTCACTTGAAAACTTCTGTTAATCTCTGAATTTAACTTTTTATTTCACCGTCAATCTGATTTGCATAATCACAAATATATCAACTATTTTTGTCAAATTTGCGGATTAATTTCACAGAAACAAGTCAATAAAACCTTTAACTTTATACTAGACCAAAAGCAAATATGAAATGTTTGATTAAAACGTTTTAAATTAAATAAATTTATACAAAATTAAGAAGGCAAATGACACTTGGTCTATGACATCACAAGGGTCATTATGACCCTTAAATGTAAATACTGCCAAGCAGCTAACAAAATCGGCATGTAACATACTTTAAGAGATTTTTTTTCGCAAAAAAATGTTTGTTCGTGGTTTCCCTTATATAAATGGACAAAATGGGAAAGGTGTTAGAAAAAGTAAAATTTTCTTTGTGGTTCACTTTTAAGTGTCTGTGTAATTGGTGGTTTACCTAATTTACATAAATAACCAGTCCAGGAAAAGTTCATATGTGCGAAGTTATTATTTTCTTACTTGTAATTGATTTTAGCTCTCCTCACCTGTGTAATGATGCTATTTTAAGGTGTGTCTGTCAAGCGACATTCATCCCAGAAAAGTATCTCAGAACCATAAATTGTCTCAGTTTCCAGTCTATGAATAAACACAAAGAACAAACCATGTGTAAGTTAAGTAAATTTGGAGCTGTAGTTATGAAACTTTTTCAATACCCACCCAGCCGGCAAAACACGCAAAACTGATGTATATTGTTTAAACAGTTATTTGCGTATCAATATATTATGCATTACCTCTTTTCGATACTATTCTCTGTATTTTCACTTACAACCAACAGTTTGGATGTTAAGTTACTAATATGCTTTAAAATATCTAATCTCACATGCACCTAATGTAACAATAAACTTGTAACTTGTAAACTTGTAACCAAACACAAGGATCTAATTTTATAATTACACTGGGATTGTACACTGAACCATGCCCTTATCACCATGCATGGCTTGCATGGCAGTGGCATAAACCAGATGGAAGACACTTGAGGGGGCACATTTAAAGAAAAGAGGGTATCAAAAACCAAAAAAAAAATATGTCAGCACTGTCTGCAGCCTAGGAGAAGAGGAATTCAGGGATATTGGTTTAATAAC
>CM037778.1:55336373-55386373 GCA_021229015.1 Solen grandis
AGTTTAGCATTGCTATATTTATAAATAGATCTACATTTGTAAGTGGTCATTTTTGTGTTAAACATGTAGTTATCACATGACTTGACTTCTTCGTCTGAACGCATGCTACTATAGAGATGGTCCCATTTCTTTAATATCTGTCATTTACGAGTATTATCCACGAATTTTTCATGGTAATTTTACTCATTAAGTACATAAGGAAACAAGTGGATACATATATCCCGGAACTTACATACATAAATGCATACAGCCTCCGTTCTATAAATGTATGTGATTTTAATCATTTTAATTGTTCAAAACACATATATCAGATGATTTGTCACTGACCTATTCTAGACTTCACCTGTGTGAAGGCAGCATGTGCAGCTCTTTTGTGTCGATGTTCAATCGCCAGAATAAAACGTGTAAACATAAGGTGAAATGTGATAAATTATCACGATCAGCACGTGCAGCACTGGCTTTCATTTCATTTGTCATCACTTATTGTTACAGGGTGGCCTTAAACTTGTGCAGGACATGTCAGCGATCACTTGCATCCATATGTGGTATGTGGCTTGAGAAAGCTGTTGTTTTTGTTTATGTGTTTGGATCGCTTGTCGCTGTAGACAGGTACATATGTGCTGGAATATCATTAGCGGCCTTAGTTCTTCTGGACTCAAGTGTTGATTCAGCATAGAGGTGACGCTTACTTGTATTGTGGTATCTGTTAGTGACATACCGTGCCGCCCTCCTCTGTACCATCTCTAATTTCCTTGTCTGGTCTTCAGTATGTGGATTTCAAATAGTTGATCAGTACTCCAGGGTTGGACGTACGAGAACTATGTAGGCTTTGGTTTTTGAGTCTTCAATACTGACTCTAAAATTTCTACGAAGAAATCTATATGTACTGTTCCCCATCTTGGTAACCTTGTCTGGGTATTCCGTGTCAAGTTCTGCGTTATGTGCACTTCTGGTTACTTGGTGCACTCCTCAGGATCCGAGATCTTCAGGGTGTAGGTGAAAACCACAGGAGACCTCTTTCGATGGACACGTAGAATGGTGCATTTTTTCTGGGTAAAGGGACCTATCCCATTTATTCTCCCATTTCACCAGGTGAAACAGATTTTGTTTCAGAATAGTAAAAAAACAGATTCAGAGCTGATCTCCCGATCGTCTACAAAGAACCTAGAACTGGATTTTACGTGCAGTGCGTAAATCATTGATGAAGGCAAAATATAAGGCCGGGCCAATGACACTTCCCTGTGAGATGCCGCTAGTGACAAGTGCAGGCTCGGATGTAGCTCCATCAACGATGACATGCTGGGTTCTATTCGAAAGAAAGGCTTGGTTCCAGGTCAAATCCCATAGTGGCTGAGCTTGGATAACAGTCAACTGTGTGGAACCTTGTCGAAATCCAGGACGGCAAGATCGTATTGGCATTGAGCGGTGATGAAAGGTAAGTTTTGATTATTGTCAAATTAATTACATTTTAAAATTACGCATTTGCAGGACTGTCTTGCCAGAGATAGCTAGAAGTCTAAGTACAAAATCATTCAGGCACCTTCATACGATTGCAAAACCAGACCAAACTGAAAGTAAAATTACTGCAATATAGATACTAAACCCAAATTCCATTGCATCACTTAATATTTAGAAAATTTAAGGGGGAGGCTGTCACGGGAAATAGTCTTTTTATTCATAGATACCGTGTAATTTTGTATCGTACATTTGTCTTATTTTAGTTCAGGTTTGAAATGTAATGATTATTGTATTTTATACGGTTGATATAGTCGTGTTCAGGTTGTAATAAGCGTATTTATCGAAAGAATTTGGTCTACGAGGGATGTTCAAATTGAAATGCAACTCGGGTAATATTATGTAACTACGCACGCTTTTCACACAAAAAATTCTTGGATCGCCTAGGGGCATCAATTATCTCTCGGTCGATACCAGTTTTGTGTAAATCTGTCCTCTCTAGCCTCCTTCTTCTTCTTCCTTGATGTACATAACCCACTCTGGGGTATTGTCGTACATGAGTGTATGTACAAAGATGTGTGTACGGCGCGCATGTATGTACAGTGCAGAGTAAAAACAGTTAAAACAGGCAAATTCTCAGTTTACCCCAGCGTCACTAGGCCTCGGCTACACAACGAGAAACATTACTCGTACATACTAATGATAAAATGGTTGGTAAAAAATCTGCGTTCGCCGCCCAAATACGGGCCTACATCAAAAACCGCTGTTTTCTTGGAATAGGTCCAAAAGAGATATTTCATGAAATATGCTCAATTTATAGACCTAGTGAGCTGTCCTATGCATCGGTTACTAGGTGGTGCAAGAAATTTCCAAGTGGAATAACGTCCTTGCAAGATGCACCATGTGGCCATCGCAGAAAGACAGCAACCAGTCCCAAATGGTAGAAAAAGTCAGAGAAATTGTATAGATATATGCAAGATTCACTGTTAGGGAAATAGCCCGAAAGGTAGGCATCTCAATAGGGGCAGTTCATTCAATTCTAAGGAAGCACCTTAAAATGAATAAGATAACTGCGCGATGGATACCCCATTTGCTCACAGATGAGCAGAAGCGCCACCGCGTGAAAATGGCAAAATCTTTGCTGAAAATGTACCCAAAATACAATAATCGCTCGTTAGCCAATATCGTCACAGGCGACGAGACATGGGTGCATTTATATGAGCCCAAACGAAAATATGAAAACAAGATATGGGCTACAAAAGACATGAAAAGGCCATGTATAGCCAAACGCACAATGAGCGTCAGAAATGTTATGTATGCATTTTTCTTCACAAATCAACGGCCTGCTATACAAATTGCTGTTCCGAAAGGTAAATCGGTAAATAGCATGTTCTACAGAGGGGCTGTTCTAAAAAAGTCGAAGAAATATTTCAATAGACGCAGGCCAGCGACAGGTTCGTCGGGGGTCAGGTTGCTGCATGACAACGCGTCTAGCGGGTATTGTACGCGATTTTTTAAGGCAGG
Source organism: Solen grandis (assembly GCA_021229015.1). Taxonomy (NCBI): domain Eukaryota; kingdom Metazoa; phylum Mollusca; class Bivalvia; order Adapedonta; family Solenidae; genus Solen; species Solen grandis. Next base: position 55,339,353 of record CM037778.1, read on the forward strand.
AAAAGGTTGTAGAGCTTCCGCACCCGCTGTATTCCCCAGACCTTGCCCCCCTGTGACTACTTCCTGTTCCCGAGGCTCAAAAAGTACCTCACTGGACGAAAATACAAAACACGAAAAATTCTTGGTTCAGCCATCTTCCAGTGTCTCAAGGGTATACCCAGAAACGACTATGAAACTGCCTTTAAAAAATGGATCAAACGGTTGAAACTGTGCATAGCTTACGGAGGTAAATACTTTGAAGGAATCCGATAGTTGGTTTGTGATCAGCCTGCAAGCTACAGGTTGTTTTGAAAGTATACTGGTGGTTTAAGTCCTTTCTTTGTTCACTATATTGATGAATAACACGATAATATTGAGTGTTGAAATTATGAATATTGTTATCTGATTATTTTTGATATTTCATTTCAGGGATTGGTCACTTGGTGCCATAGATCTCCTGCAGCATCCATTCTGTCATCAGAAAGCAGTGTCTACAAAGTCAGCAATCAGCCTCCAACCTTGAGCCTCAGAGAGACAGTGATCTTTTGGGTTGAGCACTTCATGCAATGGAGACTTGGTAAGCTCTTATTACTACAGCTGCTGTTTCATACCACCATCTTTTCTACTTTCAACGACTACTACTGCTACAACTATTCATTATCATCATCTTCCTCTACTTTTACTACTACTAACACTTACATATCATGAGCTCATCTGATTTTTGAGGGGAAAAAATAGCCTAAATTGTCATCAATCTTGCGTTGTCCGCACTGGCGTTCACCATGGTTAAGTTTTATGTTCAGGTCAAATTTTTCACACATGGAGTATCAAAATTATTGCTTTGAAACTTGGAACACTTATTCACCACCATCAGTTGACTCTTGGCTGCAAGAACCATGATTCTACTTTGCTTTTTTGCAAGAATTATATGTCCCTTTTACACTTTGTGAACTAGCTGCTTTAAAGACCATCACAGCTTTTAAATTTTACATCTCTGTTCACAGTTGGTCGAGGATCATGCGAGATGGTTCAACTACCTAAATGACATTGATACCGTTCAGATCAGCTAGATTGATCTTAATGCACTACTACCAGAATGGTACAGATGAAAGTGTGGTCTGTTCCAATATGCCCCATGTAAGTTTGTTAGAATATTAGTATGGTTAGTAAACCCATAAAATATTAGAATACTTTCAACGTATTTATGAGTAGAGGACTTGACTTGACTATTTGGGTATACTGTCGCTTCGACAGTATTTCAGTCATATGGCGACCTCCAGCTAATTACAGGTGGAGGAAGAACCCGACTGCACGGAGACATCCGGGTAGAACCATCGACCTACCGTAAGCCAGCTGGAAGGCTTCCTCACATGGAAATCCGAATGACCCTGTCGGGATTCGAACCCACGCAGTGAGGGACTGGGTGAGTGTTAAAGTCAGCGACTTTACCCTCTCGGCCACGAAGGCCCCCATGAGTAGAGGAAGTAAATGTAAAAACGAAATAAAAAATACTAATGCAAACTTATTTTTATGGCTCACAAAATAAACAGAACTTATGATTTTATTGCATTGTTGTACTTTGAAATACAGAATGAAATGAAGTATGGAATCATTTAAGTCAAATGAAGTAATGTTTTTTTTTAGAGGAGCAATTGTAGAATTAGATTATCACTGTAAAAATGCTTAATGATCATATACTCTTGAAGGTTTTTCCCCTTTATAACATTCATCTATCCTTTCATTTTGTTTTGTTTGTTTACAAATGTTGTTACAGAAAATTACATTTCTGTTCTACAGTGCTAATGGTTGACTTCAGAAGTGGTGTGGTTACTACGAACCAAATCCTCCAGTCAGATGAAGTGTTAAAGTTCGCTTAAGCAATGACCAACAGTCCTGCCAAAGTCAGTTTTGTTTCCACAGGAAAGACTGCACTAGCTCAGGATTATAATTTCCTGAATTTGGGGTCTTCATGCGTAGTTACTGAAATAATTTAAATCCTCTTACCATTTATGAAGTGGGACAAAATCTGCTCAAGTGAAGTTATATTCTCATAGATTTGGGTCTTCATACGTAGTTACTGAAATAATTTAAATCCTCTTTACCATTTATGAAGTGGGGCAAAATCTGCTAAAGTGAAGTTATATTCTCATAAGTTTTTGGTCTTCATACGTAGTTAATGAAATAGTCCAGCTCCCCCGCCCTATTTCTTACTTGCGGATGGTCGGTGGTTCTACACGGGTGCCTATGTGTACTCGGGGTCTTCTTCCACCTGTAATTAGCTGGACGTCGCTATATGATTGAAATACTATCGCAGCGACGGTAAACCCCAATACAACTACAACTATTTCTTACTACTTATGAAGTGGGGCAAAATTTGTTCAAGTGAAGTTATATTCAGATATGTTTGGGGTCTTCATACGTAGTTACTGAAATAGTTCAGCTCACCCCCTATTTCTTACTACTTATGAAGTGGGGCAAAATCTGGTCAAGTGAAATATTTTGTCATAGGTTTTGGGTCTTCATACGTAGTTACTGAAATAGTCCAGCTCACCCCCTATTTCTCACTACTTGTAAAGAAGGGCAAAATCTTCTCAATTTAAGTTATATTCTCATAGGATTCGGGTCTTCATACGTAGTTACTGAAATAGTTCACCCCAACCCCTGTTTCTCACTACTTGTAAAGAAGGGCAAAATCTTATACGTAGTTACTGAAATAGTCCACTCACCCCCTATTTCTTACTACTTAGAAGTGGGGCAAAATCTGGTCAATTGAAATATTTTGTCATAGGTTTTGGGTCTTCATCCATAGTTACAGAAATAGTCAAGCTCACCCACCCTATTTCTTACTATTTATGAAGTGGGGCAAAATCTTCTCAAATGAAGTTATATTCTCAATTTAAGTTATATTCTCATAGGATTCGGGTTTTCATACGTAGTTACTGAAATAGTCCAACTCATCCCCTATTTCTTACTACTTATGAAGTGGGGCAAAATCTGCTCAAGTGAAATATTTTGTCATAGGTTTTGGGTCTTCATACATAGTTACAGAAATAGTCAAGCTCACCCACCCTATTTCTTACTATTTATGAAGTGGGGCAAAATCTTCTCAAATGAAGTTATATTCTCATAGGTTTTGGGTCTTCATACGTAGTTACTGAAATAGTCCACCCCACCCCCTGTTTCTCACTACGTGTAAATGAGGGCAAAATCTTCTCAATTTAAGTTATATTCTCATAGGATTCGGATTTTCATACGTAGTTACTGAAATAGTCCAACTCACCCCCTATTTCTTACTACTTGTAAAGAAGGGCAAAATCTTCTCAATTTAAGTTATTTCTCATAGGATTCGGGTTTCATCGTAGAAATAGTCCACCCCACCCCCTGTTTCTCACTACTTGTAAAGAAGGGCAAAATCTTCTCAATTTAAGTTATATTCTCATAGGATTCGGGTTTTCATACGTAGTTACTGAAATAGTCCAGCTCACCCCCTATTTCTTACTACTTATGAAGTGGGGCAAAATCTGCTCAAATGAAGTTATATTCTCATAGGTTTGGGTCTTCATACGTAGTTACTGAAATAGTCCACCCCACCCCCTGTTTCTCACTACTTGTAAAGAAGGGCAAAATCTTTCCAATTTAAGTTATATTCTCATAGGTTGGGTAATAGTTACGAAATAGTCAGCTCACCCCTATTTCTTACTACTTATGAAGTGGGGCAAAATCTTCTCAAATGAAGTTATATTCTCATAGGATTCGGGTCTTTATACGTAGTTACTGAAATAGTCCAGCTCACCCACCCTATTTCTTACTACTTATGAAGTGGGGCAAAATCTTCTCAATTTAAGTTATATTCTCATAGGATTCGGGTCTTCATACGTAGTTACTGAAATAGTCCACCCCACCCCAATTTCTTACTACTTATGAAGTGGGGCAAAATCTGCTCAATAAGTTAATAGGATTGGGTCTTATACGTAGTACTGAAATAGTCACCCCACCCCCTTTTCTACTACGTGTATAAGGGCAAAATCTTCTCAATTTAAGTTATATTCTCATAGGATTCGGTTCTTCATACGTAGTTAATGAAATAGTCCAGCTCCCCCGCCCTTTTCTTACTTGCTGTAGGTCGGTGGTTCTACCCGGGCACCTATGTGTACTCGGTGTCTTCCTCCACCTGTAATTAGCTGGACGTCGCTATATGATTGAAATTCTATCGCAGCGACGGTAAACCCCAATACAACTACAACTACAACTATTTCTTACTACTTATGAAGTGGGGCAAAATTTGTTCAAGTGAACAATATTTGTTCAGATATGTTTGGGGTCTTCATACGTAGTTACTGAAATAGTCCAACCCACCCCTTGTTTCTCACTACTTGTAAAGAAGGGCAAAATCTTCCCAATTTAAGTTATATTCTCTGATCATTAGGATAGTTCGGGTCTCCATCTCATAAGGGGTTAAGTTTACTGAAATAGTCCAGTTCCCCCGCATTATTTCTTACTTGCGGTAGGTCGATGGTTCTACCCGGGTACCTATATGTACTCGGTGTCTTCCACCACCTGTGATTAGCTGGACGTCGCTATATGATTGAAATACTATCGCAGCGACGGTAAACCCCAATACAACTACAACTATTTCTTACTACTTATGAAGTGGGGCAAAATTTGTTCAAGTGAAGTTATATTCAGATATGTTTGGGGTCTTCATACGTAGTTACTGAAATAGTCCAGCTCACCCCCTAATTCTTACTAATTATGAAGTGGGGCAAAATCTGCTCAAATGAAGTTATATTCTCATAGGTTTGGGTCTTCATACGTAGTTACTGAAATAGTCCACCCCACCCCCTGATTCTCACTACTTGTAAAGAAGGGCAAAATCTTCTCAATTTAAGTTATATTCTCATAGGAATCGGGTCTTCATACGTAGTTACTGAAATAGTCCACCCCACCCCCTGTTTCTCACTACTTGTAAAGATGGGCAAAATCTTCTCAATTTAAGTTATATTCTCATAGGATTCGGGTCTTCATACGTAGTAACTAAAAAAGTCCACCCCACCCCCTGTTTCTCACTACGTGTAAATGAGGGCAAAATCTTCTCAATTTAAGTTATATTCTCATAGGATTCGGGTCTTCATACGTAGTTAATGAAATAGTCCAGCTCCCCCGCCCTTTTCTTACTTGCGGTAGGTCGGTGGTTCTACCCGGGTACCTATGTGTACTCGGTGTCTTCCTCCACCTGTAATTAGCTGGACGTCGCTATATGATTGAAATTCTATCGCAGCGACGGTAAACCCCAATACAACTACAACTACAACTATTTCTTACTACTTATGAAGTGGGGCAAAATTTGTTCAAGTGAAGTTATATTCAGATATGTTTGGGGTCTTCATACGTAGTTACTGAGATAGTCCAGCTCACCCCCTATTTCTTACTACTTATGAAGTTGGGCAAAATTTGTTTCAGTGAATTCATATTCTGATAGGTTTTGGGGTAGCTCACCCCATATTTCTTACTTCTTATGTAGTGGGGCAAAATTTGTTCTTAGTGAAATTATATTTAAATAGATTGTTATTGACACTTGGGAAATTCTAGGTTAGTTCAGTGTGTGTTTATGGAGAAAACAATACTTACACAGGCACATAATTGGCGGCAGAATACATGGTCCTTCAAACTGATTCCTCGATTATAGATGACTGTGCTCAAGGTGAGTTCAGTGCATAATTCATGTTTATACCTTTTTCACAAGAATCTCATTCATTTTAAAATCACACACATATTCTAACACAGGAAATTTTAAATATGGCATGGCTCTTAAATGATAAAAGAATGCCAGGCATCATATTGTACGTACTTTAGTGTCTTCGTCTCTTAAGCAATCTTTTTCAAATATTTATGGCCATAATCTCTCGACTGAGTAGTATTATGGCTAATATCGGACAATTCAGTCCTGAGTTTTAGCCCATGTATAGACTTACACAGGAAAACACTAGAACAATTTTCTCGCCAGAAACCACAAAGCCTGGAGTTAGGATATTTGGTGTGTAACATGGCCTAGTGGACCTCTTTCAAAATTATGGCCCTGGCATCATAATTGGCTTGGCCCAAGGGAGCAAATTTGAATTTTCTTAGTTTGAAGTTTAGCTTTCTTATTATGATTTAAGGAATCTTAAAATGGTGTTTGGATTATTTGGATGTTTCAGGTCGTCTGATGTGCTGTTTGTTGGACGGTACCCTGCATGGTACGGACGAATGACGATGGCGTATGCCATGTGAGTTTCTTTTTTATTTTATTGTTTTGCTTTTTTATTTGTTTTTCATTATTGTATATGTTATATGTTTTCTCTTCAGCTATTTCATAGACCTGTCAATATCTGAAAAAGTGGCACACAATGTTCAGAAATAAAAGTTTAAGAGTTCTCTGTATTTAGGGTTCAAGCTATCAATTTCCATTGATAACGTCCCCCAGTTTCTGAGCTATTGTGTGTGTATGTCAAAATGAGCCATGTGACGCGTCTGGTGTGGTGTGCTTTAGCCTCCATCGCTGGTTAACCAGTTTCTGGTGAAAAGGGAGCATTAGTCTCCCCTACCAGTATATAGCCTCTCCATAGTCAAACCCTATACAGTGCCTCCTCGTGGCGACACACGTCAGCTGAGGACTTCTGTGTCCTATGGTGGCTGATTTCTGCCATTTCGTGTTGTCTTCGCTTCCTTTCGGGGCGAAGACACGACAACACGAAACATCTCATGCGAAATAACGAAATTTTAACAGGCGAAAGGACGAAAAGTTTCGCCTTTGAATGTTTCGTGTCCGCGGGTCGAAACCTTTCGTGTTGGCGCCCTTTGTTTGTCGTAAAAAAGGCGAAATAACGACAATGTTGCAGATTTCGTGTTGTCGTCCTTTCGCCTCGAAAGGCGAAAGTCGAAATAACGAAAATGACAACGCTTCGGGTTTCGCCTTCCGGTAGACATGCGCAGAACGTTTAACATCCTAAAGAAAATGAATAATTAGAAGAAAACATAAAATGTTTGCACTACCTAATCTGATATATCCTATTTCAGTATTAGACAATTTAAGTTTGCCAATAATAGATGATATAGCTTCACTTTTCAAAAAGGTAGAGCTATTGTCATGACCCTCTCATCAACGTCAGTTTTGGTTAAGGTTTTCGTTCAGGTCCATTTCTCCATAACCATCAAACACTTCAAACTTGGTATACAAAGTCTTGCTCTCTGTCAAAGCAAAAGGGGGGGGGGGACTCATTTCATAAGGGCGGGTAACACTAAAAATATTTTTTTGTCACACCTTTTTTGTTAAGGTCTCGGCTCAATGCCATATGTCACATGTTTTTATGTTAACACTGAAAAATATAATAGTAACAGTTTACATTATACTATCCAGCACTCAGAAAAAACGATCGCGCTGTCTTGGGATATCTCTTGATTTATGTTGCATGGCAGACAGATAAACTTGATCAAATGTACAAACATTGTTGTCTTAAGCTAACAGACATGTATTCATTAAAGCATTAAGGCCATGCAGATTGTGGTGACTTGAAAATATTACCATTTGTAGAATAATGAACAGATATCATTCTAATATTTATGTATCCAAAGTGCTTAAATGTTAGTAAAGTACTTTTTTCCAAATTAATACATCAAACTTTGATTTATGCTAATATTGATCAGATATGTTCCCCACCCCCATTGACATTTTAAAACACAGCTACACATAAGAATCAGTCCAGTCCTGTCCTACTCACGTGAAGAAATGATTGGGTGCAGGGGTTTTGATCACCTTGAGTTTTATTTGATTACCTTCTGCACCAATCACAACAGGTGATCTTTCTAAATTGAATCAAGTTAATTACGTCAATGGATACCAAGTTGTTTGTTTGATGGAAGCTTTGGTGTTCTACCAAGAGGACTGGGTTCACCTCCCTGGGAACCATATCCTATCCTTTGCTTCTTATAAATCATCATTTATTATTTCTCATTTATCTTTTTTGATATTTTAGCTCACAAGCGCACAACATGTTCAAGGCGAATTATATATCGTTAACAGACATTCATCTCATGGCTGTCAGGCTGTCTATCATAATTGTTTAATCAAAGTTTATCCCTTGAAAAATGAGTTTCTTTATGGTTTGGATAGTTTCCTAATATTCTATATACAGATTTTTTAGACTATGATCGGGCACAAATTTTACATCAATTTGAGAGAAAACGGCATGGCTTATGAAAATCTCCTCGTTTACACTAATTGTGATGTTGACACATACAACTGCTGCATGTCATATTTAAATTTTAAATACACTCATGGCTATTTTACTGAGTTGCTGAAGAAGAAAAAATGGTTATGAAATATTATTTTGGAAACAACCCATTCTACTGATGTGTTTTATAAAAAAGCACTGAGATAACCGGTGACTCTATGCAGTGCTGGAATAATTCACGTTCAAATGTCACAGACATGAAGAAATGCATAACATTCAAACATTCATTAATGTCAATGCTATAATCATATAATTTATATTTTTAGCTCGACTATTCGAGCGTTGACGTTGCAGCTTTTGGTAAAAATTTGCATGCAAGTTACTATCAAGCTTACATCTCAATAATCATTCATGGAATTGACTTGAAAGTTTATGTATATATTCAGGGGCTTCAGACAACCAAGGTAGATAGCTCTTGAATGAATTTAATACAAATTACGGCCCCTTTTTAACTTAGAAATTTTGGTCAAAGGTTTGCATTCAATAGAAAATTTGGTTGAAGTTTTGTATGCAAGCTACTATCCAGTTTATACTTCAATAATCATTCATGGTATTGACTTGAAAGTTTACAAATATGTTTAGGGGCATCAGACAACCAAGGTAGATAACTCTTGACTGAATTTAATACAAAATACGGCCCCTTTTTAACTTATAACGTTTTGGTTAAAGGTTTGCATGCAAGAAATTTCATGCTTATATATCAGTAACGAGGCATATGGATGATTTGAAACTTTTTTATGTGTCCAGTGGTATAATGCTATAAAGACAAATAGTTTTTGCCTGTATATAATATAATGCAATATCTCAGATATTGTTTATGGCATTGTCTTAAATGTTTATGATTGTGTTCAGGGACATCAGAAAACCAAGGAGGATAACTCTTTGACTGAATTTGATTAAACAAATTATGGCCCTTTCCTAACTTGGATTTTTGGTTAAAGTTTTGCATGCACAGTGTTATTGTGCTTATGTCTCAGTAACTTGCCATGGGATTGATATTAGACATAATAAAAATATTAAGGGGTATCAGACTATCAAGGTATATCATTATACCCCCGAAACAAAGTTTGGGGGGGGGGTATATAGGAGTCACCCGGTGGTCGGTCGGTCGGTTGGTCGGTCGGTCGGTCGGTCCAGCGGTCCGTTGCATTTTCCTTGTCCAGAGTATAACTTGTAAACTACTGGTTGGATTTTAAAACAATTTCATACAATGGTCAACCACAATATGAGGAAGTGCAGTGCACAAGAACCATAACTCTATCTATAGGAATTACAGAGTTATTGCCCTTTGTTACTTTTCCTTGTCCAGAGTATAACTTGTAAACTACTGGTTGGATTTTAAAACAATTTCATACAATGGTCAAGCACAATGAGAGGAAGTGCAGTGCACAAGAACCATAACTTTATCTATAGGAATTACAGAGTTATTGCCCTTTGTTACTTTTCCTTGTCCAGAGTATAACTTGTAAACTACTGGTTGGATTTCAAAACAATTTCATACAATGGTCAACCACAATATGAGGAAGTGCAGTGCACAAGAACCATAACTCTATCTATAGGAATTACAGAGTTATTGCCCTTAGTTACTTTTCCTTGTCCAGAGTATAACTTGTAAACTACTGGTTGGATTTCAAAACAATTTCATACAATGGTCAACCACAATATGAGAAAGTGCAGTGCACAAGAACCATAACTCTATCTATAGGAATTACAGAGTTATTGCCCTTTGTTACTTTTCCTTGTCCAGAGTATAACTTGTAAACTACTGGTTGGATTTCAAAACAATTTCATACAATGGTCAACCACAATATGAGGAAGTGCAGTGCACAAGAACCATAACTATATCTATAGGAATTACAGAGTTATTGCCCTTAGTTACTTTTCCTTGTCCAGAGTATAACTTGTAAACTACTGGTTGGATTTCAAAACAATTTCATACAATGGTCAACCACAATATGAGGAAGTGCAGTGCACAAGAACCATAACTATATCTATAGGAATTACAGAGTTATTTCCCTTTGTTACTTTTCCTTGTTTTTCTTGTCCTGAACATAACTCGAATATTATACATGGTATATACTTGAAACTTAAAATGTAAACAGATGGCGACTAGGAGAAGTGCAGTGTCCAAGAACTGTAACCTTATATTTTTAAACTACTGTGACAAACAACCATTATTGACTCTCTATCAACTTTAAATAAAAACTTTACTTATTAATATCACAACCAATATACTATGTATACAGGTTCTTATCTATGCTCTGCCTGAAGTCTGGCTTCTCCTGCATTAAAGTATTTTGCGGGGGTATTAATCACCTTCAGTGATAGCTCTAGTTTTTGACTATTATTATGTACAGGGTATGTGAAGGGCAAGAGTTGAAATAGATTTCATTTGATTTACCAACCAGCATTTTGAATAGTCGAGCGTGCTGTCCTCTGACAGCTCTTGTTTGTTTCCTAAGAAGGCCTTGGGTAAAGAAGTGTTACTTACAATGTTTGTAAACTAATTGAGTTACCTTTTATAAATAAAGATTGTATCACAATTATTATTTTAAGTTTCGATTGCAATATTATAATGTATTCTTGAAAAACATTTTGGTGTGGTGATTTATTTATATAAAAAGGTTCATTTTTCACATTTTTTTTCTGCCAAATTTTACACCCTGCACTGGGCCAGGGCATTGCCAGGTTTGAAATAAATTTACATAGAAACATAATTTTATCTATACAGAAAAATAGTAGACAGAACCATGTTGATGTATTTTGAAATATTCTAGGAGGGAAAATTTCAGCTAGTTTTGTTGACAGAAATATACCACCATAACTTAGAATGTACATACACTAACTAAATAGATCTAGTATTTCTGAATAAGTCGATTATGCTTCGCCCGCTCTGAGGCTGTGCCTTAGTTCATATTTATGGTGGCATATTTCTGCCAGCCACTTATCCACTTAGTATGGTTGCATATTTCTGCCAGCCACTTATCCACTTAGCTATGTCGAAACTTTTCTGAAAATTTGTCACATATTCAGTTATTATCTGGCAAGTAGAAACTTTTCAAGTTATCCACTTAGGTATCTTAACTGGACTAAACTGTCTGTTAGTGCCCACTAATGCCAATCACATATTCACTTAGGTTAACTGGATATCATAAAAAAAAAATTCAGATAATTATGTGAAAAAAAAATGCTTGTTATCCACATAATTTAACTGACTAACTTGAAAAAAGGCGATATATCCAGTTATCTTAAGTAAATATTTGGCTGGCAGTTGTTGTTGTTGTTGCTATATTGGGATTTACCGTCGCTGCGATAGTATTTCAATCATAAAGCGACGTCCAACTAAGATACCCGGGTAGAACCACCGACATACCGCAAGCCAGCTGAAAGGCTTCCTCACATGAAAAATCCGAAGTCCCTACCGGGATTCGAACCTACAGCGGTGTTGGCTGGCAGTAGTGGGCACTAACAGGCAGTTTTGTCTTGTTAAGATACCTAAGAGGATAACACGAAAGTTTTCTACTTGCCAGATAATAACTGACATTTTTTTCAGAAAAGTTTCGATATAGCTAAGAGAATAAGTGGCTACCATACATAATAGTAAATATACTGTGTTTAACGATCCTAACCTAATCAAGTTTCAAAACTTTAGTCACCTATCTAGGGAGGTGGTCGTATTTATACGTCTGAGATAAGTGTGTAGCGCAGAATTATTTGAAAATAGAAAAAGAAGATTAATAAACGGAAACACGATCTTATTGTGATTTACATATGAAAGATTCATATGTTTAATGGATTTTTTTATATTAAATACAGAAATATGTAAATTACATCATTCGGCTAAAGTTTTTATTTAACTAAACAATAAAAGGCCTTTGACAGGTTAGGAATACATGACTTTGTATACTCTCTACAAGTAGCAACGAATGTTATTATGGTAAAATCGCTGTAATTGTTCCGCTACATTTCGGACCTCATGGTCTTTCATGGAGATAACCAAGGTTTCCTAATGTTTCATTACGGTACCTTGGTTATCTTGGTAGTGGTTAAATGGTCAAAGACGTAGCGGAATCAGTAGATGGACTTGACCTTAAGCAATTGTCCATGTTCGGTAAACAACATGAAACTTTTGTTAGGTTATGGTTTTTACATTACAAAAAAAAGATGCATATTTCACTTTGTTTATACGCTCTATGATCTGCATTCTTTAAACAACCTTAATTATATCTGCAGACATGTTCAAGTTAAAATTTAAGTAAAAATTTCATTTATTGTCAGAGACATATTTTACAACAATATAAAACTAGTTTTCCATAGCTATCAATAAACACATTTTATAAGAAAGACATAAGTATGAGATGCAGTCTACATAATTTAAAATGTTACCTGCATTACTAAAATATCAATGTATTCAAATATTCAAGTGATTTTGAAAATGTAGTATTTCCTGTGCTGAAGGCTGAAATATTATTTGCCAAAAGATATTTGCCATGCAGATTACAAACACATTCTAAAAGCGCTTCACACAAGCATATTAAGCATATGAAACATAAGCTTATGCTAACGGAGGCATACAAAAAACATTAAGCCTAATTATGCTGATGAAGGCATACAAAAAAACATAAAGCCTAATTATGCTGACGAAGGTATACAAAAAACATTAAGCCTAATTATGCTGATGAAGGCATACAAAAAAAACATAAAGCCTAATTATGTTGACGGAGGCATTCAAAAAACATTAAGCCTAATTATGCTGACGAAGGCATACAAAAAAACATAAAGCCTAATTATGCTGACGGAGGTATACAAAAAACATTAAGCCTAATTATGCTGACGAAGGCATACAAAAAAACATAAAGCCTAATTATGCTGACGGAGGTATACAAAAAACATTAAGCCTAATTATGCTGATGAAGGCGTACAAAAAAACATAAAGCCTAATTATGCTGACGAAGGTATACAAAAAACATTAAGCCTAATTATGCTGACGAAGGCATACAAAAAAACATAAAGCCTAATTATGCTGACGAAGGTATACAAAAAACATTAAGCCTAATTATGCTGATGGAGGCATACAAAAAAACATTAAGCCTAATTATGCTAACGGAGGCATACAAAAAACATTAAGCCTAATTATGCTTACAAGGCATACAAAAAAACATAAAGCCTAATTATGCTGACGAAGGTATACAAAAAACATTAAGCCTAATTATGCTGACGAAGGCATACAAAAAAACATAAAGCCTAATTATGCTGACGAAGGTATACAAAAAACATTAAGCCTAATTATGCTAACGGAGGCATTCAAAAAACATTAAGCCTAATTATGCTGACGAAGGCATACAAAAAAACATAAAGCCTAATTATGCTGACGAAGGCATACAAAAAACATTAAGCCTAATTATGCTGATGGAGGCGTACAAAAAAACATTAAGCCTAATTATGCTGACGGGGACATTCAAAAAACATTAAGCCTAATTATGCTGACGGGGGCATACAATAAAAGACATAAAAAACACTGCTGTAAAGGCAACCTGAAAAGTGAAAAGACGAAGTGAAATAGGATTTTTTTATATTTAAAATCTAGGACTGCAGATGTAATATGTTGATACCAGCCAATAATATCTACCAGATAATAATAGTAACTAAATATTTTTCAGTTTTTTTTTTTTTTTTATATTTTCAAGCCTTATTATGTCACCCTTTATTTCATATTTATCTTTATTCAATGCAGAAATAGTTGCGTAATTATTACGTAAAGGTCAATGCTTAATCGATTATTTCATCATTTTCTTGTATTGTGGCACTTTTTGTCCTTATTATTTAACACACACACACACACACACATGATTTACTGTAATAAAATGACCTATGTTTTTCACCACCCCACCCACTTTGGGTTGACAGTGACCCTTTAACTACTCTCAGACTTATATTTGCCGTATGCAACCGGTAGCTTACAGTCAGCTATGAAGTTGTCTTAAGACCATATACCATGCCCTTCACGTGCACCTTATTCTGTGATCATCGTGGCGTTTGACACTATGACAGATTAAGATAGAATAATAATCAATAATTCTATAACACTGTTTTCCATTATTGCAAATGTTTTACAATTCTCATGTTATCGCGTAGTCAAATGGTCGTACACGTACTTTAACGAAATCTTCCTTCTACCCAAGTTGGGGATATCTGTCAGGTTACTATGTCTATACATTGTTGTCGTAGGATCGGAGCAACGTAATAACAAATGAGACATTTGAAAATGACATAAGATTCGGCTCCCGAAGGCAGTCGTAAAAACATCATCATCATCATCATCAACAACAAATCATTATAAGCATATATACATACCGCGTGGTATGTGACGTCATTTTAAACTGTTGCATCATCTGAGGATTAAAATGCTTTAAGCATTTAATTTCTTCATGCGTTTTAATGGGATATAGCACAAGCGAAGCTGAAAATTGTGCCCTACACATTAGCCCAACTGATTCTTTTGTCAGATGTACAATATTTCCTAACATTCGAGAAACCCTACAGAGTTCGTGAAATTTTGTTTGTTATCGTGAAAAGAACGTATAACATTAATAATGTTTTCCCGAATGTTAGGAAATACTGTAGACCTACATTACAGGAGGAATATGTCGTTCAGTGTCACACAGTTTACATTAAGAACAAGAAAGGTAGAGAATAACAGCATATGTAGTAAGATATATATATCAAATAAAAGATAAAATCAGGTTGTTTCGACACAGGCCCAAGTCTAGAACATTCGTCATCATCTACTTTTTATGACTAAAATTCGATCCTAAGTGGCAACTTTTTATGTAGCTAGGTTAGCGAAATAAGATCATCTTGGTTATCTTTTATTTTTACCAACAAGTGGACCCAGTTGTATTTGTGTGATCTCTTTCTTTACAAGCCGGAAGTTTCTTAATTACAAACCCATGTCAATAAAACAAGTGTTTTTATTCATTTTTATTACTGATTGATGACGGATGGCGGGTAATCGTTGTTTTGACCATTATTACAATACTCACTGACCGTGCTGCGACCCTGTCATACCCATTTAAGGTATTCCCATCCTAATAGCCATATTTCATATCTTGCCACTAGATGGTTATATTTCTATGAAATTTTGTCACTTTGAAGACATTCAAAAATAAAAATATTTCACCAAGAGTTTTTTCAAGTTTTATCTAATTTGGGGGAGATAATCCGCATATAAGTTAACATTGAAGCCTATGGAAAATATGTATTTTCTATGAATATAAAAAAACTGAATTTATTTAGAAAAACTCATGGTAGAAAGAGCATTTTATGTTTTGTATCAATTTCCATGAAAAAAATAAACTTTACCACAAAAAATGGAGAAAAACACCTTTTTTTTTTTGGGGATAACTCATGGCAACAAAATAATTGAGGGGAGGTAATAAAAGAACTTCTGTCACTTATCATTACATGTTAATTTGCCCCTAAGATTACCATTGTTTGTCACTTTAAAAACTTATATACATGTGTATTGTTAAGTTATATGCATGGCTTTGATGAAATTGATCGCTATTAGGATGGGAATACCTTAAAACCATGGTATCTTCTACAACATCAGCGTTACCATCATGGAAAATTACGAAATGACTGAATGACTCTTCAAAATCCATGATCTCACCAACCGGACCAATTTACGCCGAGTACATTCGCCCGCGACACCGGTTGTTATATTGTAGGGTATAGCCACACCCGATTACCCGCTTTATATGCATATACCCAGTGTCGTCTGCTGTTATTCAGGCTGTCGTCTGACAGGATGGACGTTTTCGGAAAACTAGCGTTTGTCTGTCTCTCCATTTGGACAACAATCGTAAGTTTGATTTCATCTTATTAAACTATTTACAATCATTTTAATATTAATATTAGTATGTCTTATATATGTATGTCTGTAAGTGTACAAGTTACCATCGCAGAACTGTGCTGCATGTGTATAGATTTGTTTTAATGGCATAGGTTCCTTTTTGAATTCATGGCTGTCTTGCTTGTGTAAAATATATTTTGTTTCGTTAACACACTTCTTTTTAACTTAACAATAGCTAAAAAGGTTAATGGACATATTGTATGTCAGTGGTCGACTGTTAACGGTAACAAATAAGCAATTATATGAACTGTGTATGAATTCGTTTTGCATTTTAAATTTGAGTGCACATTCTAAATAATTTTAAGATGGTCTCGGGATATTAATGAATATATTTGCATTCATATTTTGAGAAGCAATTACCTTATCGTTAAGTCTTCTATGTGAATTGCCTGAAGACTTCACGAGGCGTGTGCACCTGTAAACTTGCTGTGAGACAGACACTTTATCACCAACCCTTAATTTTCAATAATGTTGTTATAGCGACATGTACCTTCGAAATGAGACTGGTCATCGATCAAAACAATGACAACAAATACGAAAACAGCAAAACCCCATGGAGTTTAAAATCGCTTATTACATAGTGTTGCTTGTGGGACAGCGACATATAGTATGTTATTATTGATTTTATAAAAAAGGAACATGAATTCACGCGTAAAATCAATGCCAGGAAGATTATATTACAATATGCGTTATATACAAAAGAAAGATCACAAGCGGTCTTTAACTCGACTTCTCTCTCTCTCTATCATTCTCTCCCTACCTCTAGGGCCGTGAGATATGGCTTCTGTCCTCTTAAAATACGTATTTCGCTCTATGCGTAGCCTGAAAGCCAACAATGTTGAAACAGGTATTTAATTTCAACTTAACGTGTACAAATATATATATCTTGTTTGAAAAAGTAAAGATTTCAGTGAACTTTTTCGATAAATGAATTAATAAATAACTGGATAACATTAATGAAAACAACAACAAAAACAGCCTTCCAGCTGGCTTGCGGTAGGTCGGTGGTTCTACCCGGGTACCTCTGTGTACTCGGGGGTCTTCCTCCACCTGTAATTAGCTGGACGTCGCTATATGATTGAAATACTATCGCAGCGACGGTAAACCCCAATACACAACAACAAAAAACAACATAAAATGATTGAAAAAGAGTTTTAATAGACATATTATTGAATGAGAAATTTGTGACGTAGACCTTCTTCTAAATCATCATCCGCATCATAATTCAGTCTATAACCAATGCATGAAAGTTAAATCAGTCCATATTGCATTTACCAATGTTACCCATCTCCTTCCTTTAAGATAATCCATCCATCATTAAATTATAATCTAGTCCTTGAAATGCTTAGAGATTTCTGTGTAGATACAAGCATCCACTGACTTTGGTGTTTTTGATTTTTTGCTCAAAGTCTATAAAGGCTTGCATTTTCTAGGAAATTCCAACAATCACTTGATGGACGATGATCCCGATTTTAATTAATTTTAATTCAAAGAATGAATCTTTGTTATGCAATCAAAACCAGTTTTGATCTTAATGAGATAAATTTCATAATTTAGATAATGTGATGAGTATCCGCGTGTATTTTTTAACCAGTACATATTCAATATTCAAGAAAAGTTTGACAGTTTGCCAATATATTCCGGTATTGATTTTCTATATACACCTTTAACATCAGTTGAATTAAGAATGGCATTACATAACATTCCAAATTCTAACCAATAGTTGAAAAATTACATGTTTTTGTTGTCCATTTTTACTATTGCATCCATAAAAACATAATTTGCAATTTTCCTGCAACATTAAAGAAATAATCTTTTGATTATGGTACCTTAAAATTGTAAAAATGAAGTGTTGTCAATAATTTTGATGAAGGCCATTGGCCGAAACCTCATTAAAAAGAGTTGAATTAAAAAAATAAAAAAGTTCTTATATGAACTTAAGTTTAAACACTACGGAATAACATGGAATTACAGTAGTTCAGTAGATATATCTGTATACTTATATTCCCACAATGAACAATTATGATATTCACATTCCGTTACATTTAGATTTTGACTTTCATTACAATGTTTGCAGACTCGAGATCAAATGGAATATTATTGTGTTGTCAGATTCTACATATTATTATGACTTGAAAATCCATAGCCTGTACTCCGAAATAGACGTCCCCGAGTAGATTTACGTGTTATTTTTTAAGCCGAATAACACCTCTTAGGATATGTAAATATATTACTATATATATATAAGGCCTGGTCTTGTAGATACATTTACACTTGAACTGACGCTTTGTTCCAAAAATTGTGTCAAAACAGTTGGAGAGAGAGAGAGAGAGAGAGACTCGGGATGGGTTTTCTCCTAATCTCAAGCATATTTCATTTACATGTACATCCATTCTTATTATATTTCAGCATTTGTGAAAAATATATTCGGTACCAGTTTGTTGATATATATTTACATTGCGAAGGCACGAGGCTCCCTATATATACATATATTTAGCTATATTTCCTTGTAAGACTGATACATCTTCTGTTCTAATGCAAAAACAAAGTGTCTTAACAAGGACTTTTTTTTTCAGTTAAGAATGACGTATAATGTTTTATTGTGTTATTTTTTCTTCAATAGTCAGGGTTTCCATCGGAATTTTGGACGTTTAAATGTATATGCTACTGTAGTTCTTTATTTTGTAAATCCGGAGTGAGAGAGAGAGAGCCTTTAAATTTTGATGCAGAAAATATATTGGAATGCTGTAAAATTATTTTTTCCAATCAGACGGTCATAAGCCCAGTGTGGCTACAATTCAGCAAAACATGTGAACTTGGGAAAATGACATGCTACGCATACAGATGTTTTGAACACTATAAACAAATAAACAAAGGAATATCACCAGCTTCAAGAACCACCTTATACGTGGAAGAAATCTAGTTTTCAATAGTCCACGGTTTGGCACTATCTATATATACTCGACTTCATACGTTATGATTCTGTTAATTAGATATTTTATATAAAACACATAAAATAATTAGACATATACAGAGAGATATGCAACTTTTAAGTATGTAATCATATACACATAATTTATATATAACCTGTAAACCAGCTAGCTATGGAAGACAAGGTAATCTCTATATGTAATTACATCGGATAGTATATAAGTATTATCCCGTTAAATCTTCCTAAACAATCGTGTTATGAAATTTAGTCAAATTAAGATATTATGTGTCTTATGTCTTCCTCATACAACCTTATAGCGGATTTTTTTTTAGAAAAAACAGATGGTCATCTCCTACCAATTAATATGTAAATGTACAAAATATTGTCGATTAAACTATTAATTTCAAACAAACTAATAATGATGTCAAAAAGTAATCTGCAATATTAGTTGTTCAAATTCCTAACTTTCAAAAATAAATAAATAACCAAAAAAAAAAAAAAAAAAAGATGATGACGATGGTGGCGGTTTATTTTTTTCTTCCTCTACTTTTACCATGAAGTATAGCAGCTCAACTACACTCATTCTCATCGGAATTTCAATAGGGTGATAAAATTACATGTGAATTCAAAAAGTGTTATAGAATTACAATATCTCGTCAACTCCCACTTCAGTTTACTAGTTTCGGCCAGTATTTCAGTACTATTATATATCCTTAGTATGGCCGGTGTGAATACCAGTCTTGATACCTAGACATGCACACCTGAAACTATATCTATGATTTTTATTGTACATTAACACCCGTGCAGCTGGTCAACTCCTACACTGTGTATCAGGCGCTTATCCAGACTGACGTACATACGCCAATGCGCAAAATAAGGTACAGGAAATAAAGTATAAATAAAAGCACTTACATTCTGACATACATATCTATGCTTGAATTTACTGTACTCACAGTATTTAAAGCTAGGGCCATTGGGCCTCAGGATCTCCATGGGTCCAGGGAAGATCCCTGGCCAGGAGTCAAGGGGGCCGGAGGCGCAAGGAAACTCCCGATATCTAGCGAATTTTGAGTCTTGATATTCATATTTCCTAGGATATTTCTAATATCAAAGAGAGTATATTAAGCTTTGGTGAAGTTTTTAAGAAATCCACAAAACTCAAGTATTAAAGCAATAATATCTTGTATCTCCGAGGATGGGGTTGGTCCACCATGATCGCCATTTTCGGCATTAGTTTCACTTCCGGCGGTTGGAAAACAAGTTCTTGTACGTCTTAAACTAATCCTTCTCGACGGTTCCCATATTGGACCATTACGTTTTGGCTGGGAGGGTCATGGAAGATTCTTGCTCCAGAGGGTTCGAACCCGCAACATTCAGATACGCAGTCGGGAATACATTTTCTTGCAAGTACGCCTCAGAAAACTCTTATACATTATGAAATCATCAGCAATGCATAATTAAATTGTCTTGTAATGAAAGAAAGTAGTTATATAAAATTTACAAACAGTTAATACATGGGCAACATATTAACAACGCTAATCATATTATAGCTTAAAGACTTGGTAAGAAGGTTTGTTTTACTGCCTCATCCGTCAAAACGTTCTGATCAGCAAGGTAAAATAAAAAAAGATCTATCTCACTCATCTTGGGAAGTGTGTGTGTGTGTGGGGGGGGGGGGGGGGGGCACCAGAAAGGGCAGGATAAGGCCTTTACTTAAGTTTTGGCATTGTTCCGTACGTGCAGGCGTACCGGCATTTGCCTCTCAATTTCAATTGATATTTCTTGTAGGTAACTCCAAACCAAACAATGAACTTGAATAAGTGTATCTTTTTATTAGGCGTTACATTCTAATTCCTCGAGACACGCCCCAGTGTCTAACAGATATTTGCACTGTTTGAGACCAATTTTCACCGAATCTGTGGTATATGAGATATGAATTCATGTACAAACTAAAAATAAAGATAAGCCCTACTAAGCCTATAGCTGTGTTAATTGTAAGAAAATAAATACATCATTGATTAACCCTT
The DNA here is from genome assembly GCA_021229015.1 of Solen grandis. Lineage (NCBI taxonomy): Eukaryota > Metazoa > Mollusca > Bivalvia > Adapedonta > Solenidae > Solen > Solen grandis. The sequence goes on from CM037778.1 coordinate 55,360,476, forward strand.
TATCTCAAGAATATTTACAAATTATATCATTGATTAACCCTTCTTTATCTCAAGAATATTTACAAATAATATCATTGATTAACCCTTTATCTCAAAATATTTACATATAAATTCATGATATCATGAATAATTAAATGGTATAGGAAACAATGATTTTTTTCTTTACCATGCAGACAGACTGTGTAGTATCTGAGCTACAATATTGTAAGAGCAAACAGAGGAGGCCCTGATCAAACAGCTCCATCCAGGAGTTGTCTGATCTGGGTCTACTCTGTTTGCAATTGAGTTAAACTGAGTTTATATCAAGCAAAGGGTTAACTATCTATTCTCCATTGATACATTTACAAATCATTCATAAATATAAACAAAAACCAATGAGCTATTTTTTTCCAAAGGACATCAACTTTGATATTAGGCTTATTGTGTCATTTGTTCCTCTATATTTGATTTCTTACATAACTTTGAGACGTGAACCTATTGTGTATTATTGAAATGAATATATTCATAGACACTCTATACAATGGCGCTTCGTCAAGGCCATATTAAAGGGAAATACCCCGCCCCACTTAATCGGCCACCTTTGCTTTTATTAGTACGAAAAAGCCCGAGTGTTCCGAGCTACGGAATTGGGTTACGTGGATCCACCCACAAAAGGCGTATAGGATAACCCGAGACAAAAACGTATGCGGTATATTTTTCATGTGAAACGGGGATGATTTAAAAAAGATTCACTTGTAACATGTACATATAAAGTCTGTTTTGAATGAGAGTAAACCAGAGTACGTATGTCTGACTAGGCTCTCTTAATCAAAGCGCATGGTGCGCTGTGAGACTGCCGGCCGGATTTACATGGTGAATTGGCTATAATTCTCTAATATCAGAGTTACCTCGATTGAGGCAAAGGTCATTTGACTCCAAAAATCTACACGTTTTCCTGTAACTCTTGTTACTATAGTAGTAAGTCAGCTGAACTTGATAACCCCGCCGGCAGTCTCTCAGTGCCTTGAGTGCTAATGATCCGGAGTGAGGTTCCATTCATAAATTGCATACCTGAGATGGCCATGACCTGACATCGCATTGAATTGATAAGCTACTGAGAGCGGAGAGATATAGTCAGGTTTAGTGTGGTAATTATGCAAATCAGTGATGTTGCTTTTGTTTATCGGTACGTAAGAAAGGTTACCACCAGTCTGAAAATGAAAAAAAAAAAGAATATAAGGCATAGTTATATTTTGTAATCGACTCATGACTGCTTATGTATCTCGCAAGCGTTTTGATTCCCAATTTCAACGTTTTTGTTTAATGTACAACTGTAGGGCCCAGAATGGTGAAATCATATTTACATGTTTCATTTCGTGGTATTCATTTTACTGACAGCACGTGTGTAATGACATCAACCAAAGAAACCCCATTCATTATTTGATCGTTCAGGTGGACGAGGGTGTTCTATCCCTGACCGCGACATACATTGTATCTAAGTCGTTAAAAATGGAACTCCTTGCTTTGCGATAAGCGAATGTATAGGATAGTACCAGGATTGGTTTGCCCGATGACAGGATAATATTGCGTCTGCAACATGTCTATGACGTGATACTGTAGCCCGACCTCTAGTAGACAAAGTCGGAATAGTCTCCAAATCGGTGGGACGTTTGTCTGTTATTATATTTGTTTGGTTTAACGCCCCACCGAATAATTTCAGTCATATGGAAAAAAAATGTCTACTTGAGACAGATATAGTGTTGCCACACTGCAGTATCGCGCCTTAGGTATGTGGCAAGAGACCACATCCAGTCACATTGTCCTGACACCGGACCAACCTGGAACTACCATTATATGCTAGGTGCCAAGGAAGGAAGCTATACGCACGCATAAACATATTAATACATCAATTATTCGGCTATCGATTAAAAATAATCTGAAAAATAACCTGGTTGGTGAAATGCATACGATCTGAAGTGGAAAAATCAAAGCGCCGAAGGCACTGAAGTTGTGTGTGTCACAAGTGGAAGAGGATTTGACGAACTGCAGATATGCAGTGTAACTTAGTTTTTGACAAATATCAAACTTAAAAAGAATTCTACAACACAGGTATACTGAGATTCAGCCATAAATTAATAAACGATTGTTCATTGTAGGCTATAAAAATAGGGAGAGTAAGAGTGGCGATGTGCCAATTGTTAACAGTCTGATGTAACAAATGGTGCATTCATCTTTAATTTCTTGTAATGACCATGTTGACGCAACGTTAAAGCGGGGTTATTGGCACTGCGCGAAAATTTGACCCCATTTATAAAAGTTATTTTGATAAACAAAAGAAATGCGACAAAACTGCTTTCTTAGCACTATCAGCGCTTTGATTTGTACTACCGAGCGACGGCACAAGGTGCAAATAAGTGGCTCCATACTATGTCCTTAGTAACTTCTGATAGCACATATATACAGGTATCAGCCATTCTATAGAGCAACAAATATTCCCTGGAGGTATCTCGATGTATCTGAGATAGTTTGATGTGATTATCAGTAAGTTATGCGGATTTGTATCGAAATTCAAGCTTTCTATTATTCTATATGGAATATTGTAGCACCACTAAATAACCAAAACCTGCACATTTACCATCAAAATTCAGACACGAGCCACCTTTGCATCGAAAGAAACTATACTCCTTCGCATGGTAAAGTGAAAGTTACGTAACATCACAGGGAAAATAGTTCTTTTGTGCTTTTATGCTACATACAATTATAGTTTCCCGAAACTATATATTATTTAATCAAAATTGAGTTTTCAGCGCTTTGGCTGAATCTCAGCATACCTGTGTTGTAGAATTCTTTTTAATCGTTCGCTAATTCATACAAAAAAGAGGTTATTCGGTTTTAAATGTTGAGAATTGGACCCTCAGAATGTAGGGACTAACGTATCAAAGACATTTGTTTCCGCTAATGTTGCGTTTCTGTCCACGGCTAGATAAATGATACGCAGTCCTGAGACATGGAAAACACTTTAGCCAATCAAAAAAGTAATTTTACATAAATACTTTTTTTGTGCTTGATATATATATCATATGTGCCATTCATTTCGCTATTCAATCATTTTTAGACGGCGGCGGCAGCCGTCTTTAGAATCTACAATATGAAAACAGGCCTTGCTAACCTTGTTGATTGGCATATTTTCCGCGGCAAATTTAACTGTACCTCTCCGCGCCTTGTGCATATCCATGCTATGCGATTATGCACTGACGAATACGAGTGGAATATGTTACACAGACGTTTTAATCATGACCGTAACCGCTTTAATGCGTTGTTGTTTGTTAACATGCTTTCTCTTACCATTGTTTTGCATGAAGCATACATTTTAAGCGTTAACAAACTATCCGCGACATTTCTTAATCAGAACAGCAACCCATTTAACAAACATGAAGATTTGTTCCTGTAAAAAGAAAAACAAAAATAGCGCTCCGCATGTATGTAAATAACAAAGTAATCCACACGTAAATTTTCATGATGGCGAGTTAGGTTCCTCCCTGAGCATTTCTTAACTTTTAAATAGAAAGGCAAACATCCAAGTATCATAGATATTCAAATACCATGTGTCAATTTCTACACATACTCAACAATGGATAGAATTTATACATCAATCAGGTTCACTAGTATACTGAAGAAAAAGAATTACCTACTTAGGTATGCAACTTATGAATAAATTCAGGTTCATAACTCTTACTCGGATTATTATGTAAAAGAGGGCGACTTCAACTGGCTCTGTAGCAACTAGAGATTTTGGCGTCACATGACCTTTTGCTTCTATTGCTTCAATCACTTCTGAAACGCTGGTTTTAGATTTATAGATATTTCATGTTAACCCCGCCGCCTTCTCTCATCACATTGATCGCTTTCATTTATTTGTATAGGCATAAGACCAGCTCCTCAAGCTTCAAGGAAAGCGAACATGTTTCACTCATCAAGACTGCAACAAAATTAAATGCAACTGCCTATAGTAATTGTTTTCAACCAAGAAAAATACTCCCTTGTTCTCACTGAAATATAAATAAGAATATCTATTTCACGCGTTTCCTTAGTATAGCGTGAAATATTTGTCAAGGTGGTATAGGTTAAATCATATCAGGTCTGTTTTCCAAATAGTGAAATATTGCACGGGTTTTTCATGTGAGCATGGGGTAGCTGTGTCTAGTTCATTCTACCAGACATCGAACAAGCAAAATCTTATAATGAAGATACATATATTAAATATGTCTACTTATTTAGTGGGTTTTTTTTTTAATGCCCCAACCAAAAATGTGGCGGGGGGCATATAGATTTGCTTTTATCCACACGTCCGTCCGTCCCGAAACTTTGTAACACGCATAACTCCGAAAGTATTTGTACTATATACTTGATACTTCATGGATATATTATTCAGGACATGAACTTGCGCACCTGGGTATTTTTTTTTCGAACCACCGTTGAAGTTGACAGAGTAATGGGCCTTTGTTTTTGACTTGCCTTGACTATTTGAGTTTACCGTCGCTTCGACAGTATTTCAGTCATGTAGCGACGTCCCGCTAATTACAGGTGGAGGAATACCCCGAATGCACTGAGGCATCCTGGTAGAACTACCGACCTACCGCAAGCCAGTTTGAAGGCTTCCACACATGAAAATCCGAACTATCCTACCGGGATTCGAACCCACGTGGTGAGGGGCTGAGTGAGTGTTAAAGTAAGCGATTTTACCGTCTCGGCCACGGAGGCCCCGCCCTTTGTTTTTGAAAAATATGGAATTAAATGCTTCTGACGCACATAACTCTGAAAGTATTTGTACTACAGACTTGATACTTCATGGATATAATATTCAGGAAATGGACTTGCGTACCTGGGGATTTTCATCAAACTGCCGTTAAAGTTGACAGAGTTATGGGCCTTAAATTTGGAAAAATATTAAGTTTTTATGCTTGTGACGCACATAATTCTGAAAGTATTTGTACTGCAGTCTTGAAACTTCATGAATATATTATTAATGACATGAATTTGTGCACTGTTTATTTTATCGAACCTCCTTTAAAGCTGACAGTTATTGGCCTTTGTTATGAAAAATATTGAATTTTATGCTTGTGTCGCACAAAACCCTTAAAGCATTTGTACTACAGACTTGATACTTCATGAATATATTATTCAGGTCATGAACTTGTGCACCTGGGTATTTTTCTGCTTCCCCCTCCCCTCATTCCTATTTCAAAACTGTGACAGAGGTAACTCTGAAGGTATTTGCGCTACAGACTTTAAACTTCATGGATACGTTACTCAGGACATGACTTGCGCTCCTGGGTGTTGGCCTTTGTTTTGGAAAATGCGACGGGGGGGGGGGGGGATTGCCCTGGACAATTTGTTTTATACAATCAGAAATTGTTTTGAATTCAAATGTATGAATGCATAACCATATATCCATAAGGAATGAGGTCCGACATTCTGCGATCTGACAGCTGCCTTTTGTTTATGTTGCAATACTACCCAAATCAATGCAATAAATGCAGAAGATAATGAGAAAATATGAAAATTCAATCTTTCTTTTGACGATATGCAAAATATTGCCTCTGTAGGTCAAGCGAATAGCCCGACTGATGTCGATAGAATCACCGATATATTAAAAACTGTAGGAAATTAATTCTGCTACCCCTTTCACAAAGATTTCCTGAATATTCACAAGGAGATTTCCGGAATCGATCGAGCTCTGTCACGTAGTCAGCTCCAATAAAAAAAGGAGGAGAAAAATAGGAACTTTTTCTTCAAACGTAGGAATACGTAACAGTCTTACTGGAATCACGACTTCACTGTATTTCTTACTCACTATACATATCCTGGTACAGTTCATCCAGTTGAGGACCCAACACTCATGTCAGACTGCCAATAGCTACTTAATTTTTTTTATTGGTTAAAAGCACAGAAATACAAAGTTCAAGTATTACATTTATGTTATGACAAAAATCTTAGGTTATTATAAACTGACCAACTATGACAATTTTGAGGTTCTAACTTTATATCAAATTTTCTAAATACAGTAGGATACAGGTCAGTATTCAGTTAAAACATTGTTTTAATGAGTTACCAATCTTTTGTACACTGCATACCTTTCATACATGCATAACTACGTAGTTTACAAGAATACCGGTAAACATCATGTATAGACATCATAAAACATAATAATATGCAAGCACTAGCAATATCTACATGTTATTAAACACAGCAAAGTGTAAACATAGTGGTTATAATGTGATATTAGTATAAGCAATACATGTGATTGGTTACAGCTATGAAATTGATATTATGGTATACAAGTGAACAGTAAGATTATTAAAAGCATTTCAGAGTTAATAATGACATACACTGTACATTTATAAGCAATTTATTAGCAATGTGGCATTACTTGTTACAATCTAAAATACAAGCATATAAACATGTGGATATCCTGCTATAAAGACCACCACCATTTTACTTTTTAGCATTTTGTTCTCTCTGGTCACTTTTGCCTACTGATGACTTTTGCTTGCTCTGATAGCTATCAATCAACTTCCTTCTCTTCTTTTTCTATCAATTTCTGACCTTTGCTCTCTACACTTTTCCACTGATGCCTTGACCTTATCTAAATCTTTCTTCACAACTTCAAGCAGACCTTGAGCCACATTCATCTCAGTGAAATCTTTGCCAACCTTTTTCCTTAAATCTTAGCTTTTGCCATCATGTCATTCAACTTGGGCCTTCCATTCTAGCAGAATACTTGCTGTATGCCTTTTTTACATATAACTGCATGTCCTTTGTGATTTGCACATCAAGTGCATTTCCACCATATATACCAACAGCATCTCTTGTTAGTCTAAGGCCGTTCAATGACTCTTCTGATAAATTTGTTCTTTCCCTAGTCAAAAACTTCTACGCTCTACGTCTGCATTACCATGGCAAAGACACCGCATGATGCAACAAGCTTCTTCAGGTGTGGGTATTTTAGTTTCCTATTCATATTTTTCAGACTGAAGATGAAGTTCCAGTACTGATTAATCCTTCTTAGTTCACCTGTCTTTTCATAGATTTTGTCTTCTTGAACATTCTCTGACATAAGAATCTTCCATCCATCATGTGACATTGTTGCCTCTTTATCTGATAGACAGCGAACTGTGTGGAGAGGTTCTTCATATACTAGAAAGACACTTCCTGGTCACGGAGCTCAGGATTCAAACACTGTGCATTCTTCACTACTGGCATTTTGATAGGTAGCTTTTGTGCCAGGTATACTGCTACTTCCTGATAGAAACTTCTTATACCCATCAATAATTCCTTTTGTCTACCAGAGTTTATCTTCTTGAGAGTTTTCCAAGGGTGTTTCAGTACCAATTTCAATATCATTAAATTCCAGGCAATAATAATAATAATAATAATAATGATGCTAATTTTGGTCTACCAAAAATCAGAATGGTAATATTTATGCATATAATATCCTTAGACAGAAGATTGATTTATGTTTTGATACACGAACATGTTCTAAATTAAGTTAAATAAGCTGTGTCTATGGCTTTTTGCTCTACTGCATCTAGATTATTTTTGATTGGTCAATGAACCAGTTGCACCAAAAGTTTATCCCAGTAAGTATTAAACAGATTTATCATAAGGTCTAAATCTTTCATTTTAATCAATAACCAGGTATACATTTATGAAGTAATTCTTTTTACATGAAAACAAATGCGTGCACGGTAACACGATTTCCTCGTGAAAGTCTTTAGAGAAAATTAATTAATGTATTTTCTTGTTGCGTTACATTTGTTTTTCATCGGAGAAATATTTCAATAAAGTTGAGCACTATATGAATACTCCCAGATGAAGTGATGCGTGCACTTATATTTTTAGATGGCTTGTATTTATATTTATGTAAATTGGGCAGTAGAAACAGTCGAATCGGTGGGCGGTGAAATTCCGTACTTGTTGATACGATTACGGTATTGTAGATAATCCGTAGGTAATATAAGGGATCAGGCGAGTTTTATTGAGCATTTTCTTTACCGAAGGTCAATCATAGATGATTAATGTCCATGATTTTTTACAGACTGAGAGTTTCAAAATATTCAATCTAAATTGACGTATCTGTAGTATTGCATCTTTGATATCGTTGATGTTAGATACGACTGAGGCAGTGACAAACAGACACAGGTTTCCTGGGTCTGTCAATTCGTACTTAGTTTATTTAAAAAATTGCTTTTTTTTCTTAGAAGTGAAGATAAAGTTTATTGGTTTCATTTCATTTTGAATTATTATTGATATGAGGCTATATTCAACAAATCGTGGATGTTTGTTTTTTTATCATTAAAATAAAACACACAACAAAAAAACAAAACAAAAAACACGACACAGATTGTACGAAAACTATAATGTTTGAGTTTTTGTCGCAGCCATCCAAGCTGTACTGATCGCTTGAAATAAACTGCTAATCTGGTATTGCATACATACAGTGTTGGTTGTTATTTATTACATATAGCTTAGACCAATTTGTGCCTACGTCGCATGTGCAATGTTAAATATGTCCTTTCGTTTTTTGGTGTTATCTTTTATTATTTTTTATTTTCTGTATATTAATATTACATATATGATAATGCAGATATCTAGCCTTATGTAGATGCGTGTTTGCCATTTAGGCCCATCTTCTTGCGCTGAACTTGAGGGTATAATGTATAATGAATCGTGAGTTTACAATATTATCAGCATGACCCCCCCCCCCCCCCCCCACTACACTAAAAAACACTAAAAAAAGACATGCATTGTTTAATAAATAAATACCAAAAACCCGAAACAGTTCCAATTGTTTGTTTTGAATACACTCAGATAGATTGCATGAATAGTCTTTAACACCTTTAATAACTTTATATTCTCATGACCATTGGGACAAGCATTTATTGATTCCATTCTTAAGATGATGTCAATAGTTTTATGCGTAAACTGAAATATGTTATTTGAAGACATACATTTCATCAGATCTATTTGACAATTATTGCCATTCTCATCAGATCTATTCGACCATTATTGCCACTTATCTCATCTGTCGTTTGGGATGGATGCTTGCTACATCCTTTTGATTCTTTTGAACTTCTACAACACGAAGCTTCCTGTATCGTCTTAAGGTAGAGTCCCTGTAATGGTTCAACTACGTCTTGGTCCACTTAACCTCTACCAAGATAACCAAAATACCCTAATGAAACATTTAACACTCACTCAGTCCCTCACCGCGTGGGTTCGTATCCCAGCAGGATCATTCGGATTTTCATGTGAGGAAGCCTTCCAGCTGGCTTGCGGTAGATCGGTGCTTCTACTCGGATGCCTCCGTGCATTCGGGGTCTTCCTCCACCTGTAATTAGCTGGACGTCGCAATATGACCGAAATACTGTCGAAGCGACGATAAGCTCAAAACGTCAAGTCCTAATGAAACATTAGGAAACCCTGGTTATCTCCGTGAAAGGCCATTAGGTCCGAAATGTAGCTGAACCATTACAGGGACTTTACCTTAATAAGACCTGACTCGAATTCCATCAACAATTCTCAGCGCTAAGAAATACTAAATTAAATACGTAGAGGCGTATTTTGATTCCCTAATAAATATATATTCGAATATTTCATTTCTTAGCAGATATGGTTATTTATTAAGGTAATAATGTATGTCAATTTAGTGATATACTTCTATACTTCGTGTTAGATATTTGGGTATTTTTAAGAGAAACAAGAATGATGAAATTCGCCCTAAGTATTAAAGTATTGCTTAGCGCAAAGTATTGTTGGTAGAATCCCTGGTCCAATAACTAGCTTTATATAGAATATATTAAATGGGAATCATTAAACGCAAGATCGTTCAAGAAAATGTTTGTTTGATTGTTTTTTTTAATGGATTTAACGTCGCACCGACAGTATTTCAGTCATTTGGAGATAATATTTACTTGAGACAGATATAGTGCCACTCGGCCACCGGGACCGGTCTCCACAAAATGCTTTTCATTTATTAAGTTAATCCATCCATTATTAAATTATGATCAAGGTTCTTCAAATGCTTAGAAGATTTCAGTGCAGATGAAACCCATTTATTGCCTTGGCGTTATTGACTCGTTTATGTTAAATCTATAAAGGTTTTCATTTACTTTAAGTTTCCCACGATCACTTGATGAACCTTGATCACAGTTAAATTGTGGATGGATTACCATAAGTTGAGAAACAGCCTAGCCAGAAACCGAGTGTTGGTAACATACGAGATTGTTTACCTGTTAGGAATAGTACTTATTTGGAAAACCTTCCATTTCAGAGGATCGGCAATACTCGGTACATTCCGCCGATTTAAATTGACCAATCACTGACAGGGGAAAAAATCTCACTTGTATGTTTATTTACTTTTTCACCAGCATGCGGGAAGTGCTCGTTGAATTAAGTATTTCGGATTGAAATGGTACAATATACATACGTGAAGAAAATTCTGAAACACAACAATCGTTTAGAAGTAATATCTTGAAGAAGAAAAAAGCACTCAAAAAAATCTACTTTTCTCTTATATTACTACCACACACACACACACATGTTACAAACATGAAAATCTTCATAATAAATTGACCCTTTACTGGCCTTTTTGTTTATATTAGGAACGTGAAGTAGAGCAATAATGTCAATATTTTTCAATATACATACATATATATATATATATATATATATATATATATATATATATATATAGAGAGAGAGAGAGAGAGAGAGAGAGAGAGAGAGAGAGAGAGTATATTTGTTTAATTGCTTTTCCTTCAACAAATTAAATATGACTAAACTAACAAAACTTGTTTGATACTTGGACACGCAATGATTTGAACTAGTCTTAACCGAAAATAAACCAGCCTTCGGTAATGGATGTACCAGCACGATGTGTTTCTAAATATGGACTGAAAGAACGAAACTTCCTGGTTTGCGTTCCGCCATGACGACAGTTTTGTGTACAGCACGTATTGTTAAAAATGGCTTTGTGTTAGACTGGATCAGTTTACCTTTTGAAAACCGGTTTCGTGATGATACGCCATACTGTATGAAGAAGATCACGTGAAAGAAACGCTCCATAAAAAATGAACTTTTTAGTTCAACTTTTGCGGTATTCCGTACCGGTCCTTGAGCCGTTATTGCACCACACACTTACTTTTCCATGTGACTGTCCGACAGTTTAATCACTTTATGACTAGTAAACAGCACAGAAAAACTACTGGAATACGTATATATAGAGTAAAACGTTGCATGAGATACAACTAAGCATTTATTTGTAAAGTTTAATATTTGATTAACGTTTGCTCAGGTTTACTCCAGTAACGCTTAAGTTTTGCCTTTGAAATGTAATTATGCATAAAAACTGAACATACAGAATCGTTCCTAAGTAAACATTGAAATGCTATGATATAACTTAAAAAATTATGTACACTTTGTTTAACCATCATGCACTGCTGCATGTGCAGTTTGGTCGGTTTACTTTATCTATTCCCGAGTAGAAGAAATAATATATTTATATATACATATACATGTAACATAATCATGTAGATCCTGTGAAGAAAATTGCGGTCGTGATTTTTTTTTATAAGAAAGTATGAATCATCAACAAAACATAAGATGTGGTATTTTTGCGTTTGGTTTTGCGCATGAACTGTGCTTTTTTGGTAGCAATCATTTGCAACTTGCGACAAAAAAAGAAAAGAAAAAAAAACAAAGAAAATGTATAAATGTATGAACGGATATGAGGAATGAGGACATGATTTGATCAGATATCACATGTTTTTCATATGGACACGTTGAACATTGCAGGATATGAGATGATCAATGTATATTTTATGTTCTATAGTATCATGTTAATGGAAACTTCCTAGCTCTAGTGATTGTCAAGTATTTAAGTATACTCAAGGACTTTTAAATACGCCCCATGTATAAAACTTCGATATTACACGACATGACCCCTCCTTGAAGGTAAAGTCCCTGTAATGGTTCCGCTATGTCTTGGGCCACTTAACCTCTACTACGATAACCAGGGTACCCTAATGAAACATAAGGAAACCTTGGTTTCCTCCGGGAAAGGCCATTAGGTCCGAAATGTAGCGGAACCATTACAGGGTTTTTTACCTTAAAGGAGGGGTAGTGATAAAATAAAATATCTTTAGTGATAAAATAAAATATGCGATATTTTTCCAAGGAGAGGCATTTTTAAAGTCCTTGAGTATACAGTCAAACCTATCTTAAGCGGTCAGTCAAGGGAACAATAGAAAGCGACCACTTAACAAAGGTGACCGCTAAATGGAGTTTAAATATATAACAAAAGTGCTGTAGTTTTGGCAATACCAAAATTGATCGCTAAATACAGGTTGGCCGCTTAGCGCAGTTGGCCGCTAATACAAGTTCAACTATATTTTGTGTCCTTTACTATGGTTTTGACTTGACTTGACTATTTGAGTTTACCGTCGCTTCGACAGTATTTCAGTCATATAGCGACTTCCAGCTAATTACAGGTGGAGGAAGACCCCAAATGCGCAGAGGCATCCGGGTAGAACCTCATGCCGACTGGAAGGCTTCCTCACATGAAAATCCCCTATGGTTTTGAGTACAATGTTCATTTCAATAGACAGTTTCATTTACGTTTCATATTGAACACATATAAAGAACACGGAACATACAGGTCGACAACATGCCGTGTATGTTTTATACTGACCGACTATATCGGGGTTTCAATGATCACGATACCCAATGCAAATGGATATCATAGATATTTATTTATTCATTCCTGCACAAACCTTCTTCTACATTTATATCGTATTTCCTTCTTTTTTTATTATAGCACTACGGTGGATGGATAATGGAATAGATTTAAAAGGCGAGCAAGCAGCTTGAATGGTTGTGTAAAGAATTTTAAAGGGGTGGGGCTGGGTTGTTCGTCGCCAACGAAGTAGCGGTTAATTATACAGCCAAATAATTTGCGCTACAACTTTGTAGTTTTTGTCTCTCTCTCTCTCTCTCTCTCAACGTTCAATCTAGTTAGGTTTTATCATTTAGACCGTTTCCTTTAAAGTTATTTGAAATGTATTTTTATATCATTACTCAGAGCTGTGACATGTGTATATAGATATAACTACATTTTTAGCGTTGTAAAATTTTTAATTGCAGTTTAAATGGCGAATTTAGCTAGACAATGTCATGATAAAGAGACCAATGAAGAAGTTCGTGACGGTATGCACAGAAACCATTATTTATATGGCCCAAGTTCTCGAAAAAAAAATATGAACGAATGTCCATATTAAATCTAATAGCTATTCGTTGAGCTTGCCATAGATAAAGTTATAATTACTAGAACACCAAACCACATGTATATAGCCTTTTCCTTATAAGAATACGAATACGGTGTAAAGGTATCACCAAAAGGCAATAAAACGCCATCTTAACGATGGTACAATATCTATTTTGTTGTTAGCCCTGTTCGTATTTAAATTTCTTTAATAACATAACAAAGATTACACATCAATACATGCATATGGACACTAACATGACCGTAAAATGTTAAATTTCGACAGAGACCCATTGTTGAACAATGGGCAGCATGTAACAAAATATGTCTTTATTAAATTACGGAAGAATTCCGCAACATATTTATTAGACAATATATTGTCAAGGCACATTAAGTGTTTGCTTTTTAAATAGAGAGTCGCGATGTATCTGACCCATTAAACTGAAATGAATTATGCATAGACTTTTACATATGGAAATATGATACCTATACAGTCTTACGTATATCAAAACATCGTACCTTCTAGTATATGTTGGCACCTGTGAATTTATTTTGTCAGTACTTAATAAACAATGTTTAAAAACGGCGTGATCAAGTTATATGAAAAAAAAAATGATACGAAAGTAATATCACTGAGTCTGTTTAAAAAGATCGAAATACACGCATAGCTATGTTACTTTCTCAATTATTATTAAGTAATTTATTTGATGCTGTAAATCAGATAGCACAGCATGCAAACATCCGCGGAATTATAGGATATTAGATAAGCAATTTCCGTATGTCAATTGTGTGACCGAATCTGGTGTCGATCGGCTGACAGAGCCCGCGTGCAACATCCAGGTATTGTAATTAAATCGAATCAGTTGACAGCCTAATTCGAGTTGCAAGCATGACATATTTTAAAACAGCACATCCTTACTTACACGCATGTTTCAGCATCACTTTGCCCCAGTTTTTTACACGGCCTTTTTGGTGTAACGTACACCGGATATTGAAATAAATTTAAGCGTACCTTCATAGGCAACATTTACCTATAATCTCTCTTTCTTCACAAAATTGGCTGCACATTGTTTGACAATCGGTATATTCTTGATTGCATACAAGTATATATCATTAATAAAGTTATTTTGCACTGAAAAGTAATGCAAATCACTGGTCAAATTGTAAGCGTTTGCTTCAAATCAAATTATTTTTGCCTTATGTATGCTTACGACTTGAAAATATAAATAAATCAATTTAATCTTGCCTGTGTTTCGTCAAGTAATGTACGTAGTATTGCACATGTGTACTGGGGATTTATATTGTTTTAATTAATGTATTGGTATAGTTGCATATGTGTACTGGGGATTGAGAATGTTTGGTCAAGTGATGTATTGGTATTGCTGCATATGTGTACTGAGGATTGAGAATGTTTGGTCAAGTGATGTATTGGTATTGCTGCATATGTGTACTGAGGATTGAGACTTTAGAATGTTTGGTCAAGTGATGTATTGGTATAGTTGCATATGTGTACTGAGGATTGAGACTATTCGGTCAAGTGATGAACATGTATTGGTATAGATGCATATGTGTACTGAGGATTGAGACTATTCGGTCAAGTGATGAACATGTATTGGTATAGTTGCATATGTGCACTGAAGATTGAGACTGATTGGTCAAGTGATGTATTGGTATTGCTGCACATGAATACTTGACATTGAGACTGTTTAGTCAAGGGATTTATTGGTATAATTACATATGTGCACTTGGGATTGAGACTGTATGGTCAAGTTGTTGTTGTTGTTGTATTTGGGTTTACCGTCGCTGCGATAGTATTTCAATCATATAGCGACGTCCAGCTAATTACAGGTGGAGGAAGACCCCGAGTACACAGAGGTACCCGGGTAGAACCACCGGCCTACCGCAAGCCAGCTGGAAGGCTTCCTCACATGAAAAATCCGAAGTCCCTACCGGGATTCGAACCACAGCGGTGAGGGGCTGAGAGATTTGTAGTCCACGACTGTAACCGCTCGGCCACGGCGGCCCCTGTATGGTCAAGTGATGTATTGGTATTTCTGCATATGTCATGTGATGTACATATATTGGTATAGTTGCATATGTGCAATGGGGATTGAAACTGTTAGTCAAATGATGTATTGGTATTTCTGCAGGGATTGAGACTGTTTGGTCATGTGATGTATTGGCTTTGTTGCATATGTGTACTTGGGATTGAGACTGTTAGTCAAATGATGTATTGGTATTTCTGCATATGTGTACTAGGGATTGAGACTGTTTGGTCATGTGATGTATTGGATTTGTTGCATATGTGTACTTGGGATTGAGGCTGTTTGGTCATGTGATGTACCTGTATTGGTATAGTTGCATACGTATGTGCACTGGAGATTGAGACTGTTTGGTCATGTGATGTATTGGATTTGTTGCATATGTGTACATGGGATTAAGGCTGTTTGGTCATGTGATGTACCTGTATTGGTATAGTTGCATATGTGCACTGGAGATTGAGACTATTTGGTCAAGTGATGTATTGGATTTGTTGCATATATGTGTACTTGGGATTGAGACTGTTTGGTCATGTGATGTACCTGTATTGGTATAGTTGCATACGTATGTGCACTGGAGATTGAAACTGTTTGGTCATGTGATGTATTGGATTTGTTGCATATGTGTACTTGGGATTGGGGCTGTTTGGTCATGTGATGTACCTGTATTGCTATTGATGCATATGTGCACTGGGGATTGAGACTATTTGGTCAAGTGATGTATTGGTATAGTTGCATATGTGCACTGGAGATTGAGACTATTTGGTCAAGTGATGTATTGGTATTGTTGCATATGTGCACTGGAGATTGAGACTGTTTGGTCATGTGATGTATTGGATTTGTTGCATATGTGTACTTGGGATTGGGGCTGTTTTGTCATGTGATGTACCTGTATTGGTATAGTTGCATATGCGCACTGGGGATTGAAACTGTTTGGTTATGTGATGTATTAGTATTGTTGCATATGTCTTCCGAAATTGATATTCTGAATCGTTTTCTCATATTTCTCTTTTTTGTGCCCATACATCCATTTTGACTCTAACCCCAAACATTATCCGGCTCAGAGTGACCGGAGTTAAAATAAAGCGTACATCTCAGAAAAAAGAAAAAGCAATATCCGTGACCGTCTAGTCACGTTTTCTTTTCACAGACACAACTGAATGTCTTACTGTAGATATCATATTCTCTAATCACGAAAACATTGCATTTCTTAAACTTTGGGACAGCTGGCTGTACTTGTGTGTTAAGCGTAAACAATTGCGTATACGTAATTGTCGGCATGGTATATAGCCAACCAAGAATGATAGGTATTGATTGGAATACATTAAATTGATAGCATTGGTCTTTGAAATTTTGCTCTCAGCTTTTTAGAACAAACTCGCATGTAGCTGTGACATTCATACTGAATAATATATTATGATGTTAAAATAATCTCTAGTGTGCTGTAGTAGAACTCGATATCCGCCAGGATATGGATATACGTCATGATACGTTAATTCTGCATATTTAATTGAGTATCTCAGCTTTTCACTTTCGTTAGCTATCACTGGGTATTTGTCCATCTATGTAACTGAATAATTACGCAAATACACATCTCTGTTCCTCTGTTACACGTATTTATTTTCGTCACTGTTGACATCCTGTGTCAGAACCACGTGCGGTACGACAGCGGGGATAACTGGAAAGTTGGGCTCTGTTAGGAAGAAATACGATCTTGGTTGGTGGGATGCGGTAACAAAATCGTGTTGTAAAGGACAGGATCGTGTAGATTCAGTGGATGTATACTGACGCTGAAACCCACGGGAGCTAAATGATATGTACGTGCTGTTGTTCAAAATACAGAATATTCGTGGCCGAGTTTGATAAAAAAAATAAAATCCATTCTACTGATCATCTAAAAGCAATTAAGACCTTGATATTTCAGTTTATAGTATAGCGCCCCCCCCCCCCCCCCCAAAAAAAAAAAAATACCGAAGTACTACTCGAATGCATCCACATGAAATGATAATTTTCTTTATTTACTCTATTGAAAACAGAGATGTAAATATCTTTAATGTAGCTTCGTGTTGAAAATAACTACAAGGCTACAAGACTCCAACATTTGACACTAACTAACAGGTAGTCCAACGGAACACCTGCTTTGAAATTCACGAGTCCTTTTCGTGAAGGTAATTACACCAGTTTACAATAAATATATGGAACGTCAAATCTATATAAACTCAAATATTCGAAGATATCTTCAAAAGAATTATTGATATCAACAAAAGATATCAACAATTGATTTGTTGATATCATTAATTCAACAGTTATTACAGCTTGGTTATCATATGGAATATAGAGAATACTAATCATTTATTTTACTAAAAGAATGAGCTGTTTGGCGCCGTTATGAAACATCACTATGTATACAGAGTATCACAGTAGTTTTTTTATTTGTTTAAAAATAAATAAAATTGCACAGTTTGCGAGAATTTATGGAGAATTCATCGAATTGGACCATATAGTGAGTTCTTCGTAGTGTTCAAAAATACGTCTACTCTTTTGGGGAAGCTCGACTAGCCTCACAGCCACGTTACAAGAGAGTGTTACAAAGCAACGAAATCGGTTTTGTGTCCACATTTTAACTACACGGGTCCTAATATTTAACCTAATATTTAAATATTTGAGAGTTACCAAATTTACCTTTTTCATGTGTGTGGCGTTTATACGAACGCTCGGAAGGAAGACGCTGTACATAGTCTGGCCTGCGTATTTACCACGATATTCACGTATTCACACGTGAAAAGCATGGCTAAAACAACTTAATGGTTGTGTACAGTATTAAATGTAGTTCCATCAATGAGCCGGCCAGCGTCACATGCTATTTTGGTACTAGTTGTCACGCCAATATTCTCCGAATACTTTGATAAAAAAAAAAGAAAACAACAAAAACAACAAACAAACAAACTGGAATTCGTTTTTTAGCTCGACTATTCGAAGAATATGAGAGCTATTGTAGGCGCCGTGGCGTCGGCGTTGGCGTTGCAGCTTTTGGTTAAAGTTTTGCGTGCAAGTTACTATCAACCTTATATCTCAATAACCATTCATGGTATTGACTTGAAAGTTTATAAATATGTTCAGGGGCATCAGACAACCAATGAAGATAACTCTTGACTGAATTTAATATGAATTATGGCCCCTTTTTAACTTAGAAATTTTGGTTAAAGTTTTGCATGCAATAGAAAATTTGGTTAAAGTTTTGCGTGCAAACTACTATCTAGTTTGTATCTCAATAACTATTCATGGTATTGACTTGAAAGTTTATAAGGGCATCAGACAACCAAGGGATAACTTTGTGGAATTAAAAATATGGCCCCTTTTTAACTTAGAAATTTTGGTTAAAGTTTTGCATGCAAGGTACTTTCATGCTAATATCTCAGTATCTAGGCATGGGATTGATTTGAAAAATCTTTAATATGTTAAGAGGTATCATACTTTCATGGTAGATAACTCTTGATGGAATTTGTTACAAATTATTGCCCCATTTTAACTTAAAAAAGTTGGTTAAAGTTTTGCATGCAAGGTACTTTCATGTTAATATCTCAGTATCCAGGCATGGGATTGATTTGAAACATCTTTATATGTTAGGGTATCATACTTTCATGGTAGATAACTCTTGATGGAATTTGTTACAAATTATTGCCCCTTTTTAACTTAGAAATTTTGGTAAAAGTTTTGCATGCAAGGTACTTTCATGCTAATATCTCAGTATCTAGGCATGGGATTGATTTGAAAAATCTTTAATATGTTTAGAGGTATCATACTTTCATGGTAGATAACTCTTGATGATTGTTACAAATTATGCCCCTTTTAACTTAAAAAAGTTGGTTAAAGTTTTGCATGCAAGGTACTTTCATGTTAATATCTCAGTATCCAGGCATGGGATTGATTTGAAACATCTTTATTATGTTTAGGGATATCATACTTTCATGGTAGATAACTCTTGATGGAATTTGTTACAAATTATTGCCCCTTTTTAACTTAGATATTTTGGTAAAAGTTTTGCATGCAAGGTACTTTCATGCTAATATCTCAGTATCCAGGCATGGGATTGATTTGAAACATCTTTAATATGTTTAGAGGTATCATACTTTCATGGTAGATAACACTTGATGGAATATATTAAAAATTATGACCCCTTTTAACTTAGAATTTTGGTTAAGTTTTTGCATTCAAGCTACTATCCAGCTTATATCTCAGAAATTGCTTGTGGAATTGACTAGAAAGTTAAGGAGTGTCTTCAAAGGCATCAAAAACTAAGGAGGATAACTTTTGGACTGATGCAAATTATGGCCCTTTTCTAACTTGGATTTTTGGTTAAAGTTTTGCATGCACAGTGTTATTGTGCTTATGTCTCAGTAACTAGGCATGGGATTGATTTTAGACATCATAAAATTATTAAGGGGTATCAGACTATCAAGGTATATCATTTTTGACTATTATTATGTACAGGGTATGTGAAGGACAGGAATTGAAATAGATTTCATTTGATTTACCAACAAGCATTTTGAATAGTCGAGCGTGCTGTCCTCTGACAGCTCTTGTTTTTCTTGTTTTCCCATAGCTCCGTACACACGAGTGTACAGGCATATTCCTGGATATGTGCCTTTTGATAGTTTATGGTTATTTTTATTTTTCTATTAACAGGTTTCGGGGCATAGGAATGAGATCCTGGAATTCGCCTGCAAAGGAGACGGTAAGTGAAGATTAAACTTTATTCATTTTACAAATTCATTTTACAACAGAAAGCGACATGACATCTGAAAATCTTCTTGTTGATACTGCTGGTGTTGTTGAAGGAAAAATATGGTAAACAAATGATATGGGAGGAAACTGGAGTACACGGAAAAAACCCACGTGTCAGAATTGGTGACTAAATATTATTTCGCATATAACATTGGATCGACCTGGGATCAAACTTTGGTTGTATTGGTGAAAAGCCATTGATTTCGCCCCTATGCTATCCAGATAGCTGAATATTTACATTTAGGTGCTACCTTTGAAGAAGAGGTGGTTCATTTGCATAGCTTCCTGTCAATGATAAAAACATAAGGATTTTTCAGAGTTGACTTTGAGATTAATGATTTGCTAAAAAATATGGATACATGTTTGGCAAACTATGAGTTGGAGTAACTTGTTCAATTTCAAATCATTGCTTGTATTTGTCCATGTTATAAGTATATTGCAAATCTTTAAACTTTCACTTGCCCATGTTGGCTCTTGGAGTCTGTGCAATAAGGACAATGGATTGTGTTACAGTCAACATTCTCAAGCATCTGAATCAAACTTGTATATATATTATTTAAAAACATCATACTTACGCCTAAAACAATAATTGGCAAATTTGGATAATTAGCTCAGGAGTTATGCCCCTTTATTTATTAAATCTACCTCATCAAATTTTGAAGTACAATTGAGTTAAATTTTCCAAAATTTGAGGAAAGAAAGAAGAAGAAAAAAAAGCAATATGCTTGAAAAATCTCAAGGCTTACAATACTGTGAGTACACACACATTTTCACATGCCCATTGTATGCAGTTGGCAGGCAGCTACCACTTAAGTTGTCAATACTCAGTCTTATACCAATCTTGATCAACTTGTTCACAGTGTTGACAAGCATTCCTGAATTAAACAATGAAATGATCATGGTCTTGTTACGAGATATCTACCAAAGTTGATATGTCAGGTGATAAAGGCTCGGATAAATCATATGTTTTTTTTCTAAGTGACACTAATGGCAATATCTGTTCCTTTGTTTTATGTATGTTTGTATAATTTTCCATCAGTTTTAATTATTTTCTTTGTACAGAGTCGTTGAATATGTATATTTATATGTAGAAATTTGCATTTAATCATATTAAGTTTGGAATTTGAAGTTTATGGTGTTAACACTATTGTATTTAAGCTTGTTTGGGAGACAATGAAAAAGCAGAAAAGGAGAAAGCAAACACAAATTGTAACCTCTATATAATTGTTTGACTTCCCCCATTCTGACAAAGATTGAAGGGAGCGTTCTGCAACCCGACAACATAGCCTTATCTAAATCTACTAATAATAACGTATATTTTGGGGTAAAAATTAACTAAGATGCATAACTATTTTAATACACCTTTTATTTAAGATACCCTAACAATGGCAGATATGGACGTGACCCTGTTTGCAATGGTTGAATTGTAACAAAACCAGAAATGTGTCATAAATGCACATTAAAAATTCACTTTGTACTAAACCCTAATGTAATCTTAAGCTTCATATGTCACTTTAAATAATAATAGCAAAGCAATAAACTGTTTTTACTCAAAATCATGGCCTGACATAGTAAAACACATCTGTAATGGCATAAGTTTGGCCGCAGCTGATGGCCACCGATGGCATAACGGAGGTTCACGTTGATAAACGGACCCGACACTTCCGGTTGGTAAAGAATGATGGACTTCCGACCTTGAACAAACACGGTGCGAGGAAACCTGAAACATACATGTATATGACACGGAAAAGCAGACAAACTCTTTTAAAACACGGGCAAGGGTGGGTGGGTTAGCAAAATAAATAAGGAGATATATTTTACCTCGCAATCCTTTGGAAGTGGGAAATAGAGAGGCGGTGAGCCGTTATTTCTATACGCTCGTAAAAATTAATTTTCTGAAATGAATTAATAAACCGAAAGAAAAACTGTTGAGAGTTTGTCCCCAATCAACCTGCGCTATCCTTATTAATAGCGCTCCTTATAAAGGAATATTCCTTTAACATGTAATTTAATGACAAGCAGTGGTATCTTTTTAAGCAAAATAGGGACATCTTGCAATGTTTTTGATTTATTTATCTTTATGCCCCGGAGATCTGTGATCGGGGGCATATTGATTTGCCCTGTCTGTTTATTGGTTTGTCGGCAACTTAAACATTGGCCATAACTTGAAAACTATAATACGTTTTGACTTGAAACTTCATATATGAATAGAATTTGACTAGAAGTACAGTGACTAACAACTATAATAATTTTACCTGGCCCAAATTTTGAATTACCTCTCTTTTTAAATTTTATGTTTCAATTTTTGTAGAGAGCATGTCTCATAAACTATCCAAGGTATTGACTTGAAACTTAAAGTATAAAAAGATGGTGGGATTGGAAAGTGCAATAACCAAAAACCGTATCTCTACCTTGATCAATTTTTTAATTAACTCCCACTATTTAATTTTGCAATGAATTTCTGTCAAGACAATTATTTACTATGTACTTGAAAACTATACAAGGTATTGACTTGGAACTTCATAAATAGGTAGATGACAACTAGGAAAAATGCAGTGATCAAGAACATAACTATACCAAGTCTTGGTTTTTGATTATCTCCCTTTATTTTTTTTCCATAAAATTTTGTTTGGAGCAAAAGTCATAAACAAAACAAGGTAGGGTTTTAAACTTAAACATAAGCAAGTTGGAGCAGTGCAGTAACCAAGAACAATAAATCTGCTTGGTCCAGTTTTTTTAATATTTCCATTTATTTATTTTATATCAATTTTTGTCCAGAACATAATTCCTGAACTATTCAAAGTATTGATTTGAAACTTAAAATATGAATAGATAGTGAGTTGCAATGATTACAAAATAGAACTCTGGCTCTGGTCTGGTCCTTTTGTTTTTAATTATCTCTCTTTATATTTTTAATTATGTATTTTTTAGCTCGACTATTCGTAGAATATGAGAGCTATTGTAGTCACCCTGGCGTCGGCATCGGCGTTGGCGTTGCAGCTTTTGGTTAAAGTTTTGCATGCAAGTTACTGTCAACCTTATATCTCAATAACCATTTATGGTATTGACTTGAAAGTTTATAAATATGTTCAGGGGCATCAGACAACCAAGGTAGATAACTCTTGACTGAATTTAATTTGAATTATGGCCCCTTTTTAACTTAGAAATTTTGGTTAAAGTTTTTCATGCAATAGAAAATTTGGTTAAAGTTTTGCGTGCAAGGTACTATCTAGTTTGTATCTCAATAACCATTCATGGTATTGACTTGAAAGTTCATGAATATGTTTAGGGGCATCATACAACCATGGTAGATAACTCTTGATAGAATTTGTTACAAATTATTGCCCCTTTTTAACTTATAAATTTTGGTTAAAGTTTTGCATGCAAGGTACTTTCATGCTAATATCTCAGTATTCAGGCATGGGATTGATTTGAAAAATCTTTAATACGTTTAGGGGTATCATACTTTCATGGTAGATAACTTTTGATGGAATATATTACAAGTTATGGCCCCTTTTTTAACTTAAAAATTTTGTTTAAAGTTTTGCATGAAAGGTACTTTCATGCTAATATCTCAGTATCCAGGTATGGGATTGATTTGAGACATCTTTAATACATTTAGGGGTATCATACTTTTATGGTAGACAACTTTTGATGGAATATATTACAAGTTATGGCCCCTTTTTTAACTTAGAAATTTTGGTTAAAGTTTTGCATGCAAAGTACTTTCATGCTTATATCTCAGTATCCAGGCATGGGATTGATTTGAAATATCTTTAATATGTTTAGGAGTATCATACTATCAAGGTAGATAACTTTTTATGGAATATATTACAAGTTATGGCCCCTTTTTAACTTAGAAATTTTGGTTAAAGTTTTGCATGCAAGGTACTTTCATGCTTATATCTCAGAGTCCAGGCATGGAATTGATTTGAAACATCTTTAATATGTTTAGGGGTATCATACTATAAAGGAAGATAACACTTGATGGAATAAATAAAAAATTATGACCCCCTTTTAACTTAGAATTATGGTCAAATTTTTGCATTCAAGCTACTATCCAGCTTATATCTCAGAAATTGCTTGTGGAATTGACTAGAAAGTTATGGTGTGTCTTCAAGGGCATCAGAAAACAGGAGGATAACTTTTGGACTGATGCAAATTATGGCCCTTTTCTAACTTGGATTTTTGGTTTAAGTTTTGCATGCACAGTGTTATTGTGCTTATGTCTCAGTAACTAGGCATGGGATTGATTTTAGACATCATAAAATTATTAAGGGGTATCAGACTATCAAGGTATATCATTTTTTACTATTACTATGAAGGGCAAGAATTTAAATAGATTTCATTTGATTTACCAACAAGCATTTTGAATAGTCGAGCGTGCTGTCCTCTGACAGCTCTTGTTTGTCTTGAGCATCACTTCAGTACTATAGAAAGTCTATATATTTGACATACTTACTCCACTCATGAATGGCATTCAATTGGTGCATCAGTTATTTGACATCTGACCTGCTCAGATGGGGGGATAGTGTTTCTTCCTCTCAAACACATCTTGCTCTTTTAAGTTTTGTTTTTACATATTTCAGAGTGCATATACTAAAAGTTTAATTTTGTGGGATTTGAGGCTAATGTCTGATTTTTATATACCGGTAATTATAATAATTTTTTATTCTATGTTTTGTTTACAGAGTGGGTAGAGAAAAATGGCAACTGTTACCTTAGTGTTACTGTGCCAATGTCCTGGGAAGATGCAAAGGAAACCTGCATCAGGTAAATGTTTAGCTTTGATGTGGTATAAGCCATATTTTACTTGAACAATTTAAGAGAGGACAAATGCAAAAAAGATTTGGAATTTTAATTTTTAACCTAAGTAATTACTCAATTTTCACTAGAAAATAGTAAACTAAATTTATCATTCTTGAATTGAAAATAAAAATATAATTAATATCAATTTGAGGATCAAATATGAAACTTTTCAAGAACATTCACGGTCCCATTACACCTCTTGCATTTCTAGATTTGTCTTAGTTCTTGATCATTTAAATTACATTTTGTGGTAGCAACCAGTATGCCCATTCATGCACAGTAATCTAAATGCACACAGAAAAGCCACAGATCATGGGTATATGCAGGCAGAGAAAATTGTATTTTCTTCCTATTACCAGTATTCCATAATCTGAAAGCACTCCACACAATAAACTGATAGCAGACATGTACAGTATCACACCATGACGCTTAATTTCATGAGACAAGTTTCATTGTCATGAGTGTTAAGTATTATAGGAACAATACACTGCTCAGTTAAATGTTAAGGTAATCCATCCATCATTAAATAATCATGGTCCTTCAAATGCTTTAAAAGACTTCAGTGCATATGCAAGCATACATTGACTTTGAGTTATAGGCTCTTTTGCTCAAAGTCTATAAAGGCTTGCATTTACTGTTTACTTCAATTCCCATGATCACTTTATGGATCATGATTACAATTTGATGACGGATGGATTACCTAACCCCCCCCCCCAATAGGTGTTCTTTTGAAATCATTACATAAAATCATACATTTATCACTTAGCAGTGGTGATTCTTGGTTGTTTCTTTTACACAACTTCAACATTAGCATTTATTTAACAATCCTGATCAAGTTGGTCTATATTCATGCACCATAGTAAGGTCCATGTACACATTCTAGCATCCCCATTTATTTATTGTTCTTGATGCAACTTCAAGACTATATTAATAGTCATGATCTTTGAAACTGCATAATTTGGTCC
>CM037778.1:55386473-55436473 GCA_021229015.1 Solen grandis
CAGTGTGTTGTGCTCAAATGAGCTTTTAACAGGATGGGTCATGTTAACATGATAGGGTTGATATTAATTATACAGCTTCTTAACAGGGTACATGACTACTTATTACCGGCTGAAGAAAATCATGTCACCAAGCTGCTAGGCATCACATCCTCTACATTCCCTTTTGAGCAGAAATTTAACAAGATCTGCAGATGTTTTTTTCCAATAATATGCTAGTTAACTATTTTAGTAAATTAACCTCCTCTCATAAACTCACAATGATCTCCTCTGTATATGTAAAATGATATAATTTACATTCCATTCAGATTGCTGCAGGGTTTAATCTAGACCCATAAAATCCACAGCAACCTGTTTCCAACTGTTTCTAACTGAAGGTGACAGATGTGACTAAGTCCCTCACTTTAACACTAAATAAAGGATTAGGGTACTGTATTTACTATGGACGGATATTGCAGGCAAAATGATATTCTCATATATTGCAGTATTTGAATGATATTGCAATAATTATGATGATAGTCTGCCATAATGTATTTGTCACATATATTAACTCCCTGACCAAAAATATATATGTACTGTATATTACTATGCAAATGTATACAAACTTGCTGAAAAAAAGTAATAATCAATATTGAATAAAATAGTTATATAGTAAGTTGAACTGATACTAGCATACCAGTAATAGAAGACATTATTATCATTACCTAACTAATAATAGAAGGTAGATGTGATGACACTACATCTTTGTTAACAGGGTGTGGTGTGAGGTAACATTAATGATTAAAAGGGGAAGGTGTGCAATAATACTACTTCAATGATTACAGGGGGTATATATTTAGTGGCATTACACTACTGATGTAAAGGGGGTAACTTTGACACCACTGATTTGAGAGGGTTTTTATTAAGTGAAATTACACCATTGATTTGAAGGGATAGGTTTGTGGTAACACTGCACCAATGATTTGAGAGGGTAGGTGTGTGGTAACACTGCACCACTGATTTGAGGGGGTATGTGTGTGGTAACACTGCACCACTGATTTGAGGGGGTAGGTGTGTGGTAACATTGCACCACTGATTTGAGGGGGTAGGTGTGTGCACCACTGATTTGAGAGGGTAGGTGTGTGGTAACATTACACCACTGATTTGAGGGGGTAGGTGTGTGGTTACATTGCACAACTGATATGAGGGGTAAGTGTGTGGTAACATTGCAACACTGATTTGAGGGGGTAAGTGTGGTAACATTGCACCACTGACTTGAGGGGATTAGTGTGGTAACATTGTACCACTGATTTGAGGGGATAGGTGTGTTGTTACATTGCACCACTGATTGAAGGGGGTAGGTATGTAGTAACATTGCACCACTGATTTGAGAGGGTAGGTGTGTAATAACATTGCACCACTGATTGAAGGGGGTAAGTGTTTGGTAACATTGTACCACTGATTTGAGGGGGTAGGTGTTTGGTAACACACCTGGCCCAACAATACATGACACAAGTGGAAAAATTGTTTCCCTTAATACATGTATTGTTACCTGACATATAAACGTAATCTTCATCTTTAAAATTTTGCAGCTTGAATATTTCTTTTTTTCATTTCCACATGCATGACATAGAAACTAAGTAAAAGAGGAGAAGATAGTTATGTCTTCCAGAGAGAGAAAGAGTGAGAAAGAGATAGAGAGAGAGAGCATGAGAGAGAGAGAGTCAAATCTCTAAGCTATTTATAACTAAGTACAGGAACTAAGGTTTAACCTCACTATTGGTTCATAAATACACAACAGTAGGTGGTATCAGCTGTTACCAAGTGTTTATGAGAATACATGTAGAACTTAAAATCAATGTACCTACTGACAGTTTTTTTTTTGTCATAGGATCTAATAATATGCTGCTCCATTTGAATGGTTTAATGTTTCTTTGTTGGGTTTAATGCCCCACGACAGTATTTCAGTCATTTGGAAACCATGTCTGCTTGAGAGAGATGTAGTGATTCCACACTGCAGTATCAAGCCGTAGACATGTGGCATGATACCACACCCAGTCACATTATCCTGACACCAGGCCAACCAGCCCTGGAACTACCTTTATATGCTGAGGGCCAAGCAAGGAGCTATACCAGTACCATTTATTACAACTTTAGTATGCCATGGCCAGGGATCAAACCCACAACCTCTCGCTCCCAAGGCAGAGGCTCTGACCACTCAGCGACTTGAGATGAAAATCAGGCTTTGAATAATGTTTCTAGAAGACGGTAAATGATTTAACACATTATTGGAAAAATTTGAACATGCTAACTGGTACTTCATACTGTTTAAATATAGTTTAAATGTACTAAAGTAACAAGTTTTCGTATCATATGCAACTAGTTGATTATGGAACTAAAATTTCATCTCTTTCCTTAAATTTTAATTAAACTAGAAATGTGTCCAGAGGACACAGATGCCCCCACCTGTCGCATTTTCCAAAACTATGGCCAACATCCAGGAGTGCAAGTCATGTCCTGAGTAATATATCCATGAAGTTTAAAGTCTGAAGCACAAATACCATCAGAGTTACCTGTGTCAATGTTTTGGAATGAACGGATGGACAAAGGCAAATCTATATGCCTCACTTTTTTAGGGGGATAAAAATCCCAATACCTTTTTTTTAACTTAAAAAAACACAAGTTCATGTCCTGATCAATATATCAGAAGTTTCAAGTCTGTAGTACAAATACTTTAAGAGTTACGTGCGTCACAAGCATAAAGTTCTTGCACTAGGGTGACTTTGTATCAAAGTTTTGGACTCAAAGCAAAACATTTCTTTAGGCCAATAAACCACTTTCCATAGGCCACATTTTCCAAGGTTGTAATCGATTTTATTTTTGGACTTTTGATATCAAAATTAAATACCATAGATCAAATATAAATGAACCTACATCTAGTGTGAATAAAATATATTTAACAAATAATTCTTTTCACAAATTGTTGATAGAATTACTTGAATACATGCACCAGTACTTGTATATAATGTATAATGCTCATGAGAATCACTTTACTTCATGAATATTCATATACAAATTTAAGAAAATGATGGATATTAATTTACTACAGTCTACATGAAATACAGGGTTAAGTACATGAGCATTTAAAACATGTTGCAATCATTTCAATGACAATCATACAGAATGTTACCAATAAAAAAAAAAATCAAAACCACATTACATGCAAGCTATATTTTACACCCACTCACCTATATCTCCAAAGGCTTTTTTATGTTTATCCATCTTCCTTGTCCAGTCATACTGAAACACACAGCATTATATATAGTCTATGCGGCACATGCCACAGCTGACGAGAAATGTAACAGAGATTTCAACCTATTACAGTTTTATTTTCTTCTTCACTCTGAAGAGGCTTTAGATCAAATGTTACAATGTTCTTGATGTATCAGCAATCAGTATATACACTATCAACATGTGAGCTATTTACCTACAGATCTGGTTTTATACTGGTCAAATAGGGTCAGTTATGACCATTCATTTACACCCTTTAATCAACTGATAGTCCTTTAATCAGATTTAGTAAATCAAAACAACAAGGTTTGACTACATTTTATTAGAAAAAGTTAAACCATTGCTTTAGAATGCAGATCGATAAAGATCATTATTGAGAACCAAGAAATTTAACATTAAATCAATAAACATGTTAGTTTCCTAAACTGAAACCAACACAAATGCAGCTTATACATATGTGTGTATATACAAGCAACAACTGTATTGATTTGTGAAGAGCATTAAGTTTCATTTAATTGGTTCCTGAGGTAGATCTGCTCTCACCAGTTAAAATCCATTTTTGATGTTCAGACTGTGAATACAACTTAAAGATAAGGAATTTATTATCCATACTTAAGGAAAAATAATACCTAAGTTTCATTTAAAGACATTTCTTTAGATATTTCTTGACAACGGCTCCAGTGCCAGTCTAGGGTGAAGCAAAGCAGAACATCATTTTATTGTTGTTTCACCTCAACATGAAATTGACAAAAGTAATGAGATACTGATGAAGATAAGAAAAGAACGTGCAGCTAGCCATAAACAGAACCTTTGTTCTTTTTGTATCATACCTGAAATGGAGTTATTTGATATTATTGTTCAAGCGTTATCTAAGATTCTCGATCTCACTCTCTCTCTCTCTTAGATTCACCCTCTCTCTCACTCTCTCTCTCTTAGATTCACCCTCTCTCTCACTCTCTCTCTGTATATGCATGTATGTATTGTGCATAACTTACCTGATGGATATAAAGATAAAAACAAGAGGCCCATGATGGCCCTAAATCGCTCACCTGAGATAAATAGGTTGACCCAAGGAACATCTGTACCAATTTATTTTAAAATCTGGCCAGTAGTTTTGAAGAAGATGATTTTTAAAGTTTTCATATTTTTTTTCTTTTTGTTGCCATGGCAACAAGAGTTCTATATGGATCAAGTTTATTTTAGGAACTTTTCCATTCCTGCCAAATTTAATCAAATTCTTTCCAGTGGTTTCAGAGGAAATGTTGATTAAAGTTTTTCCTATATACATATAAGGCAAATAAGCCCCGCCCCTGCCGGCCATGTTTTTTACGGATCAGAAAATATTTAGCAACTTTGGTAGAGGTTGACCCAAGGAACACCTGTACCAATTTATTTTAAAATCTGGACAGTAGTTTTGAAGAAGATGATTTTTAAAGTTTTCATTTTTTTTCTTCTTTTTATTGCCATGGCAACCAGAGTTCTACATGGATCAAGTTTATTTTAACAACTTTTGTGAAGGTTGACCCAAGGATCATCCCTGCCAAGTTTAATCAAATTCTGTCCAGTGGTTTCAGAGGAGATGTTGTTTAAAGGTTTCTCTATATACATATAAGGCAAATAAGCCCCGCCCCTGGCGGCCATGTTTTTTTACGGATCGGAATAATTTTAGCAACTTTGGTATGGGTTGACCCAAGGAACAATTGTACCAATTTATTTTAAAATCTGGACAGTAGTTTTGAAGAAGATGATTTTTAAAGTTTTCATTTTTTTTTTCTTTTTGTTGCCATGGCAACCAGAGTTCTACATGGATCAAGTTTATTTTAGCAACTTTTGTGAAGGTTGACCCAAGGATCATCCCTGCCAAGTTTAATCAAATTCTGTCCAGTGGTTTCAGAGGAGATGTTGTTTAAAGGTTTCTCTATATACATATAAGGCAAATAAGCCCCGCCCCTGGCGGCCATGTTTTTTTACGGATCGGAATAATTTTAGCAACTTTGGTATGGGTTGACCCAAGGAACAATTGTACCAATTTATTTTAAAATCTGGCCAGTAGTTTTGAAGGAGATGATTTTTAAAGTTTTCAAATTATTTTTCTTTTTGTTGCCATGGCAACCAGAGTTCTTCATGGATCAACTTTATTTTAGC
Source organism: Solen grandis (assembly GCA_021229015.1). Lineage (NCBI taxonomy): Eukaryota > Metazoa > Mollusca > Bivalvia > Adapedonta > Solenidae > Solen > Solen grandis. The sequence goes on from CM037778.1 coordinate 55,391,886, forward strand.
AACTTTTGTAGAGCCTCACCCAAGGAACATTCCTGCCAAGTTTCATTAAATTCTGTCCAGTGGTTTCAGAGGAGATGTCGTTTAAAGCAAATTGTTGACGACGGACGACGGACAACTGACGACGCACGACGCACGACGACGGACGCCGGACGAAGGGCGATCACAAAAGCTCACCATGAGCACTTTGTGCTCAGGTGAGCTAAAAAGAGTGTTTACTATCACAAAATATGCCTGTCTTGGGAACTGAAACAGGAGGGCCAGAATGGCCCTGTGTCACTCAACTGAGTAAGATTGCTGTGTTAGGCATGATTACCAAAAATGGAATTTTTGAAGTAAAATTAATTTTAATTAGTAAATACTTACCTGTTATTACTTCAGGTATGTGTCTATTTGCGCCCGGCTTCCAAAACAGAGTCCGCAAAATAAACCATTCCCTAAAACCCCCTAGTTACCGGAAGTGTAACCCCCGTTCTCCAATTGTATATGAAGCCATCGAGGGATACAACCACCAGCAAGAGGGGAGGGAGGTGGGACTCTGTAATAACAGGTAAGTATTTACTAATTAAAATTAATTTTACTTCAAAAATTCCATTTTAATAGCATAAATACATTACCTGTTATTACTTCAGGTATGACTTCGTCGCTAGGGTGGGAGGTTGCTAACAAAGAACCTTGATTGCGGCGACACCCGAAGTAAAAGGCGACCAAAGCTTCCAATGGATAACGCTCTTGCTAGAGCGAAAATCTTCAGACAGAATAACTAAACGACTGTCTGAGCTACTACAAGCGGACCCAAGTCCGCAAGGTTTTGTGATTGGTTAGCCAGTGAGCGGAGATAAAAGGAAGAAAACGTAGTAGAAGACTTCCAAGAAGCCGCTTTAAGAATATCATCCATGGGAGATTTATTCAAGAACGCCCAAGAAGCAGACAAAGCACGGAGCTCATGTGGTCTTATTCTTAAAAAGGATAGATCCCTATCCGAAAGATCCGAATAGGCAAACTTGATAGTTGAGGCTACCCAACAAGATATTGTTGCTGCCGAAACCTCGCCCCCCCCCCCCCCTTTATCGGAAGGAAAAGACGAAGACGACGACCCCTTAAAGGTTTAACCTTCTGAAGGTAAAACTTCAAGGCTCTAACCGGACAAAGAAGCCGATCAGGATCATCCCTAGTGCAAGACCTTGCAAGGCTCGGAATAACCACCGGAGGAGAACAGACTGACGGAAGTTGGGTTTTTGCAAGAAAACCAGGTTGAAAACTCAAAGATACAGAGCCATCAGATTTGTTAAAGCGTAAATAGCCTTCCTCAGTAGAAAAGGCGTGGATTTCACAACGACGCTTAGAAGACGCCATCGCTATGAGAAAGACAGTCTTCCAGGTTTTGTGAAGGAGTGAAGCCTCAGAAAGAGGTTCAAAAGGCGACTTAGTAAGAGCCAGTAAAACACAAGAAAGATCCCACTTAGGAGTTAACGAACGAGAGACTGGCCTAGACAATAATTTCCGAAAGGTAAGGATCCGAACCAAGGGAAGAGGATCTGTGAAACTTCAGAGTGTTAGACAACATGGATCTATAACCCTTGATAGAACTAACCGCAAGTTTTTTCTCGTTAAAGAGAAAGACTAGAAAGTTAGCGATTTCTCTTACAGGAGCCTTGACCAGATTAATCTGCCGTGCGATACACCAATCACGGAAGACCTTCCACTTCGCCTGGTAGACAGATCGAGTAGACTGTCTCCTGGCTTTAGAGATAATAGAGGCAACTGTTGCCGAAAATTTCTTCTGTCTAACTCGTTGTTGGATAACATCCAAGCGTGAAGACGAAGAGCATAGGGTTTCTCGTGAAGAACCCTGTTTCGACCTTGTGACAGAAGGTCCGGAACTTGGGGGAGTTCTACAGGATGGTCTATTAGAAGATCCAGAAGATCTACAAACCAAGATCTCGTTGGCCAAAGAGAAGCAACGAGAAGGATCGGGCATTGAGATCGTAGGATTTTCCTTAGAACTAAGGGAATCAGAGAAAACGGAGGGAACGCATAAGCAAAAAGATGATCCCAGTTTACAGACAGAGCATCTATCGCCCGAGCCCTGTGATCCGACACCGGGGACACGAACAGTAGAAGTTGGTTGTTCAGCCTGGTTGCAAACAGATCGACAGACGGAAACCCGAAAATCGCAAACAGAGATGTTGCGACCCGAGGAAGTAATTTCCATTCCGAGGGAAGAAGAGAATGCCTGCGTGATAGTTGGTCCGCTAAGACGACCCGGAAGATGTCTGACTTGAATGCGCACCGAAGACACCTGACACCAACGAAGGAGGTGCCATGCTTCCATGCACAGAGATGGGGAGTGCGTCCCCCCTTGTCTGCGGATGTAAGAGACAACAGTCGTGTTGTCTGTAGATACCAGAACAGATTTGCCTCGAATGAGAGGAGAAAACTGTTGTAAGGCTAGTAGAACCGCCTTGAGTTCCAAGTTGTTGATATGCAAAGTCCCGAGGTTGTGAGACCCAGAGGTTCCAGATGTGCACCCCAGCCTGACAGACTGGCATCTGAGAAGAGGAACAGTTCCGGTTGAGGAGGAGAAAGAAGAACACCCTCTCGGAGAAATGAGGGAGAATTCCACCAACGGAGATGATGAACCAATTCCGGGGAAACCGGAAGAATGGCTTGTAAACGGTCTCGACTGGGACGCCAGACAGAGAGTAGGATGAATTGAAGAGGTCGCATGTGAAGGCGACCGAGAGGAACAAGATCCGCTGCTGCATTGAGTACACCCAGAAGCGAAAGGAATTCTCAAGCTGAGATCGATTTCCGAAGGGAAAACCCCCGAACCAGAGTTAGAAGAGCCAGAATCCTGGGTTCCGGAATTCTGATCCTGTTCAGGTCGACAGAAACTGCATCCCGACAAAAACTCTGATTTCACGGAGTTGAGGATGAAGCCTAGCCTGAGAGCTAGGTCTGTCACCCATCGAAGTTCGCCGAGGAGAGCAACTGGGTCCATGTGTAGAAGGAGCCAGTCGTCGATATACGCCAAAAGGCGTGAGCCGCGAAGATGAACTCTGGCGACTAGAACCGAAACTATTTTGGTGAAGATTCTGGGGGCCGAAGAAAGGCTGAACAGGAGGGCCCTGAACTGGTAGACAGTTTGCCCATCCGTAAAGCAAAGGTACTTTCTGGAATGGGGATGGATAGATACATGGAAGTAGGCATCCGATAAATCCAGGGAAACAGCCCAGTGACCGGGGAGAATAGCTGCCCTGATCGACGAAAATGTTTCCATTTTGAAATGTTCCTTCGGAATGAAGGAGTTGAGATGAGATAGGTCTATGACCGGGCGGAAGCCGCTGTCCTTCTTTGGAACCAGAAAGAGACGGCTGTAGAACCCCGGAGAGGTTAGAGTCGAGACCCTTTCTACCGCTTCTTTTTTCAGAAGATCTGAAATAGCGACTCCGAGACGAGGATGATTGGAGGAAAGATGAATGGGGGAGCGTGACAGTGGAGGAGGACGACTGAATGGAATCCGATAACCGTGTCTTACGATAGACAGGACCCACTGGTCGTCCGTGATTTTCTCCCATTGCTGAATGAAATGAGTGAGTCTGCCGCCTACTGGAAGTGATGGGAGGGGCAGAAATACTCTTCCTCCTGATTGAAAGTCTGGAAGAGGAAGCGGTAGAAAGGACGCACCCCTAGGGCTTACTTCTACCCCTCTGACTGGCAGAGGTAGAAGGAGAAGTAGGGGGTGACGAAGGAGAGAATCGCAGTCGCTGAGGACCGGATTGGCGGGAACCCCTGGAAGAAGGATTACCTCTGAAGGAAGAGGATTGGGATTTACCCTTTTCCAGATCCTTAGGGGACTTACCGCTAGAAGCCGATGGCTTCTTGGGTATCCTGAACTTAGGGGGAGCCGAAGCAGGAGGGCGGGGTTGGAAAGCCACCGCTCCGTGCATCTGCTCCTCCCTAGAGGCATCGGCAACTTCCTTGATCCGTCCCCCGAACAGGGACGAAGAAGAAAGGGGAGCCGATCGAAGCTTATCCCGAGACGAAGATAGGAGAAGCTTGTTGGGGCCATCAAGGATGGAGTCCCGCCGAAAACGAGTCATCTATGTAGACAGAGAAAGAGACAGCAAAATGGAGTGTTTTGCTGTCGCAGCCAAAGACAAGGCGTCCTTCTGTTGCAACTTGACAGAAAGTGCAGCTATAAAGGAGTCCGCATGAGAGGAGATCCCAGAGAGAAAGCGAGAGCGTTGCTCCCAACGATCTAGGACCTTCTGTTGGAGTGGAGCAGACGAGGGGACCTTAAGTCGGAGCCGACTCGCGTCCAAGTCCAACTTTGGAGGATGAATGGAGAAATCTCCCTCCAGAAACTTGTAGGCCTTAGGATTAAAGCCTAAGGGCCGAAGGTCCTAAGAGGGGACAAACCAGCCCGGTCCGGGCTTGGAGGAAGAAGAGGATTCAAAATCCTCCAAAGCCGATCGAATGACCGGAGAGAACGGAAGTAACTCCGGTTCACTCGACTTGGCCTCTTTGGGTTTAACCATGAGGTCGAGATAACCCTCACACTTCTTACGAGAGGGAGGAGGGGCTGGCTTGCAGACCGATTCAGGGAGCGTAGCAAAAACCTCCTGAACGGCCCTGTCCATAGAGAATCGGTTTTCCTCTGACTCTTCCTCTTCCTCTGAGAGAGGATGGTCAGTCATAGGCTCAGAAGGGGCACTAGACCTACGAGAGGTGGCCGAGAGAGGCACATCCTCGGCGAACAAAGAATCCTCCTCAGGGGCATGAAGAGAAACTTCATCCTCCAGACGACTGCTAGGATCGGCCCCACTGGTAGTAGGGTGGCGAGAGGAGGAAGATGGCCTCAGGAGAAGAGCGAGACGTAGGGACATCCTGAGGAGGAAAGCCCATAAATGGGAACGGCGGAAAGAAAGGCCACATGGGGCGCTGGGCGGCGGAAGAAGCATCCTGCGGCCCCGAGGAGGACGAAGGCTGAAGAAACAGCCAGTGATCCAAAGTCTCTGGAGGAAGAGACACTCTATCCCTTCTGGAAGGGGAAGGCTCACCCGGAATGACGGAAGGGGGAGCGGAATGAAAATGTCTCGCGTAGTCTCCCATCATACGAGACCACCAAGCTGAGGGATCGAAGGCATTAGGATGCGAAGGAAATTCCTCACCTCGATCCCTCGTAGAGCGAGAAGCAGTAGTCTAGGAGACCGGTGACCGGTAATGCCCGGGGAACGGTTAGAAGACCGTTTCTTAGGCACCCTAGAGCAAGAGGAGACAGGGGGCCTACGCGGAGAGACCGCAGGGCTACCCGAGGAAGAACTCGATCCCGCGCCGGGTGAACCCGGTGAAGATCAGTGACCGGGAATTTTTGGCCGGCGAGCCGACCTGACCGGTGACCGGTGATGATCACCTTTTACCGGTGACCTGTGATGGTTACTGCCGACTGGTGACCGGTGATGACCGGTCCTGGTTTTCTGAGACCGGTCCCGTACTCTGACCGGTTGATAATGACCGGTGACCAGTGACTGGTCCCGGCCGGTGACCGGTCCCTGGGAGATATGCCCGGTTGGGTATGACCGGTGGTCGATGGTCGGTGACCGGTCTTGCCCGGTGACCGGTGGGAGTAAGCTCCTTGTCCGAGACCCACGGGCTGACACAAGGTGAGCCATACAGAGAACTCAAAGAAGAAGGAGGCCTCTCCTGAGAGGGGCGTGAAACCTTCTTCTTGGGCGGAGGGGAGGGGCTCTGACCCCCGGCGGCACTGAAACCGGAGAAGGAAGAGGAAGAGGAAGCCTTCCTCTTCCGAGAAGAATATGAACGTTGGGAAGAAGCCTTCTTCCAGACCTCGTCAGACCAAGCCGCACAAACCAGGCAGGTGTTGTCATTGGTGCAGCCCGAGCATGAAAGGCAAGACTGGTGAGTGTCCCAGGAGGCCTTGACGTGTCCGCAAGAACCCCTGGACTGAGACATGATAATATTCCAATAAAATCAATAAAACGGGGAGACCGAAATCGGAAACCCGTACAAGAAAGTGGGAGGGGGTCTCGAAACGAGACAATATATATAAACAATAACAAAAACAGTGACACGAGGGGCCGAAACACGGAAACCCGTGACACACAGCAAAATGTCTCGATACGAGACAATGAGTAAGTATTCTACACGAAATAGAATATATATACAAGAATAAAACACAGCCGAGGCTATGAAAAAGGAAGGAGAGCCGTAAAAGCGCAGAAGCAATCAAGAATAGGTGACACAAGGTTACCAAAAGAAAACTCGATGGCTTCCAAAACACAATTGGAGAACGGGGGTTACACTTCTGGTAACTAGGGGGTTTTAGGGAATGGTTTATTTTGCGGACTCTGTTTTGGAAGCCGGGCGCAAATAGACACATACCTGAAGTAATAACAGGTAACGTATTTATGCTATTAAAATGTGGCATCTAAAGTATTTGCAATGTTTTTCTAACATTTGACTAAGTGACCTAAATTTTGACACTATCTAATTTTGCACTCATCTGGGATTTCATGCAGACAACATTCTTATCAAGTTTTATGAAGACTGGGGCAAAAGGGTAGCCTCTACAGTGTTCTCAAGTTGTTTTTTCTATTATTTGACCTGGTGACCTACTTTTCAACCCCATGTGACTCAGTTTTGAACTCATCCAAGTGACCCATTTTCAAACTCATGCAATATTTCATGTAGACAAACTTTCAGACCAAAGTCTATGAAGACTGAGCAAAATATGTGGCCTCTAGAGTGTTCACAAGATTACTTTTACTTTAGAATTACCTTGGTGACCTACTTTTCAACCCAATGTGTCTCTGTTTTGAACTCATCCAAGATTTCAAGTAGACAAACATTTTGATCAAATTCCATGAAGATTGACCCAAAAATGTGACATCTTTTGAAGGCAAACATTCTGACTGAGTTACATGAAGGTTAGGCCAAAAATGTGGCCTTTATAGTGTTCACAAGGCTTTTCTAAGATTTGCCCTAGTGACTGACTTTTTGACCCCAAGTGACCCATTTTCAAACTCATACAAGATTTCATGTAGATAAACATTCTGACCAAGTTCTATGAAGGTTGGGCCAAAAATGTGGCCTCTAGTGTGTTCACAAGGTTTTTCTAAGATTACTAAGACTGACCTTATGACCTAGTTTTTTGACCCCACATGACCCAATTTAGAACTAATCTGAGATATCATGTAGACAAACACCCTGACAAATTTTCATGAAGATTGGGCCAAAACTGTGACATTTAGAGTGTTCACAACAAATTGTTGACAACAGACGATGCACATTACACGAAGGACAAAAGTCGGTCACAAAAGCTCATCCTGAGCACAAGTGCTCAGGTGAGCTAAAAATCATGATCATTAACCCCAGAGTAAATAGAATTATAAGACCAACAGTTATTAAACTTGGCAAAGATATTGTGACAATGAACTCCCACAGTTGCTAGTTTTGGTGATGACTGGTCAGCGATAATGGTTTGCAGAAGTTATAGAACTGACTGCTTGTAAATGATTTCTATTATTTATTGTCAATTCAAGTGCCAAAATTCAGGAGTGACTGACAATTTCTGGTTAGCTTTATTTGTTCTACATAGTGTGCCAAAATTAAATAGTCTGACCAAGTCTGAAAATATTGATCAACATTTGCTTAAGTTATCAATAAGAATTTCAACTGATGAATTGCGATCCTTTCAGGGGCTACAACCCTGGAGTAAGTGGGACAAATTGGCTTTTGTTCAAACTTAATATAGTTTGGTGATGTTTGGTACAGGATAATTTTGGGAAAAGAGGTACATGTAGTTACTTTGCTTGCGGAAGTAGCCTGTAACCAGCTACTGTAAAGAAGGGTAAAAACGCCCTGACAGCTTAAACATTCCACCCTGATTTCACCGTGGAACATGCTATGTTTTTTTCAGGCTTTTAGATATGACGTCACTTTGCCGTAGAAAGAAGACTAGAAATGTGTCCCCGTCATTATGTTCAAGCAAGCAACCTGGTTCTTGTTCACAACACATTTTGTCCTAAGGGTCCCTTGTGCCAAGTTATTTCTAAACACAACCATTCACAAAAAAGTTAATGCTGGGCAACAAATTTAAGGTCAACCAAGTGCTGTGGTCACCTTGACCTTCAAGCGAGCAAACTTGTTCTTGTTTGCAACACATCATCTTGTCCTAAGGATCACTTGTGCCAAGTTATTTCAAAACACCACTATTTATAACAAAGTTAAAGCTGGGACACAATTTTAAAGTAAACTGAGTGCTTTGACCTTGACCTTCAAGCTAGCAACCTGGTTCTTGTTCACAACACATCCTCTTGTCCTAAGGATCACTTGTGCCAAGTTATTCTAAAAAGCGACCATACATAACAAAGTTACAGCTGGGACACAATTTCTTGCACACTAACACACACAAACAGGTGTAACACTATATGCCTGTTGCCATTTCTTGGTGGGGACATAAAAACACAAAGCAACAGCATCGATCTCATATAAGACTAGAGGGAACAGAGGCAGTTAATTATTTATTTTTTTATCTATTCAAGGGCCATAATGCTGGTGGCCCACATTATAGTAATTTCGTTTGTCTACACATTATGACAGGTGTGTGCAAATATGTAAACATGAGCATGAAGTATGGTGACATTTATGAACTGCTGTAGTTCAACAGGTACCCGTATATATATGGGCTCCGTCTTATACACCCCTACAGACTGTGTCTGAGTTGAAAACATGCCCGTGAGACCTTACTTACAAAAATAAAGCAGAGTAAAGAATCGTGTTATATAAAACATGCATAGTTTTGAATTGAAAAGTGTTATAGACAAGTATTCCCTACCAATTTCTCTCATAAACAGAAAGTGAAGGCAACTCCTTACTCAATGATTTCAATTACACACACACAGAAACATGTCAATACTGCGGAACTGTACAGTACTGTGTTACCCGGAAAAGTTTTTTTTTTTTTATAAATCTTCACATGAAAATGAATTTGATACTAATAGATAATAAAGCAATGTTATAGATGTATATAACACACCATTGTGTAAAAGCCCAGTCTGGGGATACTACAACGTAATCATACAGATAAGGCCTACCGAGTGTTTGTTGGAAATCTCTAGTTTTTTCATACTGGACTGGTAAAATGGGATCCGTGACATAAACATTCCAGAGTTTGACACTTTGACAGGAGCAAAGCAAAATATTCAAACAACCCAGTATTTGTCCATATGAATAAATACATGTGTTATTTGTTATTTTTCCGCATACTGTGTAATATCTTTATATACTGATAAGCAAAATATTTTGAAAATACATAGCTTCACTCCATGGTGTCAAGTCGTGAAAGGTGCCAAGATGGGTGGACTGTTCAGTAAAGGTGATAAAGGGAACAAAAAGTCGCAGTCACGGGTAACAGAGCAAGACAAGGCAGTTCTGGTCAGTATATAGTCTACATGTTGTCTTTTGATCATTAATATTTCGAAAATTGCATTCACTACGAAATTCGCGAAAACACATTACAGAGAATAATGTAAAGGAGTATGCTACAGTTAAAAAACAGGACAGAAGAGGATATCTATATGTTGACCACCGCCAGAATCTCTGTAAAAATACTGAGGCTGGGGCTAGATTTCACAGCTATGGGGAGGGTATTCCAGAGACGGTTCTAGGGAAGAAGGAGTTAGCAAAGTACTGTGTAAAAGTCCCATATATACCTGCCAGCCCTCCCCAGGGGCAAAATATGAATAGGTCATTAGCAGTTTCAAAATGACTAATTAGTGAAGGTAACTGTGTAGTACATGACACCTTTTCAGTTTATAGCAATAAGCATTTAAGCCTAATCTTTCATCTTCATCAATTTCATTAGGAAATTTTTGGCTATGTAAGGTACTCGCAAACAGTGTTGCAAAAAAAAAAAATGCTCTTTTGGATAAATCAGGTTCACAGTTAACTACCTTTTATTCCTCATGTTGCTGATGGATAGCTTTTAATTCATTTGAATACCTCAGTAAACACTAGAAATGTCAAGTTATTTGAAGTTGGTTGCTTGAAACATTTTGGCTGCTTTGTATAGTGTATGCTGTCTAACAGATAAATTCAATAATTTCCTGAGTCTATCACAGTATCTTGATGAGGCATTCAAAGTTGCAATAGTACTCAAAATCAATGCAATAAATGCAGAAAATAATGTGAAAATATGAAAATTCAAGCTTTCTTTTGACGATATGCAAAATATTGCCACTGTAGGTCAAACAATTAGCCCAATTGATGTCGATAAAAAAAAAAAAAAAAAAAAGAATCGCCAATATATAAAATGACTGTAGGAAATTAATTTTTCTACCCCTTCACAAAGATTTCCCGAATATTCACACAAAGATTTTCGGAATCAATCGAGCTCTGTCACGCTCGTAGGTTATGCATAATGATAAGCGTTTGTAACCAAACAGGTGTCTGGCGAATGTCCCCATGTCTTACCTGTGCATGGTAGCAATTTATTGGTTCCCTTTTGAACATTGAGGTGTTTGTTTATACTATACACTATATAAACCACCTAAAGCCACAATAGTTCTTTAGAGAAAATGAATTAATGTATTCTATTGTTGCAGCAATTTTTTTTCATCAGAGAAATATTTCAAAATAGTTGAGCACTATACTCCAAGATGCAGTGGTGCGTGCACTTCTATTTTAAGATGACTTGTATTTATATTTATGTAAATTAGGCAGTTTCCGGAAGATGTTTGAAACAGCCAAATTGGTGGCTGTGGAATCCTGTACTTGTTGATACAATTACGGTATTGTAGATAATCCGTAGGTTAATGTAAGGGATCAGGCAAGTTTTATGAACATTTTCTTTACGAAAGGTCCATCATAGGTGATAAATATCTATGAATGTCATTAAAACTGAGAGTTTCAAAATATTTGAGCTTAATTAACGTATCTGTAGTATTGCATCTTTAAACATGGCATGTGATGAGATATATTACTTATAAATCCTGTCACAGCTTTCAGATTGGGAAAAATATTAAATCTTGGATTAAAGTGATAGAACTTTGATAATTACCTATTACACAGCCTGATTACACTGATAAGACATTGAAGAAAATTTACATAAGGAAGCACAAGTTCATGATAGTTTCTTTAATTCTCAGTTATTTCATAGGGTTGAAAACAGGATTTAATTTGAAAGTTTGTCTACATGAAATCTTGCATGAGTTCGAAAATGGGTCACTTGGGGTGAAAAAGTAGGTTACAAGGGCAAATCTAAGAAAAACTTTGTAAACATTGTAGAGGCCACATTTCATTGACCTTCATGTAACTTGGTCAGAATGTTTGCCTTTATGAAATCTTGGATGAGTTCAAAACTGCGTCACATTGGGTCAGAAAGTAGGTCACGAGGTCAAATCATAGAAAAAACACTGTAGAGGCTATATTTTTGTCCCAGTCTTCATAAAACTTGATAAGAATGTTGTCTTCTGGAAATCCCAGATGAGTGCAAATATAGGTAGGGTCAAAATCTAGGTCCCTTGGTCAAATGTTAGAAAAACATTGCAAACACTTTTGATGCCAGAATTTTTGTAATCATGCCTAACACAGCAATCTTACTCAGATGAGCGACACAGGGCTATCTTGGCCTTCTTGTTTGATTTAGGCTCAGATAAGGATTTTGTACCACCTCACTTTTTCACTGAACCCTTTGATGTACATGTATTGCTTTGAAACCTGGAACAATTGCTCATCACCTCTACTTCTAGGCAAGATCTGTATATAACTCATGGATTTTGACATAATGATGCCCCCTTTTCCAACTTAGAATCTTGATTAATCTTTTCGTACTAACTCACTTTCTCACTGTACCCTTTGAGAAACAGCTTTGAAGCTTGAAATGCATGTTCATTGCCCTTGTTTACTTTTTGATAATTCAGAGATTCTTATTTTGCCTTTTTTAACAATATTTTTTTTCATGGCTAAGCATTGAAATAGTTGTATGTACATGTACTCTCTTATGGACAGCTCAACTTACAGACAACTCTTGTTTCTACCAAAGTTACCATGAGCTTTTTTCATTTCAAACAGGAACTCAAAAATCAAAGGGACAAGCTGAAACAGTATCAAAAGAAGATTACAATTCAGATTGTAAAGGACAGAGAATTTGCAAGAGCACTTCTAAAGGATGGAAAGAAAGAGTATGATTGTATCTTTTATTCATATCATGTCTGTAATACATAGAAGTTATTTGTATATAGATATAATTTTAACTTTGAAATCATATACTAATTCTACTAACTAGCACTGAGTAATGATAAAATATTTAGGGAAGTATTTCATAAATCTTATTTCCTACCTTACTTTCAAGTATAAATCAGTGGCTGGAAATTTAGCCAGATCATCTTGAGTGTCATTTGCTACTCTGTGTTCATACTGTCAGTAAGTGATTTCAAGTCATCTCTCAATTTTACGCTATAGCCAAGATTTTACACTGTGTCAGAGGTATTGTCACATGGTTAAAGGTGCATCAGATCACACTCATTTGTTACATTTACTTACACACACATCATTACAGAATTTTTTACATTGGATGCGATTTTTAGCTCACCTGAGCACAAAGTACTCAAGGTGAGCTTTTGTGATCGCCCTTCGTCTGGCGTCCGTCGTCAACAATTTGCTTTAAATGACATCTCCTCTGAAACCGCTGGACAGAATTTAATGAAACTTGGCAGGAATGTTCCTTGGGTGAGGCTCTACAAAAGTTGCTAAAATAAAGTTGATCCATGAAGAACTCTGGTTGCCATGGCAACAAAAAGAAAGAAAAAAAAGAAAACTTTAAAAATCATCTTCTTCAAAACTACTGGCCAGATTTGAAAATAAATTGGTACAGATGTTCCTTGGGTCAACCTCTACCAAAGTTGCTAAAATTATTCCGATCCGTAAAAAAACATGGCCGCCAGGGGCGGGGCTTATTTGCCTTAAATGTATATAGGGAAACCTTTAAACAACATCTCCTCTGAAACCACTGGACAGAATTTGATTAAACTTGGCAGGGATGATCCTTGGGTCAACCTTCACAAAAGTTGCTTAAATAAACTTGATCCATGTAGAACTCTGGTTGCCATGGCAACAAAAAGAAAAAAAATAATAAAAACTTTAAAAATCATCTTCTTCAAAACTACTGGCCAGATTTCAAAATAAATTGGTACAGATGTTCCTTGGGTCAACCTCTACCAAAGTTGCTAAAAAATTTCCGATCCGTAAAAAACATGGCCGCCAGGGGCGGGGCTTATTTGCCTTATATGTATATAGGGAAAACTTTAATCAACATTTCCTCTGAAACCACTGGACAGAATTTGATTAAACTTGGCAGGAATGATCCTTGGGTCAACCTCCACAAAAGTTCCTAAAATAAACTTGATCCATATAGAACTCTGGTTGCCATGGCAACAAAAAGAAAAAAAATATGAAAACTTTAAAAATCATCTTCTTCAAAACTACTGGCCAGATTTTAAAATAAATTGGTGCAGATGTTCCTTGGGTCAACCTATTTATCTCAGGTGAGCGATTTAGGGCCATCATGGGCCTCTTGTTAGATGTAATTGTAGTAATACATTGTTATTTAGCATTAAGACCTAAAGATACCTTGTGTAAGCCATGTATAAACCAATACATTCACAGGAAAGCCAAGCTTTTGCTGCGGAAGAAGAAATTTGGTGAAACACAAATAGAAAAAATGGATGGCCAGCTTGACAATATTGAGAAAATGGTAAGGTACAAAATTTATTTGACTTCTGTATGATCTCAATATGATTTGTGTTGATGTATCTGTTTTACACAAATATATTGTCCATGTCTTGGTTATACCAGGCACGACCGGTGAAAAATGAATTAATCACAGCTTTATTTTCCTTATTAATATAGAAATGTGATTCCAAATTGATATTTCCCATTTGGGCTTTAAGAAACAACAACAACAACAACAAAAGTAAATCAGAGCCAAATATTGTAACTTTTTTTTATTCTTTTTCTCTTCATTTTATTCTTGCTATTTAATCAGTTTCTTTTATATTCTGTATTTTTCCTTGAGATAAATTGGTACAGATGTTCCTTGGGTAAACAAACAGAACAAGATTATAATTAAAGATATAGCTGATAGTGCAACAGTTTGTCCCTTGCTGAAATCAAGTGTTATATATTCCATTACCAGTGTATCATTCTTGATAATTTCTTGGCTTTATTTTACAGGTGCATGATCTCGAGTTTGCACAGATTGAAGCTCAAGTTGTGCAGGGTTTGAAAGCTGGAAATGAGTCACTTAAAAAACTACATCAGGTAAGAATTTTCCAATATATGTCTGGAATTTAGGTGACACCAACAATTTTTCATTTCTAAGACATTTTGAGACAAAGAATTTACCACTTATTGTTATATGGCATGTTACAACACAAGTAAGAAAACCTTGAAAAATTTTCTGCTCAGAAACCACAGGGACTAGAATTTATATATTTGCTATATACTGAGGTCAAATTGGTCTGGACTAGGGGACTCTTAGTTTTACATAGACTTACATACGAAGAACACTTGAAAAATCTTCTTGCCAGACCCACAAGGCCTGGAGTTTAGTTATCTTATTTGTAACATGGCCTAGTGGACCTCTACAAAGTTTGTTCAAATCATGGCCCTTGGGTCATATGGCCCTGCCCAAGGGGTCACATGATATTATATAGACTTGTACAGAGAGAAAAATACTTAAAAAGAATCTTCTTGAAACAACACCTGGAGCTTAGATATTTGATGTATATCATTGTTTAGTTGCCCTTTACTAAGTTTGTTCAAATCACGGCCCTGGAATCAATATTTGCTACTTTACCTGGTTTTTATATAGATTTTCATAGGGAGCTATGACCTTCAGTTTGGACCGCAATTACATTTTTGTATGTTGAATTAAACTTTGACCTTGTGTGACTTTGACCATGACACAGTGACCTAATTTTAAATTCTTAAGCTAAACCTTAAAGTTTTGACCACAGGTACTATCAAGTGAATTGAAATGGTCTTGCTTTTTTTTCTGCATGAATCATGTATTCAATAGGATAGTGCTATGATATAGTAACTTATACTGGAATGAAAGCAATGTTTCTCTCGTGAGCAACATCAGGGCCATTTCGATCCTGTTGTTTATTTTTCTTATACCTTCCTCTTTGTCAACTTTCAAGGTTATGAATATGTTTTTATATATTTTTGTGTCACCTGCTGTAACAGAGGTGACATACGGATAACTCTATTGTCTGTCTCTCTGTTCCACTTTTTTTGTCACACCTTTCAGCAGGTTACACAGTTGTTCAAAGGAGGACATCTTGTTATAAAAGTTGGCCACTTGCAGGTTTGGGTCTAATCAAGTGAAGAAACTTGCCAGTATACATGTAGTTTGTAAACATTGGTAATAATGCTGGTCATTAAAGATAAAGTGAACATGCTGTATTCAGAACTCATACACACCGCTATATAACTTACTATGTATAACAAGCCTGATACATCAGTTTATGAGTGTATGTATGTTATCTGTTGACAGATCTGTTCACTGGAGGATGTTGAGAGGATCATGGATGAAACAAGGGAGGCTGCAGAGTACCAGCAGGTAATCTAGTGCAACATGTAGTACATGTACTAGAGTATATCCACTGGCACACAATAAGCCAGCATTTTCATTTTAAAATACTCCCATTGCATGAAGATCGCGAAAATTAGACCAGCGCAAAAAATACTAGTACTACAGTGCCTTGTTTTCAACACTGAAATATGATTTACTAAAATTTATAAAAAGATGCAATCATGAATTGTGTGTTTTGATTTTTACTCAATTTCTATGTAAATTTGTTTTTATCTTTTGGTCACTAATAGACAGATAAAAAAGAATCTGATTTTGTGGGTGTAAATATTCAGTGTTTATATAAGAAAAAAATACAGTTCTGTATGGCAATCACTGAAAGAAGTTGCACACTGATTTTATGGTTGCAGGAAATAGATGACCTGTTGGCAGGAGGACTGACCAAGGATGACGAAGATGATGTCATGGCAGAACTTGATGAAATCATTAAGGTAGTCCCTCACTATTTAATTTTTAGCTCACCTGAGCCAGAGGCTCAAGGTGAGCTATTGTGACCGGTCTTCGTCCGTCGTCCGTCCGTCCGTCGTCCGTCCGTCCGTCGTCCGTCCGTCCGTCGTCCGTCAACATTTTGCTTCAAACGACATCTCCTCCTTAACCGCTTGGTCAATTTTGATAAAACTTTACAGGGATGTTCCTTGGGTGGTCCCCTTTCAAAGTTGTTCAAAGAATTGAATTCCATTTGGAATTCTGGTTGCCATGGCAACGGAAAGAAAAAACTTAAAATGTCTTCTTCTCCAAAACAACCAACTGAATTTCAAAATGTTTTGGCACAGATGTTCCTTTGGTAAGTGTCTACCAAGATTGTTCAAATTATTTGGATCTGTAAAAAAACATGGCCGCCAGGGGCGGGGCTTATTTGCCTTATATGTATATAGAGAAACCTTTAAACAACATCTCCTCTGAAACCACTGGACAGAATTTGATTAAACTTGGCAGGGATGATCCTTGGGTCAACCTTCACAAAAGTTGCTAAAATAAACTTGATCCATGTAGAACTCTGGTTGCCATGGCAACAAAAAGGGGAAAAAAATGAAAACTTTAAAAATCATCTTCTTCAAAACTACTGGCCAGATTTTAAAATAAATTGGTACAGATGTTCCTTGGGTCAACCTCTACCAAAGTTGCTAAAATTATTCCGATCCGTAAAAAAACATGGCCGCCAGGGGCGGGGCTTATTTGTCTTATATGTATATAGAGAAACCTTTAAACAACATCTCCTCTGAAACCACTGGACAGAATTTGATTAAACTTGGCAGGGATGATCCTTGGGTCAACCTTCACAAAAGTTGCTAAAATAAACTTGATCCATGTAGAACTCTGGTTGCCATGGCAACAAAAAGGGAAAAAAAATGAAAACTTTAAAAATCATCTTCTTCAAAACTACTGGCCAGATTTTAAAATAAATTGGTACAGATGTTCCTTGGGTCAACTTCTACCAAAGTTGCTAAAATTATTCCGATCTGTAAAAAAACATGGCCGCCAGGGGCGGGGCTTATTTGCCTTATATGTATATAGAGAAACCTTTAAACAACATCTCCTCTGAAACCACTGGACAGAATTTGATTCAAATTGGCAGGGATGATCCTTGGGTCAACCTTCACAAAAGTTGCTAAAATAAACTTGATCCATGTAGAACTCTGGTTGCCATGGCAACAAAAAAACAAGAAAAAAAGAAAACTTTAAAAGTCATCTTCTTCAAAACTACTGGCCAGATTTTAAAATAAATTGGTACAGATATTCCTTGGGCCAACCTCTACCAAAGTTGCTAAAATTATTCTGATCCGTAAAAAAACATGGCCGCCAGGGGCGGGGCTTATTTGCCTTATATGTACATAGAGAAACCTTTAAACAACATCTTCTCTGAAACCACTGGACAGATTTAGATTAAACTTGGCAGGGATGATCCTTGGGTCAACCTTCACAAAAGCTGCTAAAATAAACTTGATCCATGTAGAACTCTGGTTGCCATGGCAACAAAAAGAAAAAAAATATGAAAACTTTAAAAATCATCTTCTTCAAAACTGCTGGCCAGATTTTAAAATAAATTGGTACAGATGTTCCTTGGGTCAACCTATTTATCTCAGGTGAGCGATTTAGGGCCATCATGGGCCTCTTGTTATCTTATTATAACCCTATATATAATACAAAGTACAGTTGGCACTTGTTATCTTGATTTTCTCCAGTCATTGTAAAAAAGGCAAGATAAAAAAAGTTCAACATGAAAATATTAGTTATTTTCATAGTCCCGCCATTTTCATTAAATGAAAATCTGGGAACATAAAAAATGGGAAAATAACAATTTTCCTTTATTACAAGAGATTTGTTTACATTTACAAAATAATAATCAATAAATCAATCTATCCATATGATAACAATATCATTATGGCGTTTCTCGGTCACCACAAAGTTATATGGCGTAATGGAGTTGTTGTCTTTAGCAGTAGGCATTTTGAAATGATGTCAAAGATGAGCGGGCATAATGGTAGTGACACAGTTTACTTTCTAGTTCAAGAATGTCTAAGTGAAAGTCATCAAGCCAATAAGTTATGCAGCTATTTAGCAACTTTCAGACTGTATCACTGTGGATTAATTGCGTCAATACAGCGATCATCAAAAGAACATTCACACCTCCACAAATGGTCAGAAATAGAGAAAAAGTTGACAATTAAAAAGTCAACATATACCAGTAGATACTAATTTAAAAAAAAAATTATATATCTGTATTACAGAAGAGTATCTAAGGTATTCAGGATCTTCAGTGATCATTCTTACTAGAATTCCTGTTAGCCTTTATGTGTTAATGTTCAAGGTCACTTGTATGAAATAAGTCACTTACCAGTGTATGTAACAGAGGGTTCTTTAGGTTTTATGTTGATGAAACATGGTATATGAATTGTGGCAAAATGGAGATTAAGCATGTCATCCGTTAGGGACTTGGATGTGTTGCAAAAAAACAACAGTAACTTGTTAGCTCCACTTTTCGAAGAAAGAAAGTGGAGCTATTTTCTTGACCCTCTCGTCAACGTTTGCTGCAGTATTGGTGTTTCAGGGTAACGTCATAGTTTTCTTTTTGCCTTGGATTGTATTTAACTAGTTACTGCAAAAAAAGTTCTCAGAAAAGATATCATTCTCAGTAAAATGCAGACTGATCAGGTTGTGTTATATGTTTCCTATTTGTCAGTACCTCTTGGTAGGGAAGGATCACTGTAAAACCAGTTCAAACACATAAGATTTCTTACTGATCTTGCAGTCTTTTCAATATTCAGACAAGGATATTGATTTTGTAATTGTGAATTAAAGATAATATCAATGTTTCCCGGCTGTCTCCAGTCATTCCTGGTTAGCCTTTGTTTCATTTTGAATTAGAACATGGTGATTTTGGTGGAGGTTTATGTTGTATATGGTGTTTCTTCTTATTTTGTATCCCAGCAATCCCTGCCAACACCAGAAGAAGACATGGATGTTGAACTGCCTGAGGTACCAGGGGAGGAGCCAGCTGCCAGAGGTAACAGCAAAGTTGTGCTTACATAGACATCGCCCAGTTCTGATGGATTACAATAAAACCTGTATCACTTATGCCATACAAACAATTTGTTTAATAGACTGCTGACTTTCCTATTCCCTTGCTATTTTGATACTCACAAGACAGCTAGTTAGCAGCTACCTGGGCATGGCACTGCTAGGGAGGGTTTGATTGTATGTCCATAGTCACAGGCAGGTGGACTCATTACTGCCTGACTGGGTTCACAATTAATCATTATATTAAGTAGTAAATAATGTATAATAGAAATGATGATTATTAAATAGATTGCATTTGAATAGAATTCCTTACATAAGAATAGAAGTCTCGACATTAGAATGCAAATGCTTTTATAAAATAACTCCTCACATTTGAATTTGACTCCTAACGTTGATGTGCATCATGACACAGGTTCGTTAATAGTATAATTAAGCTCAATGTTGAGTTTTAAGTTAGAAATTATAATTAAATAAATGTATGACTTGTGAGATTATAGGGCCATGTCCTGTTAAATGTCCTGTATCTCATTTCTAAATACAGAAAAGGCCAGGGAGAAGAAGCGAAGACAAGAAGAGGCCTTGCTGGCATCATGACAGGCTCCTGGACTCAACATTTTGGGATAATACATGTGATAAACTCTCTTTTCTATTGCTGATACATATTATTAGACTAACACCATGGTAATTCCCAGCTGGACAGACTTAACCATTTCAACTTCACATCTGAATGATACCAAGGAGTAGCAAACAGAATAAAACTTGATCAGCATGTGTGTTTTCTCTAGTTTTGATAGTGGTTACATAGAGGCTGTTCATGTGGGGAAAGTCTCTGTACCGATGGGAAGAGGTATGAAAAGGGCCTCTACATCGTCAGTGTATGTATTTGGCTGAGACAACATTCAGGTTTGTTTAAACACTGATATATTTCAGTACAAAAAAAAGAGCACTTTACACTAATTATATAGTGTACATTGAAGGACCTTATGATTGATATTAGCTCGACTATTTGAAAAATAGTGAGAGCTATCCTACTCACCCTGGCGTTGGCATCGGTGTAACACTCAAGGTTAAGGTTTTGCGTGCAAGTTTTTCTATCTTCTTTTATCTCCTAAACCACTTATTTTACTGAATTATTCCCCTTTTTGAACTTAGAAATTCCTGGTTAAGATTATGCGTGCAAATTCAGTCTCCACAACCACCAAAGGTATTTACTTGAAACTTCACAAATGTCTTCGGGGTCAAAATTGTTGGCCATTGTCCAAGACCCATAACTCTGGCATGGATTTTTACTGAGTTATTCCCCTTTGTGAACTTAGAAATTCCTGGTTAAGATTATGCGTGCAAATTCAATCTCCACAACCACCAAAGGTATTCACTTGAAAATTTACAAATGTATTTAGGGTCATAATTATAGCTCACTGACCAAGACCCATAAGTCTAGCATGGATTTTAATGGAATTATTCCCATTTGTGACCATATAAGAATTCACCAATAAATATTTCAAGGTCATATTGTTGCTTTGATACTTTGTATACTTGTTCAGCAACAGAAATGGAATGAGTAGAAAAGAGCAGACACTATCATGTATTTTGACAGATATGTGACCCTTGAAAGATTCAGCATGGCTTTTTTTTATACTATAAAGCACTGAGAATAGTCGAGCATGCTGTCTCCCTGACAGCTCTTGTTATAAAATCTAATGTGTCTGTTAGAAGTTAAAGGGTGATTAAATTTATCATTCATGTGAACACTACAAGGACTGATTGATATATTCACGGAATTCTCTCAAGAATTTATTTGTTCATCAAATTACATGAAAACTCTTATACAAGTAAAACAACTTATTTTCACTTCATTATCAAGTAGGTGAAAAGATATTTAATACGTTAGAAGAATAAATGGTATCCATAGCAACCACTGTTTGGTGACTTGAAGCAAGCTGTTATTTCCCATCTTCTGAATTCATTTAACATCGTAGTGCGGAGTGACATTGAGTTGCGTGCCGTTGTCAAATTTTGTGTGGGACTAAAATTTTCACCAGTAGAAACACTAAAACAAATTAAAAATTCAGATATATTACCAACCTGTGGGAAAACATTTGTCTACAAATGGCACAAGCGATTTAAGGATGGTAGAACCTCAGTGTTTGATGATGAAAGACCAGGTCGTCAGACATAGACAGAACTTAGAGGCCAACAATTTGAAATCACTGTAGAATTACGCAACAAGGCATGTGAAGTAATTTCGTCATTCATTGAGGATTGGTCTAAGGAAACATTTGATCAATGGGTACATAAAAATAAAAGGTGTGGCCACAGGTGATGGTTACGTCGAGAAAGTTAACCGGACACTAGACTTTTGGGTAATGTCAGCTTGACCCAACATTGACATCGGTGTGCTTCAAGTACTACATAGTACTGTTGTTCAATGTTTCATGTAAACTTTATTGTTCAATGTATCTAAATAATATTTGAGCTCTATTTCAGTCCTGAGTAAACGTCTCATAATGTTTTTTTTTTACGTTTTCTCTTCCAGGTTTCAGTAATAATAACAGTTCCTCAAAATGATCAATCACCCCTAGTACATACTTGTAATTGTCTTTTCTGCAATAAAGAAAACATGTATAATAACCAGCTTTACTGTGTTATGAAATACCATGATATATTTTGTGATGTAATCATTGAATATATGAAGGATCTAACATGAATTGTCATTGTTTACTGAAAATATTAAGTGTTTACTAAAATGATATGAAATGAGAAAATATTATGAAACCTGACGAAGGCTTACAGCAGAAACATTGTTTCATTAAGGTTAAGAGAAACATGTTGTTGGAGGTCTCTACTTTGTCCATCACAGTATGTAACAAGTGATACATCCAAAAAGTTATATGGCTTGTTATTTTATGTTGAGCTTTATGTAATGTGTTAAAAGTATCCCAGTCAACATCCTTTTACTGCTATTTAAAGTTTTGTCCAATAATGCAGTTGTGAAACTCATTTTACAATACACATTTATAGATATTAACCCTTTTGTATGTTGCTATTATTTTCTATCATATTGTATTTGTCTATAAATATACATTGCATGTGATTATATGTTAGATATCTTAAAGTAAAACTGATTATAAAAGAAAAAGGGAAAAAAAGACTTTGTTTTACTAGGATATGATGGTACAAGTATGTAAGCAATTAAATATGTAACTTTTTGGCATCATGTTGCAAGTTTGAAATGCCTAGGAATCATGCACTGATATTGACATTACAAAGTTTATATCACTCCACTAAGAAAATAGCTCTAAGCGCTCAAGCATAATGCACTCATCTCTATCTTTTGTAAATTTTATGCCCCAAAAAACTGTCCTATATTGCTGAGTAGAGCTAGTATGTACATATAATGCATTTTGCTACTAATAAAAAATGTGTATCAGTTCATGAATTTCATACATTAAGTGTCCGGATCGTGGGCAATGTTTGAACTTAAGGGGCAGAGAACACTTGTTTTCACATGTTGAGTATGTATTAAAGTGAAAAAAATAAAAGTTTTAACTACAAAAAAGCATACATAGTGTACAATATTTAATTAACCCTTTCCCTCATAGAGGACACCATGAAAAGACCTATGCGAACAGCATAAAATCAGATCAGCCTGCGAGTAACTCGCAGGCTGATCGGGTTTTATGCTGTTCGCTGGTCCTCAGTGGTCTGAAAATGAGGATTTTGTAATTAAATTTGGTAAGGTTTAACTGTGGTTTTCTGCAGATCAGGCTTTATGTGGTTCCTACTGAGTGCGTCAAAATGAGTCTATATGAGGGAAAGGGTTAAACCAGATTCAGACCAAGAAGCGTATACGTGTATAATTGATTCTGGATGACGTTTATAATTGTGTTAGAGTAACTATGGGCTCTTTTTGCGCTTAGAAGAGTCTAATAATTTTGGCTTCACTTTTTGCTTCTCATTGGTTTGTTTGTTTGTTGGGTTTAACGTCCCACTGACAGTATTTCAAGCATTTGGAGATGATGTCATGGTACTGCCACACTGCAATATCCTGCAGTAGACATGTGGCATGATACCACACCCAGTATCCTGATATCAGGTCAACCAGTCCTGGAACTTCCCTTATATGAAGAGTGCCAAGCAAGTGAGCTATGCCAGTACAATTTTTTTATGACTTTGGTATGTCAGGGCCGGGGGTCGAACCCATGACCTCCCGGTACCGGGGCAGACGCTCTTACCACTCGGCCACCGGTCTGCTTTTCTCAATGGTAACTTTGCAACAAATTGTGTAAACCTGTCCCGACTGAGAGCTTGTCAGTTAAGATTATGTCTTATTGCAGTTCACACAAGAAATAAGTTTGGATTGATATTAGCAGGATTATGTGGATTGACAAGAGCAAATCTATATGCCACCATGATTATTCAGTGCTTTAAAAAGAGGTATAGTAGCATAATGGTTTGAAATGATCAGACAGTAACAGTTTGTGGTATAGATATTTATTTATACACAATTCTTTTTTACTTATTGTAAAATGCAATGAAATGTACACAATGAAACGGAACAATCAAGTTGTAAAAGTTCACACTACACATTGAAGAAACTGTCACATTTTTTAAAATGAAAATAACAAGTTGTTTGGGTGATAATGACCTTGTACTTTTTCATGGTCATTAAATTATCACGTTTGTTTCTTGTCAACATGAAATAAACAAACTGGATATATAACTAATACTATATCTTGAGTTGTTGACTCAGTAATAATTAACAGTCAGTTGTGAGAGTGTACCATAAAGTAAAGAGACATACAAAAAATAAACAATTGTCTATACAAGATGAAAAGTTCAGTCCAACACCCCTTTATGTAGTCTCTGTGCCAATTACATTGATATGGAATGTAAAAGTGGGTTTTTGGTATAACTTTCCTATAGACATTTGTATAGTTCATCATTCAACCTATCCATTCACCAATAAACATCCAACACTCAACAATATAATTATAATAATGATGAAATTCTGTTAATAACTAGATCATGGCCCAAAGAGAAGCAATGATTCCAAACCTAACATCATATCTGCTGCAAGGCTAAGGATGTAAATAACAAAAACATAAATACTTTTATCACAGACCTCTTTTCGCCTATAAAAACAAAAATCAAGATGTAAATACTCAGCTTTTAATGTAGGCGACATACATTAAAAAATCAATATCTAAATAGATTTAAATGCAGTGCAAGTATTTTCTAGTATTTTTTGACAATCAGTGTAATACTTCAGATATAATATGTGTTACTTTTTTGTTTCAATTACAAGACTGTTTGTACTACAAGTCAGTAGATGAAGAAAGAAATGGTAAATTCATCACTGAATAACAGCAGAAACCAAATATCAAATTTCATATATGACAAAATCAGTTCTCTGACACCCCTCCTCTTCTTCTTCTACATGCACAATCCTGAAGGTTTTCTTCTCCAAACACATCTTGTTTAGAATGGGAACTTCCAAATCAGGATGGCTCCATCCTCACTGACACTGGCGATGAACTTCCTCTGTGGGCAGATCTTGATCCTGGTGATTGTAGCACTGTGGCCTGTCCCAACAGCAACCACTGAACCCTCCTGATATGTCCACACCTGCAAAACATAGGTTGGTTTTTATTAACTTAGGTTGGTTTTTATTAACTTATTTTTTCTGTTTTGTTAAATTGGGAAAAGGTTATCTTAATTTAAACAAGTAACTGGTGTTGTATGCAACACATAAGTCCCCTACCGGCTCCACCTTGACTCAATATGGTAATCAATCCCATTTTTTGCCCTATTTTCACTATTTCCGTTACCATAGCAACCACAATTTTAGTCGAAGAACAAAAATAAAATGATGTGCATAATCTACACATTGCCATCTAGTCATATACAAAGTTTCATCAAGATGACTTGCTTAGTTATCGCGGGATCCCATTTTTTGCCATATTTTCACTTTTTCCGTTACCATAGCAACCACAATTTTAGTCGAAGAACAAAAATAAAATGACGTGCATAATCTACATATTGCCATCTAGTCATATACCAAGTTTCATCAAGTTAGCTTGCTTAGTTATCGCAGGATCCCATTTTTTGCCATATTTTCACTATTTCCGTTACCATAGCAACCACAGTTTTAGTCGAAGAACAAAAATAAAACGACATGCATAACCTACACATTGCCATCTAGTCATATACCAAGTTTCATCAAGTTAGCTTGCTTAGTTATTAAGTTATCGCGGGATCCAGATTTGAGCGGACAGACAGATGGACGGACAGACGGAGGGCAAACCTATAGTCCCCTCCGGTGTGAACACCGGTAGGGGACTAACTAGTCCTTGACAAGACCTTACGTTGTGTCTAGGAAAGCTATGAAAAATTATTTTCCCCACCAAGGATCAAATCCTCAACCTCCAAATCCATAGCCAATACATACTCTTTGGACTAGGGTAGTTTAAAAGTAAATCCAACAAACAAAAAGAATTACCTTTTTTTCTACTTTTTGAATAGGCTTTTTAAATTCAGTTATTTACATGATGCCAAGACTTATACATACAATTTATATAGAGCCATGTCTGAATCTTTTCAGAAAGTAACTTGTTTTACCATATTCAGAAGGGGGTCTGGGATGATTCTGAAAAGAATGGCTTACCTTCAGCAGGGTGTCATCTCCACCAGTGACAAAGTATTCACCATCACTGGAGATATCCATCGCATTTACAGACCCGGTCTTGGCACCATCCAGCTCGCGGATCAGAGACCCGTCAAAACATTCCCAGTAACCAATCTTCCTGTCTGTACCACTGGTAATGATCTGGGTCTCTTCTGCATTGTAACACACACACTTGAACAAGGTGTTTGCGAATACAATCTGTCTTCGGACGTACTTCCTGAAATTAAAAAGATATTTTATCATTAAAATGATTTTTGAACATTCAATTTAGAATTAAGTTTATTATTTAAATATATCTAACATGATCAGTTTTACTGGTGGAAAACTTATTCAGCTGGTTTTTCTTTAATTTCTTTGTTGAAACTTAAAATTTCTTTGCTTAAACGGTGATCTTCATGCTAAAAACAAAAGGACCATCCTGGTTCTAGATCTATTAGTACTACATGATTGTGTATAAGCATAAAGGGCCACTTAAGATATGACCTGATTTTCACCTCACAAGAGATCAAAATCTTATCACAGAAATTTATCCTCCGAAAGCCCACTCTCTCCAATAAGGGATCAATTTAAAAAAAAGATTTTTAGTTAAAAAGTATTTCAGTGATACTCGAGCCAGATAACATGGAATTCTGACCAATAGTTTCTGAGAAGAATATCATACCATGTGGTTTCAAGAGAGTTTTTTAAGGTTAAGATTAAAGATGAAACCATTCCTTGTGCCACGTTTGAGTCTCCTTCTAAAACCCTATGCTCTTTGTTCAAGCAATTTCTAATGTGAATGATCAAATGTACCAAATGGAATGAAATTCTGACCACTGGTTTGTGAGAAAAATATTTAAAATTGGTATCAGAAAAAGGAACCAGTGCCACCCTAAAAGAACATTTTTAATGGAATCAACTTTTAAAGAATACCTGATATCATAAATCATGTAAGTAAACCAGTTCCACCCACAAGGGCTTTGATTTTTAAAGGATTGATATACTAATTGACCATGATAATGTTAAATTTGACCATCAAAATAGTAAAATATTGGTGAGGGACTACCAAATTAGGATTATCCATGCTAATTATATTCAGATTAGATCAATTTTGATTAAAAAGGAAACTCCAGCACTACAGGAAGCATAAGCCTCATTTTCTGTAATGTATAAATTTGTAACCGTATATAACAAAACTTACTTCAGACACCAGATGATGCATGTTCCGTCTAAACTAGCTGACACACATTCTGCATCATCCTTGCGAATCTTAATATCAGACACGCATCCCTTGTGTTCCTTCAGAGTCTCCTTCAGGTCATATGTGGCCTCACCACCGTTGCGGCACCCATCGTAGCGGAATCCCCAAATGCGCACCTGCCCCTCACCACCACCGCTAATGATGGTAAAGTCCCACTGTCCTGGTGAGCAGTAGGTTGAGTTCCTTGTGCAGGCAACGGCAGTGACACCCTTGTTGTGGGCAGCGCTGATGGCTTTCCTCAGGATTATGTCATTGTTGGACTTGCTGTTGAAGCCCATCACACGAATAATGCCATCATTCCATGCTGAAAAGTACATAAGCATAAATCATCAAGCAAATATTCTTATTTGGACTGGATGATAACAGAACAACTCTTGTGAAAACAAACATTGCAGATTTCTTTTATTATCTTTGTAAGATTTTGACCAGTAATCACTTTGGGCTCAAAATCTTGTGCCAGTTCTTGCACTCAAAAAATATTAAAGGTAAAGGTCACAAAATAACCAATAACTTTACTTTTACAGTACCTCAAAAAGGACATTATGAATAATGTGAGATTTTAACCCTTTATACTAATTTGACTTTGCTCAGTACTTTTTAAATTATAATTAACAGATTTTGCTGCAATGAAATGACTTGTGTTAAGTTCTTTTTTATTAAATGGGTAGTAAAAGTATAACTCACCTGAAACAATGGCCTGTCCATCGCAGGCTAGGGAGATGGCATTGCAGGTCATGTTGGGCAGGAGGTGTCGCTTGAGTTCTTTCATCTGTTTGATGGCCCAGATACGGATCTGTTCCTCCTGACATGTCATGATCAGGTCTGACGTGCCTCTGTAATGAACCAAACACTGAATATCATTCACAGTAAAAGTAAGATATTAAAGATGTCGTATGTCACCTACTGTATTGTTATGTTTTTGTCATACAATATGCAAATGACTGTGTTTGTCAATCAACTGCAAACACTTTCATTTATAGTCTTTTTCAAAAGACTATGTAAACATTATTTTCTGGATGATAGCATTGATGCAAAATATGTCTGTACACCCTTCGCATGTTTGAAACTAAATGCAGATATTTTTTTCAGAGAATATGCTGAGTAAATAGGCTTCGATTTGATCTGACATCACTCCCAGGTCTTTAGGGTGACATATAAAGTATAATGTTCATGATAAATTAATATCCTCTGTCTTCTCCTTCTGTGGTGAAACATTTTCAATTGAAAGATAACATCATTTTTCACCACAGTACAATATGAAGATATAGATGTTACAATGGCAGTGAATCACTTACGGTGGGAACACAACATCATTGACTCGGCCGGAGTGACAAGTCTTGATCAGCTCACACACATCAAACTGAGGGGTTCCACTCTTGTTGGAACACTCATAGCTAAATTTGTACATCCTAGCATTTGCAGTGCCCACAAAGAACTGAAACAGAGAGGTGTGATGTATAATAACCATCATATAATTATGTAATGTCAAAGTATATACATGTATAGGAAATATCTATAAATAAAATAGAGAGTATAAATCGTTATTGGTAAATGGCTGTTTAATGGTAAAACTACAATATTTTTTTTAAATTTCCTCATCAAGCCAGGGAAAAGTTTGAATTCAATTCATTAAAAAACAAGAAATGTTTGTAAAACATATATGCCCCCCTCATATGCCATATTATTTATTTAGCTATATTATATGCATTATGTTTGACTTCATAACGTGGAATGGTCACAAACTGTTTACTTACTTAAACAGTGTTTGTGATAATTCAACTTATAGCCTTATGACCTTGACCATTGAGGTACATACCCCAAAATCAAAAGGGGTTTTCTATTACTTATAATCAACAATTGCAAAAGAGATACTTAGAGTTATCAGTTGGACAATGCTTCCTCAACACAATGTTAACAAGGCCAAGTCATCAAACATATATACAAATGCAACCTTGTGACCTTGACCTTTGAAGTATTGACACAAAAAATTGATAGGGGTCATCTACTAATTATAAGCAACAACCACATGAAGTTTGAGACTTAAAGGTCAAATAGAACTTTAAGTTATCACTCGGACAAGGTCTGGTATTATACATACACAACATGTGACCTTGACCTTTGAGGTAATGACACCAAAATCGATAGGGGTCATCTACTAATCGAGAGCAACAACCACAAGAAGTTTGAGACTTAAAGGTCAAATAGAACTTAAGTTATCACTCGGACAAGGTCTGGTCTACCGACAGACAGACCGACCGACCGACATGTGCAAAGCATTATACCCCCTCTTCTTTGAAGGGGGGCATAAAAAGTCATGATATTTAAGATAATGGAGTATGACATTCAACACAAATATTTTGATATATGTTCAATTCAATATAATGTATTCAAGTTGATACTGAAAAATGACACTGTTCCAGACCCCTTGTATGAAAAACTGAAATTGAATATTACCTGATGCCCAGCACCACGCAGCGTGATGGAAGTAATGGCTGCCTCGTTGCTTTTCACTGATGTATCTTGCCAGCGTCTGTAAGAATTAAATGGTTCTGTTTTATCAGGTTTTACAATACATATACAGTAGCTCTCCCCAGATCTTATTAGCTTACAGGTTTTAGAGAAGCATGTCATTCTACAGCTGGCCACCATTTTTCTTGTTCCTATGAAAGGCTGCTTTAAAAAGATTTAAAAGTTACTGTACCAGTTTCTATTAGTAGTGAATGATTAAACAAAATGCACATTAAAGATGCATTCTGTGCAGAAAATAAAAATATTCTTACAGGGAAAAAGATACAATTAAGATAAACTTACCTAACTTCTTTTGGTTTGGCTGTTTTCTCCCCATCTGTGGGTAAGGGGAATTTCAGTTCAAAGAGTTTTCCACATCCAGTGCCAACTAAGAAATTGCTATTTTTCAGATGTGCAAGAGCCGTAACTCCCTTCTCAAAGTTGATCTTCTCTGGTGTCTTGTACTGGAAGCGTTTTGTCTTCATGTTGATGGCCAGAATGTCACCAGTTGATGTCCCACAGAAGAAAAATGGGCTAGCCGGATCACTGTCATCCATCTGGTGAAAAAAGTTAATTCCCATTTAGTTTCTTAATAGAAATTAATTCCCATTAAGAGATCTATCTGAAATGAACCCCCCACACAGTCTATTTAAAGTAAATTTTCACAAAGAATGTAACTAAAGCCATTCCCACATTGAGCAACTATAGAAAGGTCATGCTCTAAAAAAAGAGCAGCTTTAGAATGTATTTCCAAACACAGCATCCTCAAATCAATTGCTTTCTAATCAAAGCAGCTATAGTAAGTACATTCCCATGAAAACTTCTACTGGGCAAAGCCATACAGACTTAACTGGATTTGTATGGAAAATGACATGATACTGCTGCAAAGAAATTTTTGCAGGGTGATAAGTTTAAATGAAGCTTAAACTAAAATTCCCACTTAATATGGATAAGTTATAATATCTACATTTAAACATGGTTTTATATTGTTACCCAGCCAACTGACCTGTATGCACTCCACACGTCTTTTGATCTGCCCCATATTGACCTCTGATGGTCGAATCTTCCTGTTCTCAACATCAAGTTCCCATACACGCAAGACATATCTAAAAATAGAGTAGTGTAAATACTTAAGATCTATTTTCCCTATAACAACTATGACAATATAGAATCTGATGTGTAATTATTTTATAAAACTCTTTTTTGGTGTTATTATATGTTTTTGCTAAAAAGCAAAATAGTAAAACATATTGTTATAATCTTACTTGTCTTTTTTGCCTTTCATTTTATTATTTTGTTTTGTAGTGTTATATAGACTTGAACTAAATTTCTTCAAGTTCATTCTCAGATAACAAACTGACAGACTTACTCTCCTCCTGTGACGAATACATTGTCATCTGTATTGGAGAAGCTGATACAAAGGGTGTTGCCAGCACTCTCCACCTGAGCAGGGGAACCACAGATGGCCTGTCCATTTCTCATGTTCCAAATCACCACACTGCAACACAACACAAATATGTGCATTAAAAACACAGGTAACTAAGATAACACTCAAAACACAATCAATCATAATTTATGTTGAGTAACTATTCATTTTACAAGGCTTTCCATTACACAAAAGTGCTGATTTTAACCCTCAAATTGCCTAAATTCAATGTGCCTCTACATCTTTAATTCAACTTGCAACTTGACCCTTTCTTGAAAAAGAAAATAACAAGGGAAAACCCTGGTTTTAGGTAGTCAGAACTTGCATTATCATCTATGAGGAGCTTAGGCAACAATATTTCTGCATCAACATATATTACTTAAAACAGATACAAAACTATAGAATGATAATAAACTGACTGCCTGACTAATGCACAATGTTTTGCAGTAACCACACAGGACTTAAGTTGTTAAGATTTTTTTTCTCCAATTTACATGAACAGAATAATTAAGTTTAACTGACAACAAAACTTACAAAGTGTCAATCAATGTACTTATGATTTCCATTTTATTTATTTTTCTGTTTTCCTAATGTGCAACTCATTATGTTGATATTTAAAATTAGAATAACTACATACCAGCCATCGTCAACTCCACCAAGTGAGGCCAGGTACAGGTCATTAGGTGAGAAAGCTAGGGCCTGTATATTAACCTTGTGAAGATCAAGTTTGTACAGCATCTTCCTGGACTTGTAGTCCCATACAATAATTGATGCCTGAAATGTATTTATTTATTTTTTTAAATTGTGAACATGTGTCTTATAAATATATTACTGTCATGTATTAATTTATTAGCCTATTATAATTATCCTATGATATAAAGAATAACTTTACTTTAAACATATTTTATTTTTCCCAACTTTACACAAAAGAATTAATTAACATTTCATACATATTACATACATATTGGTAAAAAATGGGTTGAGCTACAAGTTCCGAAAACTTAGATAATGCTCTTCCCTTATAAAGAATAATAGCGAAGTTACAAAGTTATTTTAAAAAAAAAAGGAAAAAAAATTCAAATTTACTTGCATGCATATACGTTCTACATAAAGTAAACGTGAAAGCTTTAACTATTGTCATTGTATATAATTATGAATATGTTCCTTTGAAATCACTAGATAGAGAACAAACCAAACAAAGAGACAGTTTGATAATTCTATCATTTATAAGGTAAGGTGTTTAAAAAAAATAAGTTTCTGGGTTGGTAGGTTGGCTCCCCCCACCCCTTTTTTGAAGACTTAATGTGGAAAATGTAACATGCTACATGCCAATTCCTCTTTTACTGTATTTTTCAATTTCAGACAAAAAATCTTTCTTTTTGTACTTAAAGATCAGTCCATTCAGCTCAAATGAGAACAACTCGGCTGCCGGTACATATATATTGCTCTACACAGTCTATTACTTAAAGGACAGCACATGAAAAATCAATAAAAAGGGCGGAGTCAGTCACCTGTGTCATTTTTCCAATCAAACACATGTTCTAATGCTTCCTAATTATGAATTTATGAATAAATGTGGAATACTCAAGATGGTACTGCTTTTAATGTCTTTTTACATTTTACATGCTCTCTACCAACTTGCATTTGATGTACAGCGAGAAACAGTTGATTTAGGTGACTGTAAAGGATAGTTGCGCAAAATTAAACCAGAGTCAGTTTGTTATAAAATGCTTGCAAATAGTAGCATTAACATTATTACTGTTACAGATTGTAGAATCTAATCAAATTATCCTCATTTACAACAAAATAGATGTCTGTACAATATATATATAGGAAAATTCAAAACTAATCCATAATCTCAAAATGGCTGTCTCCAAAGTTATTTTTAGTAACCTGTTTAAACGAAGACAGGGCAATAGATTTAGATGAATATTGTTTATTTTTTAAATTTTTTATTTTTTTGTCTGAGCCTCATAAAAAAAAATGGGGTTGGGGGGTAAAATAATGGGTTGATTGGATAACCAGAAACAAGTTTGTTTTTATTATGCCTAAATAATTACCTTGAAACCCATGTGAGTCTGTTGTCCAGAAGCAAGCAACTCCCCATTTTTGTTAGACACAGCAATACATCTGACATAATATGTGTGTCCCCACAACAGCTCTGCTTTATTGTTGCTGATATTTTCAATCGCAACAGCACAACCAAGTGGGTAGATGATGTGCTGTCTGTCGGGGTGTACTTTTAAACCATCTCTGACAAATCCTGTAGGGGAGGATATTGTATACTATAATATAATCATGGCTATCACATGATATAGTATGTGCTGCTTCTCTGTGGTGTTTTGCAATAGACAAATGTCATGATACCATGTCAAGTCAAATTTTATCCAGACACTAGCCAAATGGTACTAGAAATAACCTAATAAACACAATGACAGACAAGGAAGCTATGCATACCAATTTTATTACAACATATGTCTCGGTCAACTAAGACATAATTTACGGTTCAAGAGCTTTGTTTTGTAATAGTATTTACAACATATTACATTCAGGTTCAGGATACAACAACATTTTCATTACCCCATGCAAACATAATATCTTCCAAATTTACATATTTATCATTTAGTACTGAAACATCTGCAAAACTACTAATGATAAAAAAGAATAGGTTATAGTATTATTATTTCAAGGATTATTCTCCTACGAGTTAATGTTTAACCGTTGAGTTGTATATGCATGGAGACCGGTATCCTAGAAAGTATATTATAGACTTCTGTAAACAAAGATGCAAGTTTTAACACATACAGAAATAACTGTCATAAAACTGTTAAAGCAATTTTGGGTTTTCAATCTTTAAAGTTATCAAATTAAAGAAATCAAGAAGCAATATTTAAAAATGGATAAACATATGAATTGTAAGAAAGTTGCAAATATACATGCTGACTTGGCCTTGTCAGATACAGTGCGTCACTATACCTGCATGTTTCAATATTTTAAATTTGTTACTGAGCATAAATTACTTACCATTAAATCCAATTATAGATTGTACTTCTAGAAAAGGAACCTCTGACAATTCCTCTTGCTGTTGTTGTTCCATATCTGATGACAGAGGAGGATATTGAACACTTATATTTTACCAACCTCCCTTGCCTGTACTACCGCTTTGAAAATTTACTGGTTGCTAGCGGTAACAAACATGGCGACCTATCAACGCCACCTGCTTAACAACGATAGGTAACTCTTACTATTAGACTACCAGATTTTTTGTAGTTATCTTTCTTTTAATTGTATCTACTCTATATTTCAAATAATTGCAGGGAATAATATTTAATGGGTCTTTCTCTTTTTTTGTTATGCTTAAATACATGGTATCATTTAAATTAAATTGAACCAAAGACTTAAAATATTTTAGGTCTATGCTATGAATTACTTTCTTGGCGCTACTTTGCGTATTTTTCTGGTGCAGATCCTTCTGGGTCCTGATCTTTATCAGACTCGTCGTCTTCTACCCCTGTAAATGTTTTGCCTGTTCCGGTCTTAATTGTAATAGAGGAGTCCCTGATACTCCCATAATTTGTCTTGTCAGTTTTTGAATGAATTTATTGATTTTTGCAGTGACGACTTTTTCAGGTAATTGATTCCAAATTTTTACAGATCACACCACAAAAGAGTATTTTCGCAGGCATATTTCTGTGGATATATTTTAATGAGTTGTTCCTCGTTGTGTCGTGCCTTCCTGAACTCTCATCCCACATCTTTATGATTTTCTCTTTTTTTTTTTTTTTTTGCATTTTCATCGTAGAATCCGTCTTGCGGTAGGTCGGTGGTTCTACCCGGACGCATCCGTGCATTCGGGGTCTTCCTCCACCTGTAATTAGCTGGACGTCGCTATACGACTTAATTAAATGCTGTCGAAGCGACGGTAAACTCAAATAGTCAAGTCAAGTCGTAGAATCCGTAAACAAATTTATATGTTTATATCATGTCGGACAGTC
Organism: Solen grandis; assembly: GCA_021229015.1. NCBI lineage: Eukaryota > Metazoa > Mollusca > Bivalvia > Adapedonta > Solenidae > Solen > Solen grandis. The sequence continues at coordinate 55,426,941 of CM037778.1, forward strand.
CCCTCTTATTCTTCTAAAGGATAATGTTGGTAGTTTCAGTTTTCTGAATCTCTCTGAATTATTTAGATCTTTAAAACCTGGAATTTGCTTTGTTGCCCTTCTTTGTACACTCTCAATTTTCTCTGTAGCCTTAGCTTTGTGAGGTGACCAAACTGAGCTTGAAAATTCAAGATGTGTTCTTGCCATACTTTTATATAATGGCTTGCAATTTTCTTCATCTAAGAATGTAAATGATCTACGGATAATTGCAAAGTTACTACTGGCTTTCTTTATTTTTTTCAATGATGTGTTCCTCAAATTCTGTCAAGTTTGTCATCTAACGTTATAATCACGCCGATAGCTTTCTCTTTTGTGTTCTTTGTTATTTCACGCCCTACTAACGCATAGAATTTTCCATTTTTTCCTCCAAAAATGAACATGCTTACACTTTTCAGGATGAAATCTGAGGAGCAAGTTATTACTCCATTCTGTTAAAATGTCAAGATCGTCTGGTAATTGTACACAATCTGTTTTATTTGTTGTGATATTATACATTTTCGTATCGCCCGCAAAAAGAAACGCCTGCGAATTCAACCTCCCTGGTAGATAATTGATGTAAATGACGAACAGTGTTGAACCAAGAACAGACCCCTGAGGAATTCCAGATTCTACAGTTTTCCAGTTCTCCATTCAAGACTACTTTTTGTTTGCGATCACTGAGGAAATTTTATATCCATCTTATAATTTTTTCATCAAATTTATATCCCTTTAGTTTCGATATTAACCTCTTGTGTGTCAAAAGCCTTTTGGTAGTCTATATAAATGCAGTCTACCTCATTTTCTTGGTCTGGAACTTCTGTCCATTCGTCCAACACTGTCAGCAATTGTGATGTTGTTGATCTTCCTGAGATAAAGCCAAACTGTTTTTCTGAGTAGATATTAAGGTATTGTATATTAATGTGTAAAACGAAATCGGTGCGCTCCCCATGATCATGGCACTAACAGCAAAGGTTAAACGAAGAAAACAAACATATATGGGTGGTACATCGCTTTTAAGACGACCATGCGCACAATGTTGCCGACCGCCCCAGTTCTTGACGTTCGTGAAGGACATTAGGAAAAGAGGATACACTTAAAAGGTTGTTTTGGAAACAATCCGTAAAATTGCACAGGAGCGTTTCCGGTCATACTTTTACAAGTGGATCCGTAGGTGGGAGATGGGTGTATCGTGCAAAGAAAAATATTTTGAAAAAAAATATTTTTTTTTTAGATGTATCAGATAGTCTCTACAGATGCCATATTCTTTTCATGAGTAAGTAGCCCCGCTCAACGTTGCCCGACGTTGCCATAGTGACTGTGGAATTGCATCAGTGCAGTTTGTATCATTTTTGCGTTCGGATTAAGTTCAAAATATATTTAAGTATCGTTTTACGAGATTTCTTTCAAATATTCTTATCAATGAAAAAGTTATGGCAGTTTTTCGGATACTTTTCGAACACCCCACGTATGTAGTAACGTAATATTCTCAAATAGCTAGACAAACTGTTCGAGATTTTTGTTGTAGCGGTAAATTATTCAGCCGAATAATTTGCGCTACAACTCTATATTTTTCTTTCATCTTCTCCATCTCTCTCTCTCCGTTTATGTTTTATACACAATTCATGTTGACATGTATGAAGTTATGTTCTGTCTGTGTCATTTATTATGTTTATACAAATTATGTTTATTAAGTTTCATTTATATTTCGCTAAATTTGTGTATCTCGAAAAAGTTTAATATCTAGATGTAAATTCTTTTCATAACTTTGATATCTGGCACGTGTCATGACTAATTAGTTAATTGCAATTTCAATGTCTGACACCTTTAATGGCTTCATTGATTATACATTTGGTCATCTAGCGGCATGATAAGTTTTGTTAATCCGCTTTGTCACTTTTATGGCTTTCCAGTAACTCCGCCCACAAAGACGTGATTGGCATATCTGTTTATTCTGTAATTTGCTTTAATAGTTGTTGATTTTGATGATAAAAAAAAGGATTCCAGTTTTAACCCCCGTCCTGTGCAGAAGTCTGTCAGGACAACCTTAACGTATTTGATGTCAAATATCGTGCTTTCAATTTATACAGAATACTGTATATTATTTATTGATTGGATATATCTGTGTTGAAATATATTTATTTAAGAACACAGAGACTTTTGTATTTTATACACCCTACAAAGTGTAACTACGGAAGGAAAATTATTACGGACTACCGGATCTCGAAGCTTTCCTATTTTCACCAGGTTACCATTTTCCCACGTTTAAGGATGTAGAATATAAAAAAGTAAAAGGAACAGCCTTGCAAGTTTTGTATGATCACCAAATATTAAATGCAAATGTTACTACCATAAAATAAGAAAGAAAACGGAGTGAGTTGTTGAAAAAAAAAAGAAATACAATGGGGGAAACATTCACAGGGTAAGCGTTAACATATCTTTTAAAAGTGTCCTATAGTATGTCGGCTCTCTACAAATTAATACAATACCATGTAATAAGTAATTCAGTTTAATGTGAAATTTGTAGTACATATTTAGACATTGGATATTTGTTCTGGAAATGTTTAAGAGTTATGGTCTTTGAATATTTATCTAAACAAACATAAGCAATGATTGCTTACTTAAAAGGGGTGATATTTTGAAACATAATATATGGCCATTAGTATGATGCTCTTCTGTATATCAAGAAAACGTATATACAGTTGAAAAAAGTTAAACTCCACAGAATTAACGACTTTTACCAAATGAAAGGGTGCGATTTATGAGAAACTAACATAACTGCCACACAGGCTAGCCAGTATGTATATGACATTTGCAAAGTTTTATAAGCTGTGTGTACTATAATTATTATCAAAGACAAGAAATCGAAAATATGCACATATTGTTGAAACGAAAACCATTGCAAAGTCTGCAGTAATATGACTTATAATGGACTAGATTGGGTTTGGAAGATTAAAAATATTTAACCAATTTAGGAATGGCAGACTTATGGATACAGCAAAATGATAGAACAATAAATTTCCATATAATAAGACAAAGAATATTTGATACATTTAATCAACACGGGCATGTACGTATTAACGAATCGAGTAGACTACAAACATATAACAATTTCAAAAATGAACCCGAGACAGAAAAATACCTTTCTTGTATAAACGTAAAAAATATAGAATTGCGCTCACTAGATTAAGACCTTCGTCTCATGACCTAGCAACAGAAAGAGGTCGGCACTTAAATATTCCTAGAGAAGAAAGAATTTGTAGAAACTGCAATGTGCAAGAGATGAGAGGCGAAAGTCATTTTCTTGTGGTTTGTCCAAAATACTATTTAATAAAAAGAAAACATTTGCCAACATATTATAGTTAATTGTCATCTATGAAAAGGTTTATATCCCTTGCGTTAAGTAACTCTTGCGCAAATTTAAACAAACATTGCTTTTAAATAAGATCTAACCTTGTAACTAATTTACCAAATCGCGAAAAGCAGATATATCGGTTAATGTGAATATAAGGCGGATGGTTTACAATATCTTTTCATTAACAACCTCGTACTTGTGAGAGGATAAGACCCTATGCTTGGGCGTTTCTTATTGTATATAAACGCTTTCATATACTAGTCGAAACTTATAAGTACTCCGACTATAGATTTGTGAGTATCTCAATTCAGAATTAAAATAACGTATTTTCTTTTTTCAGTAGCTTTACGCGAAAAAAAGTTTCGCATGGTTGATTATGCATCAAAATCGTTTACAAAGAAGACATATTGTACAAATTGATTGGGCATATATTTAAGAAAATTTACCTTCTTTGCAAGTTTGAATTCGGAGTACTTACAACATTTGTTAAGTATATTTCTTCAGTACAGAGATTGCCCCAGTGATTAGGGCCAACTGTCGAAACGATACGGCTGCCACACTGAGATATACTTACAAAGGACTTCTACTTCAGGCTTCAACATCAAGCTAGAACAATGTCTCCTGTAGCTGTAAAGACTCTTTGGTACAACCGAAGAGGCCTGGCAACAAAGAAACTTAACTGCTATTTAACCACGAAAACTGTTTAATACAGCAGATTTAGCTCAGTTTCTCGTCTTATTATTTCAGTTTCCTGGAGAAGTTGTGCCTTATATGCGGTATATGACTTTTTTTCTTTTTTCCATGGAGGGTATCTGTAGTGACCAATGGTGCTTCTGATAAGCCCCGCCTACTGGCGTGGCCAGCATCAATGCATGAAACCTTCACAGACTAGACTGTTAGATCTTAAAGAAGTTAGAATGTATGTATGGATTAAGTATGCTGTGCTTATAGTTAGTGTATAATAAATGAACAAAAAACCACCGCGTCTTTGGGTCCAGATTTATTCCTTTAACAAGGATCTAGGTGTATACAAATAACCACATACCCCCATGTGGAGAACATTACAGTATCTATCTGAACATTTATTACTCGATTCAGGAGTAATAGCAGCATTATATGCTATTTCGCCGTTTAACTACATTTGAAACTATACTTCTCTTAAATATATGTGTTAAAACTAACCGTTTTTGTTTAAGAGAAATGGAGGAACAAAACACGAATCACTTCATTGTTACAATGAAGTTTATTTTATGGGACCATGTTGCAATGCGCTAAAACTTTATGTAGATTTTTATATACGATTAATTTCTTTTTCTTGTGATTTCAACAATTTATAAACAAGGAAATTGGTACAAGTCCTACTCATGCCAGATTTGGGTGAAAGTCGATGACGTGACCACTAACATACATATTCGTGTCTTATATATTGAAAGAATGGTGACAGGTTTGCCGGTAAACGTAGGCATAATACAATTCAAAATCTTTTTTCCCCACTTAATGTAATCAGAGTATCCGAAGAAAAAAAGAATATTTATTTAATTTAGAATTGATAAACATCTGGAATAAATGTTGAAAAATTATCAAAAGTTTGGTAACATTTTTGTAAAATTAAGGTAATAAGTAGGGAAAACCTAGCTGCATAATGTATCGCGATAAAGCCGATACCCCCCCCCCCCCCCTCGATACCATACGCAAATCGACCAAGCATGATACCGACATGATTCGATATATCGTGACAACCCTATCAGTGACTGCTTACCGACCTTTAACAGTAGGAAACTGTGTACATATTTTTTCGGACCTTTGGTTCTCTGGCCAATACAGGGGCGTGTTTTTTTTTTTTTTTTTTTTTTTTTTTTTTTGTTTTTTTTTATGTTTTCGCTTCCATTGCTTATTATTGGCCAACATGTACATCCATGCAACCATCGAGGTTTCCTCTGGTAGCAGAGGTTTTAGCCATACAAGAACGGACTGTGAGGATTGAGTTTGATTGATGTGGCATTTAATATAGATACGAATTTCTTTAGTTTCATCTATTTTACAATGTGACAAGTAAATTGACCAGTGTATGCCTTCATTTATTTTAATTTTATTTAACCTGGTAACTTGAAAAACAAATTTGCAAGAAATAGACATAATATTCTGAGATCCCTATAAAAGGTATGATTTTTATTTATTTAGTAATTACTGTTAGTACGGTTTCTTATCAACATTTTGGCTTCTTTTTTTTTCGCGCGGTTTTCCCTCAGCCTAAAATAATAAGGTCGGTCGGGCCACGAGCAATAACTTAAAAAACACACACACACACAAAAAAAAAAAAAAAAAAAAACTGAGAGTTCTTTTGTTGTGTTAAGCATAAACTGGAAAGAGTAAAAGAGAAATTCGAGTGACTTGTAATTTGGAACTTTTTATACCCCCGAAACAAAGTTTGGGGGGGTATATAGGAGTCACCCGGTGGTCGGTCGGTCGGTTGGTCGGTCGGTCGGTCGGTCGGTCGGTCCAGCGGTCCGTTGCATTTTCCTTGTCCGGAGCATAACTTGAAAACCACAAGTTGGAATTCAATACAACTTCATGCAATGATCAAGCACATGGAGAGGAAGTGCAGTGCACAAGAACCATAACTCCATCTTGACTTATTATGGAGTTATTGCCCTTTGTTACTTTTCCTTGTCCGGAGCATAACTTGAAAAGTACAAGTTTGATTTCAAAACAATTTCATACAATGGTCAAGCACAATGAGAGGAAGTGCAGTGCACAAGAACCATAACTCTATCTTGACTTATTATGGAGTTATTGCCCTTTGTATTTTTTCCTTGTCCGGAGTATAACTTGTAAAGTACTGATTGGATTTCAAAACAATTTCATACAATGGTCAAGCACAATGAGAGGAAGTGCAGTGCACAAGAACCATAACTCTATCTAGAGTAATTACAGAGTTATTGCCCTTTGTATTTTTTCCTTGTCCAGAGTATAACTTGTAAACTACTGGTTGGATTTCAAAACAATTTCATACAATGGTCAAGCACAATGAGAGGAAGTGCAGTGCACAAGAACCATAACTATATCTATAGGAATTACAGAGTTATTGCCCTTAGTTACTTTTCCTTGTCCAGAGTATAACTTGTAAACTACTGGTTGGATTTCAAAACAATTTCATACAATGGTCAACCACAATATGAGGAAGTGCAGTGCACAAGAACCATAACTCTATCTATAGGAATTACAGAGTTATTGCCCTTAGTTACTTTTCCTTGTCCAGAGTATAACTTGTAAACTACTGGTTGGATTTCAAAACAATTTCATACAATGGTCAACCACAATATGAGGAAGTGCAGTGCACAAGAACCATAACTCTATCTAGAGTAATAACAGAGTTATTGCCCTTTGTATTTTTTCCTTGTCCGGAGTATAACTTGTAAACTACTGGTTGGATTTCAAAACAATTTCATAAGTTGTGCCTTATATGCGGTATATGACTTTTTTTCTTTTTTCCATGGAGGGTATCTGTAGTGACCAATGGTGCTTCTGATAAGCCCCGCCTACTGGCGTGGCCAGCATCAATGCATGAAACCTTCACAGACTAGACTGTTAGATCTTAAAGAAGTTAGAATGTATGTATGAATCAAGTATGCTGTGCTTATAGTTAGTGTATAATAAATGAACAAAAAACCACCGCGTCTTTGGGTCCAGATTTATTCCTTTAACAAGGATCTAGGTGTATACAAATAACCACATACCCCCATGTGGAGAACATTACAGTATCTATCTGAACATTTATTACTCGATTCAGGAGTAATAGCAGCATTATATGCTATTTCGCCGTTTAACTACATTTGAAACTATACTTCTCTTAAATATATGTGTTAAAACTAACCGTTTTTGTTTAAGAGAAATGGAGGAACAAAACACGAATCACTTCATTGTTACAATGAAGTTTATTTTATGGGACCATGTTGCAATGCGCTAAAACTTTATGTAGATTTTTTATATACGATTAATTTCTTTTTCTTGTGATTTCAACAATTTATAAACAAGGAAATTGGTACAAGTCCTACTCATGCCAGATTTGGGTGAAAGTCGATGACGTGACCACTAACATACATATTCGTGTCTTATATATTGAAAGAATGGTGACAGGTTTGCCGGTAAACGTAGGCATAATACAATTCAAAATCTTTTTTCCCCACTTAATGTAATCAGAGTATCCGAAGAAAAAAAGAATATTTATTTAATTTAGAATTGATAAACATCTGGAATAAATGTTGAAAAATTATCAAAAGTTTGGTAACATTTTTGTAAAATTAAGGTAATAAGTAGGGAAAACCTAGCTGCATAATGTATCGCGATAAAGCCGATACCCCCCCCCCCCCCCCCCCTCGATACCATACGCAAATCGACCAAGCATGATACCGACATGATTCGATATATCGTGACAACCCTATCAGTGACTGCTTACCGACCTTTAACAGTAGGAAACTGTGTACATATTTTTTCGGACCTTTGGTTCTCTGGCCAATACAGGGGCGTTTTTTTTTTTTTTCTTTTTTCTTTTTTTTTTCTTGTTTTTTTTTATGTTTTCGCTTCCATTGCTTATTATTGGCCAACATGTACATCCATGCAACCATCGAGGTTTCCTCTGGTAGCAGAGGTTTTAGCCATACAAGAACGGACTGTGAGGATTGAGTTTGATTGATGTGGCATTTAATATAGATACGAATTTCTTTAGTTTCATCTATTTTACAATGTGACAAGTAAATTGACCAGTGTATGCCTTCATTTATTTTAATTTTATTTAACCTGGTAACTTGAAAAACAAATTTGCAAGAAATAGACATAATATTCTGAGATCCCTATAAAAGGTATGATTTTTATTTATTTAGTAATTACTGTTAGTACGGTTTCTTATCAACATTTTGGCTTCTTTTTTTTTCGCGCGGTTTTCCCTCAGCCTAAAATAATAAGGTCGGTCGGGCCACGAGCAATAACTTAAAAAACACACACACACACAAAAAAAAAACAAAAAAAAAAAACTGAGAGTTCTTTTGTTGTGTTAAGCATAAACTGGAAAGAGTAAAAGAGAAATTCGAGTGACTTGTAATTTGGAACTTTTTATACCCCCGAAACAAAGTTTGGGGGGGTATATAGGAGTCACCCGGTGGTCGGTCGGTCGGTTGGTCGGTCGGTCGGTCGGTCGGTCGGTCCAGCGGTCCGTTGCATTTTCCTTGTCCGGAGCATAACTTGAAAACCACAAGTTGGAATTCAATACAACTTCATGCAATGATCAAGCACATGGAGAGGAAGTGCAGTGCACAAGAACCATAACTCCATCTTGACTTATTATGGAGTTATTGCCCTTTGTTTTTTCCTTGTCCGGAGATAACTTGAAAAGTACAAGTTTGATTTCAAAACAATTTCATACAATGGTCAAGCACAATGAGAGGAAGTGCAGTGCACAAGAACCATAACTCTATCTTGACTTATTATGGAGTTATTGCCCTTTGTATTTTTTCCTTGTCCGGAGTATAACTTGTAAAGTACTGATTGGATTTCAAAACAAACAGAGTTATTGCCCTTAGTTACTTTTCCTTGTCCAGAGTATAACTTGTAAACTACTGGTTGGATTTCAAAACAATTTCATACAATGGTCAACCACAATATGAGGAAGTGCAGTGCACAAGAACCATAACTCTATCTAGAGTAATATTCTTGTCCTGAACATAACTCGAATATTATACATGGTATATACTTGAAACTTAAAATGTAAACAGATGGCGACTAGGAGAAGTGCAGTGTCCAAGAACTGTAACCTTATATTTTTAAACTACTGTGACAAACAACCATTATTGACTCTCTATCAACTTTAAATAAAAACTTTACTTATTAATATCACAACCAATATACTATGTATACAGGTTCTTATCTATGCTCTGCCTGAAGTCTGGCTTCTCCTGCATTAAAGTATTTTGCGGGGGTATTAATCACCTTCAGTGATAGCTCTAGTTTTTTTATTGATATCCACATCCAATGGGTTTTGTGGCTAATATATTATTTTAATATGAGGGTCGAACATATTTCAATGAACGACATGATTTTATTTGCCAAGTACCTATAAGATAAACCAAAGACATATTACATATGCCAGGGGTGCGTGAACTGCTGCACT
>CM037778.1:55446649-55496649 GCA_021229015.1 Solen grandis
TAGAATAATATATTTACTTTTATTTGTATCCTGTATGTTTCCCATACCTTTACGATAGTAAGTGGACAAAGATGAGATTTTCTGCCACAACAAACCTATGAAAATACTTGCTAGCTTACAAGCCATTTCCATGGCAATTTTTCCTGCGTTAAACCCGTTTCGCACCCACATATCCTCTCCCTTTGGGAATAAATCTCATTTTTTTTCTCATCGTTAGTGTCCCCTCTCCCCCGACACGTGCAATATTTTCCCATATAATACACGTAAGAACGCCTCCTTAAACACTCTGCAGTTATCACCAATAAATTATAACATAAAACGCAGAAGTGATACATTTGAGCGGCATTTTGACATAAGAGGTTGAGGGGAAGGTCACTAATTATAATCGTCATAAAGCCCGCTGCGGCTTATGAGCCCAACTTTGTTTGAGACTTTTACAAGCCCCAATCCCCGCCTTATGAAACAGCCCGATCAAATGGAAGCAGATCATATTTGAGATATTTATTTTCTATAAGGTCAAACCAATTAAGTCGGTACGAAAATTCCCAAGATCGGTACCATTCGGTAAAATCTGTTTGCCCTCCTATCCTTACGTTTGTAGGGGCTGAATATTGCCAGACTGGAATGAAATTAAGATATATTATCAGCAATGCACATTATTTGTTAATCCCGTTAATCCTGCGTGGCGTTTTTCGGTATTTCATCATTATTTATCGAGGTACTTGACATGAAACTAAATGCCGTGGAAATTTGGAAATCATGTCACTATGTCGTGATGTTGATTTTGCTCGAGTACGACAATCGTCGGAGACCCCCGTTTCACTTCATGGCCGGGCGTGGGTATCCGACGATGGTGTACGATATACTCATTTTTTTCATAATCGACTCGATGGAATTAATCTTATTATCTGAAAAGTTAAATTGGGTTTGACAGGATTTATTTAGATAAACAACAACAACAGCAACTTTGAGTATTTTATTTTAGAGAAACTGTAAAAGTACAAAGAATATTACAACCGGGATTTTAGATTCCCAACTTTGCGACATCCTCTATAAAATTGTTACAAGTCATTGTGGTAAATTTTTCACAACCAACATAGAATCATGTACAAGGATTATATATTTTTATATTATAGAAAAAATAGATGTACTTTTACTTAGCTAAAATTGTTTGGATATTTAAAAAAAAAAAAAAAAGATATCAACATTGTGGGATACGATTTTTTTTTCGCTTCTTAAATATTTTTCAGTCTCTCATTGCCCAAGAGACATTTTTTTTTGTCAGACAGGGTCATGATGTACATTTTATTTTGGAATCTCGTCCGTCGCAGAACTCCTGTGCTGTTGAATGATCTCCACGCGAGCGTTTTGTATCCACCGATTACCACATATCAGTTTTATTGCGCTTCATTACTTAACTTCCCAGGCTCGCACAGTGGGCGAAACTTTCTCAAACGGTGGCGTACTGTAGCGTTGACGGGATCTATGATATATGATCAAGAGCCTCTCGTAGAGCCAGCGCTTAATCGTGGGTTGTATGGAACATATCATTGATCGCAGAGAAATTAATGAACCCGTCTGCGGTATATCAGAACCAGTCTGCGGCCTGGCCAGACTGGGACATGTACCTTTTAGCGCCTTGTGACAACCCGGCGTCTTTATGGACGCTCTCATGCCAACCAGTCTGTCAATATTTATATTTACATAATATCATTTATTTTTTTTACGAAAATGTGTCTTCCCTAATTCTCGTTAAGAGCTAAATTAATTTAAAAATTGAAAGAAAGTAAGTTCCTTTTGAAATGTATATACACATGTACATAATTATTTAACGTGTTGTGTGTGAATCTTTTGCTATTTTGTATTTTTCACTAATCACATACACTGTTTGTCTAGTTTAATCATAATTTCTTTCAAATTTAGAATTAAATGGGGTCGGACAACAAGTTCTAGCAACATTAGGTTACGAACCCTTCCCATCAATAATTGTACAGTTTACAAAGTCACGTGTTATATTCAATTATATATTACCCAAATCAAACCCATTTAAATCTGAATCAAATTCATTTTCACAAGTTAACGTCTCATTTATTTTGCATCATAGTGCTAATAAAATATAATGATTTAAATTGCAGAGAGAGAGAGGAGGGGAGAGAGAGAGAGAGAGAGAGAGAGAGAGAGGGGAAGGTAAAAAATTGGATATCTAAAGTTAAAGTAAATTGGTGAACAGCTTAAAAGATTAGAACATTCTCTTCAAATGAATATACTTCACTTCCTACCAATAATAATTCAGTATTAAGTGGATGAAATTCTTGATCTGCCTAAAAAGATCTAAACGTATTTTGTCATATAGTCTACAATTAAAAGGAAAATGTTCTGCAACAATATATACAATTATAGGATTCGATAGATTAGATAAATGATTATTAAAAATTGCTACAATTATTTCTAAGTCGAGCATGTAGAACTGCCGAATACCTCTTACCATAAAGAAAATAACTTGGTACTTTATCATTATTGTCACTTTGTAAATAATGTTTAAATGAATTTAAAATTTTAAAACATTAATAAATTTACAATAAACGATAATTTGTTCCGCAAATCAATAGAAGAGGGAATGCATGGTTTTCTCATAAGTTCTGTTCTACAGTACATCTGAGTAAACTCATGTTGATTTCTTAAAAAGATATCTTTTTATTAACTATAGCTGGAAATAGATCAAGAATGTAAGAAGGAACCATATTATTACTCACTTTATACATAAACAAACATTTCTGTTATTCCTTCCTATACTTCAAATTTCTTATAAAGATTTTCAATAGATACTGATATTTTTAAACCCTGTAACTATCCTAGCTGCCTTATTTTGAAGTCTTCCTTATGAAATAAATTCTTGTTCTGTAAACCCTGCCCAAACAATGCATATTCCAGTAGAAGACATACATGTGAAATATAAATTTGATTTTGTGCTTTTCTTCCGATGGAAAATTTCAATTTCCTCATCAATTTCAAAACTTTTGCAACTGAAGATACTAAACTATCAATATGAATATTCCAATGACCATTACTACTAAAGGTGACACCTAGATGCTTATGATAATCAATATTATGTAATTCAGTATTTACAAAATGTAATTTTGGTAATACTTCATACTGTCTAGGATTTAAAAAAAAAGAATTTCAGTTTTACTTGGGTTAAAATATAATAACCAGGACTTAAGGCCATCATCTGCTTAGTCATGATTAACTATACCTTGAATGTCTTGAATACTATACAGACCTGTCATCTGCATATGATCTAGTTAAACTAAGTACGTTATCTGCAATATCATTAACCTAATTAAAACCCTTTCCCTCATATAGACTCATTTTGACGCACTCAATAGGTACCACATAAAGTCTGATCTGCAGAAAACCACAGTTAAACCTTACCAAATTTAATTACAAAATCCTCATTTCCAGACCACTGAGGAGCAGCGAACAGCATAAAACCTGATCAGCCTGCGAGTTACTCGCAGGCTGATCTGGTTTATGCTGTTCGCATAGGTCTTTTCATGGTATCCTCTATGAGGGAAAGGGTTAAGGAAAAGAAGCGGACCGAGTACAGATCCCTGATCCCTGACTATTTGTCACTGTTATGTGAATCAAATTTATTGACATTCGCGAGAGCTCCGTTTTCACTTTCAGTGTTAATAGACACAATAAGGCAAATATATGGGCAGCTTTTTCATAAATACAATTATTTACAATATTAGGTATGGCTATTAATTTTGTATTGAAATGGATTATTAAAAAAAAAATGATGACACTCGAATAATATATAAAAAGTTGTTTGTTTTTACATGTGCTTTGGTCTGTATGATTTTGATAACACTATATCAATAAATAGACGACATTTAGTATATCTCTTTATATGATATAAATCAAAATAGGTGATTTTTTTATATCAATACTTATTAGTCTAAATTCATAATTACGTTGATGTAAAATAATATATAGTGAACGGTTTGAAAGGTATAATAATAAATTTTGCATGTCATTAATGAAAAAATCCAGTTCAGTATCTTTCATTATGACAGCTATTAGGGTAAACAAATGAACGTGTAAATTAAACTGGAACTACGCGTAATATTATTCAAAAAGACCGGATCCCTGCTTGTTCAACATCCTTCGAGGCGTAAAGTACAGGTCAAACCCATGAATCGCTCAGAGGAATTACTTTAAGCTGTAAATCGTGGTTTACAGCCGAAAAGAAATGTCTAAATTCATATTATAAGTATCATGATTGAACGTAAAAACGATGTACGTTTTCTGAATAATTCAATTTTGTGTGTCTTAAGAAAAAATATTTGTTTTCTAGGTCATTAATATTATTTCCACTGCTATCATAATTATCATATTTTTCTTGGCCAACTATCTCACCACAATAACTGTCAGATGTCTGGAATTGTGTCTGTAACGTGAGTGATAATGATTTCTGTGGAATATTATCACGATTCATAAACAAGCCATGACGCACGTTGGCTCGGAAAATCGTGTGTGGTTTCCAGTTCGTGACACGGGACACTAACGTCAGCAGTGGATACCTCAACATCGGTTCGCATTACCCTCGGACCGAAAAGGGACCGTCCCGAAGTACTGCTCCGAGCCAGTGACACATTACTGTGCCCTGAATCAGTGTCCGCAGTCCGTATCTTAAACCAGTCGCGTTACGTTGGGTTTATATCCCGGTTCCCACGCCCGGCCTAGGTTTATGGTTCTTAATTATAAGGTAAATTGTTATGTGATACTACGCACGACATAAAAAAAATATTAGTGGAACTCGTGCCTCGAAAAAAATCAATGTAGTAGATCAACTGTTAATTACAAAGTGCACTCCGGTGGACTGCTCCCTCTGCACAGTTCATAAAGGAAATAAATTGTTTTACTAATAGTTTAAAGGTGAGAAAAGAATATGTTTGACGGAGAGTAAGGATGAATTTGTTGTCTGAAATTCAACTTTGTACCTTTGATGTTGATGATTTTAATGTTTAAGTGAATAAAAAAACATAGTAATTAAACGTATATTTACGAAAAACAGTATTTAAAAGAATTTCCATCATCGTCATCATCAACATCGCCGCAATCATCCTCCGCACCATGATCTTCATAGTAGTACTGTAATAGCAGTAGTTTAGTAGTAGTATTAGTAGAAGTAGATTAGAAGTAGTAGTAGTTTAGTAGTAGTAATAATAGTTTAGTAGTAGTAGTAATAGTAGTAGTAGTAATAGTATTATAGTAGGAATAGTAGTAGTAGTAATAGTATTAGTAGATAGTAGTAGTAGTAATAGTAGTAATAGTTGTAGTAGTAGTAGTAGTTAGTAGTAGTAAGTAGTAATAGTATTATAGTATAGTATAGTAGTAGTTGTAGTAATAGTAGTAGTAGTAGATAGTAGTAGTAGTATAGTAGTAGTAGTAGTAGTAAGTAGTAGTAGTAGTAATAGTATAGTATAATAGAAAAATTATTAAAAAAAAAATAAATAAATGCGTTATAAATAAATATATTAAGAAAGAACTAAAACAAGAAAGAAATGATAAAACGTTTTTCTTGAGAGATACGGGAATAATTACATGAAGATAGAAAGATAAATTGCGGTAGGAAAAACAAAAGAAGAAAACGTGAAATGAAGAGGTGAGAAGGAGAAGCTTTACACGTAATTCTTCATTTTTTTATTTTTTTTTTAACAAACATTCTTAATTTTCATGAACAGAATGCAAGAGGCCGTAATTAAGCACATTATGGTATCTCCCGGGATCTACATTAGCGAGCAGTGCTAATTGTTTTTAATTTATTCCTGTGTTTGATGTGCCATTGGAAAGCCTGATGTGGCGACAGAGAGCCGTTCTCTCGAGTGTTCCTTGCAGATGAGACGTTAAAACAGGAATTCAAAATCATTTTTATTTTGAAATTGGAATTATTGTTTTCTCAAGTATGGCAAAATGTGTATCCACTACGCGGAACGAACTTGTAAACTTGTAAGCACACTAATCACTAAAGAGTGCGGTCATAAAATTCTACTTGGATTTCGATTTTGATTATGCTATCTTAATCGATTGAGAGGGAATAGTCGGAAATAAATATGGTAACCACTTCAAGGACCTCTCGTGAAAAAAGGCACAAGATCATTATAACAAAGCGTTTGCAATTACTTACAAATGGTGAAAATATATTTTTCGTTTCATAACAATACTTACATATTTTCAATACTTTATGTTGCCTTGATTTTTAATGTTAAACTTTATAATCATCGGCCTGAGAGTTTTTGATTACCAGACTCATTATGTGAGTGCAAATTGCAGTTTTTAGCATAAAATTATCTTTTCCTTCTACATTTAATTACTAAACTATCACCGCCATTAGCTGTTCACATCACCAGGGGAACTGAAATAAAACTATGATAGTGTTAATCATTTGAATGAAAATCAGCTCGTTTAAGTATTTGCATTTTTTTTCTTTACTTCAATAATATTTCTAAAAAGCTGTTTGGCACTTTCGTAAACCGACGAGTTTTCCGTACTTGAGTGTGTAAGAGTTCCGGAAATAGTTTATTTTGCGGCTTTAAAATTGACTGGAGGCGCCGAAACCAAGTCTTCAAAGAAGCCCAGTGGAGGATGACAGTCAAGAGCTCTCGCTTCAACTCATTTGGAACACGCCGATTTCTTCCTTTTTGCTAATTAGGACATATATAATGTAATTAGTTGTAGCAAAATTATATTTCTATAATTCGCAGAATTGTGTGCAAACGCAGTTAGCCATTTGTTGTAACATATCAAAAATATCAGTATCAAAATATTGTTTATTCCACCATTCCGGGGATAGTATTTGAAACAGGATATACATGAATTAATGATAAAAACTAATAAAGTAACAAAGAAACAATAAAATAAAAAAGCATTAAAATTGTTTAAAAGAGTATCTCATATAGCAGCCATATCAAACCGTAAGTGTGAATGTCACTGTCACATTCAAGATATTTGCACCAATGTCATCACAGCGGGAAAAAAAAAGAAATAAAAAAACAACTTTAAAAGTTGCAACATGCTGAATAATTTGCTTCTTTGTTAACGTACTTGTTTTCGTGCAGAATTTGATGGGATTTTAGCCACAAAAAGAGAGGAAATCAAATATTTCACAGACCCACCCCCCCCCCCACCCCCTCCCCGAAAAAAAGAACGTTTCTATTGTAATGTTAGCGCTTTCAAATCTTACCTTTTTATGTTTATTTCAAAGCGAAATTATTTCAGCCATATTATTGTTTTTTTACTTAATTATTTTGTCCATTTTCATAATTATATATTCTTAAGAAATAATATTCAAATAATGAAGTTGAACATTTCATTATTTTAATTTATTTGAATTACATATATTAATAATTCGGTATAAATAACATAAAGAAATTTACATAAAACAATGCATTTCCGTAATTCTGCTACTCTGATCAACAAAATGAAATATACCTTAATTGAAAAATAATGATAAAGAAATATATTTTAAGAATAATAATGAAATCTACCTTAAGAATAATAATGATTGTAATTTTCTTCTTTTTTTTACGTCAATTTGGAAAGTTGAATCTTTTCTCTATTTCAAATGCAGCACTTACCGGTAAATCAATCGTTATTTTTCAATTCATCGTAGTGAGTAGTGTTTTAAGTTGTTATTTGTTTTTTTCCTATATGCCTTTTTGTACATTGTAGCAATTTTAGCTTTTCTCAGGCCAATACAGCTACTAATTTGTCTTAGTATATATCTTCTGCAATATTATTTATCCCTTATGTTTAAAATTTTCGGAATTACCGGTATCAACACTTGTACAGGATAACTCTCTCTCTCTCTCTCTCTCTCTCTCTCTCTCTCTCTCTCTCTTTTTTTCTTTCCAACTGAATTCTTGTCACGAAGTCATTTTTAATGTTTTATACATGTATTCAAATAAAACATATGTCGGTATACTGGTCAAAGCTGAATGAAAATATCAGTTATATTTAAAGGCACACCTGTGAAGACTTAGCAGAAGGGTCAACAACTCTTGTGTGTTTACCTGTAAAATGTTATTCATTTTCTCCCTTCATCCACCTGATTCACATCCAAATAAGGCAAAAATAGGCCAGCCTCTCCCGGCCGTCGGTGAGCGCGAACTCAATAATAATAATAATAATAATGATAATGATGATCAGTACTTTTCAGATCGTCCAAAACTCAAAATATTGCACTAAAACTTATATAAATATATTTCCATGCAAGTGTGTCGATAACATAAATTGGACTTAAGTAGTAGCCATGATCTTTTTTTTTTCTTCCATGATTCAGATTTACACTCAAGAGCATTTCGTATTTGATAAAGATATTGTGATAATTCAATTTTTATAAACACACAAGCGCGCGCAAGCATACATACATACATACATACACTTTCGATAGTATATATAATACCCTTTTCCAGTGTGGCCATACCACGTGGTTTATGACGTTATTTTTAACTATCGCTAAAAGCATATTTTGCATTGATACAGAAGGGGAAAAAACTACTGCAAGTATTTTATTTCTTTATTAATTTTAATGGTACGAATATAGCGCATGCGAGGCCGAATATTGTGCCCTACACTTATGTCAAGATGATTTTTTATCAGATGTAAGAATTTCTTAAAGGACTCCGTGGTCCAGTAGTGGATGGCCCCGTGACTGTGATTAAACATGTATTGCATTTGTTGCTTAACATTAGTATTCGTCATTTAAATGGTGTGTTTTTTGTGCTAGAACACAGGCCTGTAAAAGATGCATATATTTACTTTCACCGCAGTCAATGTTTGTATTGTATATATTATAATAAAATATCATGCTACATCTCACTTTTGATGAAAAAAGTCTGTTTTAAATGTCGGATAAGATAATTTTGTATGTTGACGGATTATAAGATTATATATAATAACGTATTGGCCAAATATTTTGCAAGGTGCACGGACTTGGCTAAAGCTTTTCCCAACCAATGCACGTTGCAAATAAATTCATACCTTAAGGAAATGATAACACAATGCAATATATATATATATATACGTACGTGGTTAAGAACTATGTGATGAGATGATTAAATGAATCAATAATGTCCGGTCAATCAGGAAATCAGGAATATGTTTCCATTTTAACTGAATATCTGGCAAAAGAATCCTAGGGCCTATGTGTTCGACAGAAATTTTTTCGTTTCACATGCGCTATGTTCCATTAATATATATTAAAAAAAATGACAGCAGTTTTTCCTCCGAATCGAGGAAGCAGGGCTTAAAATGACGTCACATACCACGTGGTATGGTTGCTGTGTTTTGGGGGGCTTTTCAGGATAACCATCTGTTATTAATAAATACATAAATAAATAGTTAAATATAAAAATAAATAAATATAATGAGTTATTTGACAGGATGGGCTCGAATCTACATGTCGTTGCAAAGATGAATATAATGTACATGACTTTTCTGTGTATATACATTTATGAATTCAGTTGCAGAACGGAATTAATTTGCAGATGTTATTAGAAGAAATCAGTTCGCTGTGAGGCTGTATAAAATAATAGAAACATCACAAATGACAACTGACTGACCTTTTTTTCATTATTCTGAGTCTGTGTTTGAATAAAGATATTCCCTGTATCCCTAAGAGCATTTGATCTTCACTGTAAGACTTACAAATACTATAAAAATGTCGCTAGGAAAGATGAATGAAATAATTTTAGCGGTGGTTTATGATCAAAAGCTTGCTAGGTCGGTTTTCCATTTATTTACATATATTATCAGGATTACTCATGTCATCTGCGTACCCGCCTAAATCTGGGTCAGTTTGAATATCGGTGCGCAGAAAAAGGGGGGAATAAAACGTACCTAGAAAAGTAATTTCATAGATATTTGATCACTTTATTTAGATTTTATCCAGCTATCTCGCATCTGAGTCACCTTAATTTGTACGCCACGAGCGGCCGCGGGATTTGAATGCCGCAACATTCGGTACTCAGATCACGTCATGTGACGAGTCAGCCGCGCGCTCGACAATCTCGTGACCTTTGACATGATCACGTGACATTTGAGGTTTTGCGAGTAGTGACGTTTTATGAATGAAAGCTGAGCGTGTTTTATCTCCAGATTTGGTTGTGTCTAGGTTATATATTTTGGTCGAGATAAGTAAGGTCTGACAAATGTTGCCATCTGTTTGCCACTGTTTATTTAGGAACTCTTTGCACCGCCCGAATGTTTACTCTGAAATGTTATTGTTTTAATAAACGAACTACAATCGATCAATACCACCGAATATGGGAGAAAAAGTGTGTAGAGAGACTGAGAATATTAAAACAAAGAAAGATAATAATTGACATTAGGACACACACTATGATAGATTTAGATAAAACAATTTTGCTAGAACTTGTGGCCCTATCCCATTTTAATATCAATTTTTAAATAAAATACAAGTAGATTTAAACTAAACTATTTACATAAAAACAACACACACACACACGATGAGACAAATTGTGCATCATGATGGACATTTAATGAATAATTTCTTGAGAATAAACTGCCAGAAATCTATTAGACGACTCCCCTTTCGATTTCTGTTTATTTCTACGGGCTCTTTGAAGCTTCTGTAATAAAACAATTTCGGGTTCTTAAAATGTCTAAGAGCGTCTTATACTCTGACGTAATTATGTACTTTGCTGTAATAGCTTCAAGCCCAAAGGAAATGCAGTTACGGAAACTACGATGACATGGAAGTATCCATAAAAATAGTCCACGTTATATATACTTAATAATAAGTGTCTTTAGTTTGTAGTGGACCGGAAAGTGGGACTATATTTTGACACTGGATGACGCACTACTAAATCTTATTATTTATTTATTTATTTATTGCTTTCTAGCCGCGCGTCCATGTCCCTCCGTCTATGTTTATTTCGAAGTATTCAGACGTTCCCAATTCAGTGAATGAAAACAAACAAAACATATTTTGGTGTCTCATTTTCTTCTCCAGCAATATTACACCCCCGCTAAGTGCCATTGACTGTTAAAAAAACATCTATTTAGGTTTATCATGTGTAAACAAGTCACTTGGTGATGGGAAAATATAAAGCATACTGCAACTATACATTTGAGTTACTGGATGTAGTTTCAAACTGCAAAATATGTTTGAAGAACCCCTTTAAAATCATAAAATTATTTTCTTAATTTAATTATTATGAGCTTTACGTTTTCATGATAGTTCAAACTCAGCTATATTCTACTTCCCTTTCTCTCTTTCTTTCAATGCAACTCATGTTACCTGTTGTACAAATAACGTGTAAACAATGAAATACAATATAGGAAATTGTTCGTTCTTTTCTTTTAAATCTGCATATTCTTTCAAACATGTGTATGCACCTATTACCCTATACCATGAGAAACTTAAAGCCTTTAAATATCACTACAATACATCGAACCCCTAAAAATGAAACTGAAACACAACCAAGACGGCTCAATTTGAAACCAAGTTGTTTTGCGAGTAACCATATTTGTTGGGAAATGCAACTTAATAGTGATTAAAAACTCGTTTTCGATGTACTTACATTTCATGTGAGAGTCTAATGCCGCCAGTTCTCATCCGGGTCTCTGGTGACCGAGGGATTGATACCCGGGTTAGTTCGTACTTTTTGTCACACTCGCACCAAGTTGTAGTCGTCTGGCCTCCCCGACAGCATCACCTATCCCACTTTCTTCGTGATCTGTTGTAACTTGTGATGGCAAGTTTAACAATTTATTATCTTATTTATTTATTTATTTATTTATTTATTAGTTACGAACAGCAGATCGAGGATGTAATGATTAAATGCTCACAAACTTAAATACCCCTTTTTTATCAACATATCAAGGCGTTGAATCATTGATTGGGTCGTTATATACCGTACGTTTCAGATATGCTTATGCATACAAAGACTTTAAAAAATTCACTTGCATTTCATTGCAATAAAGTCAATAAAATGTGTTCAAAAGGCACCTAAAATAAATTAAATTTGGAGTCCTTGCAGTTAAAAATTAGGGCGTCAACATAAGTCGTGAAGTGGAAATATACAAATATCATTCACTATAACAAATAAATGTGACAACAAAAGTAAAGACATTTGGCAGACTTTGTTGAACCAATGTGGCTACACATTTATCGCAATCCCCGAGGGTGATACAAACAAAGGTCGAGACGTAAATGTATATTCGACGATAGTTTATCTGTTTAAAGTGATATTTTTCTCATAAAACCATTTGCCGTTTTGCAACATTTTCCCCTAAATCAAAATTTTCATGCATACTGTTACTATAAATAGTACTCTGTAATCTTGTCACGATCTGACGTGACAAAGTGACGATCCAACACGTTTGATTATTTCTGAGAAATAAAATATTCACATACACAATTCTAAGATAAACTGAGAGACTTAAACATTTGGACAGACGTAAGCAGGCTTTCAAACTTTATCATGCGCGTATGATGCAGGCTTCAATTCCGTGAGAAAACAGGTTGTATGTTTATTTCATTCCAAGTTTATATTAGTATCACGAAGTCTGTTGAAATAATTGAAAAAAAGTTATTATTTCATAAAATGGCAGGCCAGAGCTACAGAGACCTGGCATATGTGTACTTTCCTGTTTTAAGTGTTGCTATGTTTTCCACTCTTTATTGATTTAGTTTGTTAATTTTTACAGCTACTTGCTAAGTACTGCAGAGATTAATTATGTAAAACTGATCTTTTTTGCATATTTATAAGCTTAGCTAGATAATTTCAAAATTTTAATCAAGATTAGTTTAAAAAAATTAAAAAAAATAGTACTTTGATTCCATTTAACCTACTTCACATTTTAATTCCTATAAGTTTAAACATATTATATCATGTAATTACAAGACCTATTTATATATATATATATAAGCAAAAATCATACGGTTAATTGCAATTCAAATATAATCAAAATCAATGAATAAAAACATATGATATGGATATGAAAATATACTATAAAACAAAACTGCATAATATATTCTCTATAAATATCAAATTATTTGATTAGAATGGTTGAACTCTTTCATATCGTCCGAAATGCAAACTATCTTATAAACTTAATTTGACTGTTGAATACACCTGAGAGACAATGCATATTCATTTGGGTTCTCTGCTTACATTTACAATTAGATGCATTATGAAAATATGAATTTTAGATAAATAGAAAATTCACAAAATCTGATATATCGTTTTACTGTAAGTCTTAAAATTGTTTAATTAAATCGTGTTCATTATTTGCATATATACGTATTAACCGTATTTTTCAAATGAGGAGGTGGGCAAAGAAATGAACTATTTTCCCGGGCCTTGTTCAGCCCTCTCTGATAGCATGATTGAGTGATGCAAGATTGTACATTTAAAACCCCGATAGGTAACCAGTTTACCTCAGCGCGTGACATAGAGAGGCGTGGCTTCGTGAACGGTAGCGCGCTGTGATTCGTTGATCGCAGCTAATGAACAAATGTCAGTTCAGCTTGCCTGGCTCGTTTTCTATTTGTATCGCATGTACAGTAAATTTATAAACATAAACTTTTTGACAGTGTTTGCGATCTGGTAGAAGCAAGAGAGAAACATTATTAATATTGTAATTTATAAATTAACGAGTCGGCGAGTGTTAGTGACAATAGGTGTTCCGAATAGTTGGACGAGAAGAGTTTAAGCAAAAAGAACTTGAATTAAAAAGTGTATGCAAGGACTTTACTAGTTTGTTTGGTGCAGGACCTAATTCATCTTCATGTTAGATACAACCAGTCCGGATAACATGAGCGACTCTGAAGACAGTCAGGGGGAACCTTGCAGTCCCTCTTCCATTAAAACTGACTTGAAAAATGTGGATGTTAATGGTGACCCACTGCCCGAGAAAATACAGGAGGCCGTGTCGCACGTGCTAAAGGGCTATGACTGGTCACTGATTCCAATGCCACAGAGGGGTCCTGGGGGCGAGAAAAGGAAGCCCCATATCAAAAGACCCATGAACGCGTTCATGGTCTGGGCACAGGCCGCGAGGAGAAAGTTGGCGGACCAGTATCCACATCTGCATAATGCCGAGCTAAGCAAAACTTTAGGAAAACTCTGGAGGTATGTTTAAGCGCTTCACTTTATATCTGAAACCAGACAAGTAAAATCGATATCCATTGAAGTACTCAATATTTTGTATACTACTTTCTTTCGTTGCTTAAAGAATATTTACATCAATCGAGGTATCTGCGGTACCAACAAGGGGCGTTTCTTTTTATCATTACTTTTATTTGCCTAAAAATCTTTTTCCTCTCTGCTAACTACCTCTCAACTACCTGTCATTCAATGTATATAAATTTGACACTAACCGTTGACACTTACCATGCACATATCGAAATTTCCACTTTGCGTAAGAGGAAATTAGAAAACTGATTCAACGTTTCGTAGGATATAGAATTGCGACGACTATGAAATTCAGGAAAAATACCCTGTATCGTAACCGCCACTATCAGTCCCCATATCTGATAAACCAGTTATCAAGTACCCGTCAGTCGTGCACGTGCTGATAGTACAAGTGTCAGAGACACCTAGAGGCACGAGGACCATCTGGAACCACCTTGCTCTATGACTCTTCATTGTCTCAAACGTGTCAAATACTGATTAATTATCTACACTAATTAACAGTTCGTTTAACTAACAGGCGCCATGAAAAATTCCGTTTAAGACACAAGAGCACTGACTTTTGTAAGAAAAAATTCAATTAACTGTACTAATATTTACCTCATGATAAGGATTTTATTTGACTATCTTTATAATCATGCCATGAAAAATTAATATAATTATGTGCGAAAGTCTAGAAGGAAAAGATCGCTAGAAACCAAGCTGACATGGACATTCTGTCACATAAGGATTTTTTTCTGACTCAGAAACTTCTAGATTTATGGTGCTGATAGAAAAGAAATAACAAATGCCATATAATTCACTCACATATCATATAAATGCACACATGATAAAATATACAATTAATTAACAGTTGGGTAACCGCAGTTGTGGTAAAGACAAGAAAGTGTAAGTAATTTAAATGTTAAAAAAATGTCAAGAACACTTTGATAGCGTCTGCTTTTAGAAGCTGTTGAAACTTTCAAAGTCTTAATCTTCTTTTCTGAATAGTTCAATTTATGAAATTGTGATCAACAATAAAAACATAATTTGCTTCATTTTCTGTTTTTATTCCCTCTCTCTCTCTCTCTCTCTCTCTCTCTCTCTCTATATATATATATATATATATATATATATATATATGTTCATCAAAATTCCCACTCAGTTCAGGGGCAAGTAAACTTTGAATTCGAACCCTGTATGTAAAATTAATGCTCTATCGATTTATTTTCAGTTTACATGTAAACAAAGAAAATGTACCACAGCTACCTATCTGAACAGCATTCGATATTCAAAATAATCTTTTTTACGTTTACAGGTTTGACGACATATATAAAAGAATAAGAGTTAGGTTTTCACATTTAAATCGAGATAATAACAAAAGATATTTTTCAAAACTGAAACTAAATGGAATTGTGATTGAATGCAGAACCGGCCAGGTTACAAATCACTTGTACTACTGACAGATTGTGTGTTGCATTCACACGTACATTGGACCCATGTATAGAACCCAATTGCTTGATAGATCGGTATAGGCCCATGCTGCATAGCATATCATTGATCAAAGATGTATTGCTAATGGTTATGTCACGCTGTAATGTTAGAAAAAAAAAGAAAGAAACTCACGCAGACCTAAAATTCAAACAGGGCTGAACTTTTACATGTTAAAGACATTATTTCCATATGTATTTAAAAAGATTTGAAAAGAAGACACAGATCGATTCCAGTGATGGCTAGTGATACATTTTCCTCCAATATTTTGATATGTCTGTCCATTTGTCTGTTTGCCTATAGCACCAGACAAATGAAAAATTCAACCTAAATTATATACGTCCATAACGAGATACATTGGGATGAAGTAGCTATCTCATATTTCACAAGTATTTAATTTCATATTTAATATCTTATTTTGAATCTCATATTTCTGAAATCAAATATACCTTAAGTGTTCTGGTTTGCACTCGTCCAATATCCGCCTGTGATGTTTTTTAAAAGTTATTTTTCTGTTCGATGTTAACATAGTTATGAGGTGAACGGTGTCTGAAATTATTTGAACGCTCAAACATTAAATAAACATTAAGTATATCTGATAAGCTAGGATGTCTCTAGAACTGAAATTAAAGCATCGAATATGAAGACAGTATAACTTAGAGATGTACTTTAGTTTTACTAGCCATCTAGAATGGTTTTAAACCCCATATCCTTAATTGAGTTAGGGTCCCAGAATTTGAGATCCTTGTCTGTGGTATGAAAACTTCAGCCCAGCCGATCAGCGGCTTATCTACAGCTTGTCTGAAGTGGGGTTGAGATGAGAAGCGGCATGTTTGGAGGACGTTACTAACGTCAAGTGGCCTAAAACACACGCATTTCTCCCATACCTCCGAAATAACGCATCCGAAAATGTCACGATGACAATCATTATCATGAAATTTGTGACAAATTAAGAATTTACTCGTGGTAATTACGCCATATTTCAGTTAATTTAAGGTGTCCACAAATTTCAGTTAATTTAGGTGTCCGTTTGTGGTTAAATTCTTATTTTCCGGTCTTTAATTAGGAATATAATTTCACACTTAAATGTCTAATCTATTTCAAGAAAGTATTTTCCTGGTAGCTAAGGTATGAAAAATCGCCCACACGTTTTCTGAGTTTCAGTCTTCTTCCCGCAAACGTATTTTTCTACTTGACCTTACGTTTGTAATTTGTTACGGTAATATTTTTTTCTTGAAACTTAAAAAAATCTGTATTATGAACTGCCAGATAATAAACGGCCATCACACACATGCATAAATCTAATAGCAGTCGCTTAGCAACAGACTGGAACGAAGACCACAGGGACTGCTTGCCCGCACGTGTAGGTGTCAAAGCATGTTTTCTTTTCCTTTTTTAAAATACAATAAATTTATTTAAGTGTACGATTGTAGATAATGAGTTCCAACCTCGTGATGAATGAACTAAAAAAAATGTTAAAAAATATCTGATTTTACCTTCATTTTTCTGTTAAGAATTGAACGAATTAAATAGGGACGAAACACATTGCGTGTAGACACCAAGCGGAGAACCTCGGACCCTTGAAATTTTCTTGTCAAGGACTTGATCTGCACGAGATAAGGCTACAAAAAACATCTCACAGTGAAATACATCTAGATAAAACGACTTGAAACAGCTCTGATTAATGTAGAAAATTAGAGAATTAACAGTGCAGGCACCGTGTCAGATTTTGAATCCATTGAACATGGCAAGGTTGTAAACCTGCTGTCAGCTTTTGTGAAGGAGATAAATAGGGTTAACCGGTCGGAATTTGGTAAGGGGTAATGTCTCCCTATATTTCTTATTTAGATTACTCATAAATTCAGCGCTAGGACAAGTTTGCTTGTGTGTACGTTTGAAACACGGTCTGTAATCTTCCCGTGGCGAAACATGTGATGACGTTTCTGCTAGATATGAGAAAGCCGGAAGTTGTTAAAGGGTAACAATCAACGGAATCTTTTTCATTATAAAGTTATATTCATGTTTGAATCTTTCCATTTTTTCAATGTTATTAAACAATGTACATATATCATTTTATCTCGAATTTTTAATATTCACATTGAAGGAATTGTTCGATTCTACTTTCTTTTCTCACAAAAATTCTATGTTAAAACAGGAAGGGTCATAAGAAAATAATAAACAGATGAAATGATAGGGTACATCACATTTTTTTTTTAAAAAGAGCGAGTAATACAATTATACGGTCGTTGGTGCTCACATACCGTAGACATAAAGTTCTAATTATTTTATTAGACCTTACCCTCAACCATCCATTATATTTTTATTGCTCTAACTTTACATTCTGCAAGATGGAGGAAAGGCAGAATAGCAGGCAAAAAATTAATTAATTGTGAATATCAGCCCAGTACAAAGTAGTAATTGACTTTTGGGGGTTTTGAGCTGGTTGCTGATTACACTTGTTAGTATAAACTTGTTTTGTAAAATTACCCCCTTTTAGTTCTACTCACCCGTCCCTTTTTACCATAAATACCACATATTAATTGCAAATTCCTATTGTAGCTTTTGTACTTAGTTTCATTCACACTGATTTTTGAGATTAAATAGGCAGTGGCATATTAAAAAGAAACTATTTCTTTTAGAAGTATTACTCATTAAGTATTTTAATTGTACCTGTGTTATTGTACACCGAATATAATAGTGTACGTACATTATATGGATAGGCGGCCTTGTGCCGAACCCTAAGTAACATAACGCCGTCTTCCGTTTGTTGCCTGTTATATGATATAATTCGAAGTATACCAGGGAACGGGGCATGTCTGTACACACGGATTAATAGGCGTACTTTTTCTGTAGACGACAAAATCCGCGGGACTTGTCATATAAGTGCATCATCCACACCTCTTGAAATCAGCCCTCTTAAGAGGGCATATCCAAATCTTGGAGGTCACGATATGTTTGGTATCACACAAGGACTTCGGTCACTCAAGATGGCGCTGTGTTTACATCAACTATGGGAGGGGTAGATTATTATCAATTAGTCACTAATTGGTGGGAATCTCTGGAATCGGAGAGCGGCGATTTCTTAAGATTTCCGAGATGTGGTGGTCAGTTACAGTGTCTGAAGGGTCCACTTCTGGTCAGCTGCAAGATTAAAAGCCATTCTACTTAAGCCAAGCAATTATTTTCAACGGACATATGGTCATGATATAATTATATTTACTTATGATGACATGTCTGTCGCTGATAGGAACATGTTTGAATAGTCTGTTTAATGGTCGATATTAAGTATAGTTTTTTCCTGATTTATTGAGGGACAAACTAAAGATATATTAAAAAGCAAATTGATGAAATAGTTGACTTTCAAATTATTATATATTTCCCTGTTTTTATAAACATTCACGCAAACACATATAAAATGCTGGAAACATTTGACACTTTTAAATGGGCATTTTTACGTTCGATATTATACAAAACAGATCAATTGCATTGGAAGGTATTTAAGGGTACTTCATCATAGCGTGGTAGGCAAGACAGTAGGTGTGCGTGCTTCTGATTTATGCGCAGTTTAAGACAATAAAATGTGTCCGTAATCGATTTTTACAGCCCCTTAAAATTGTCAAGTTCAGCTCCGCACCCGTCCTTTTTAAGCTTACCGTCTCTCTCCAATAAATTCGCACTGCTCACACAAGGTATTTGTTGAATGAATTGTTTTTAAATAAAATGATTATTATCATCAGTATCTTGATCATCATTACCATCACCCAAATTTTCACACTTTCATCAAAATCTTTATCTTTAAAATTACATGCTAACATAGCTTTTTGGAATTTACAAATCGAAAACACTTGTCCGATCAGAGATTCATGTCAATATGTCAAATTTACTGTTACTTTTGCCACGACTACCTTTCTATTGTTTATCACGCTCGTCACTTATTCCTGTCAATCAGTTGGTGTTCGTTTTGGCACGAGAAGGTTCAAACAGATATTGGCCGTAAGGTATATTTATTTACACTTATTTCTTTAAAAGTCACATAACTATTTCCCCCCAAGCTACATCCTTGTCTTTGCTGTGTAATTTATTCATCAACATTTGTCAGGTGTCGCTCTGTGCTTTATAAATTCAAAATGAAACTCTGGAATTCTTTTTTTTTTTTGGCAGCCCTCATGGCAGTGCTCTTAAATATGTTTGTTTCAAAATTGAAATAAACATGAAATGACATTCATCAAACCAGTGACGCAAAACCACAGAATCGGCCGCAACTTTCTCATATATCGATGGAAAATTGTGAAATATTCACGGCCACGATAAGTAATGTCCATAAATAATAATGTCAGCTGTAAGAATAAAGGATTTTATGATTAATATAGAATGCTAATTAAGTGGTGTATTGGGGGTTTACCAGCTTTGATGTATAGAGCGTCAATAAAACAGCGCGAGTGAATATGTTTCTTATTAATTTAAGGTAAGTTTATACTAGTGATTCCTCACAGAGGATAAAGTTCGTGAAAAAAAAAAGAAAACGAATATGTAAATACAAGTCCCGCGTCTCTGACAATTTATCTTCAGTACGTGATTTATTTCACTGACAATATCTTATTATTTCTTAAGTCATAAATTGATTTCCATAATACTTATAAACATTTTTCTTTCAAACATTAATTTCCAGCAACCTCCAAACTATCAGCAATAATATTTAATAGTGATGGTGATAGTAATAAAATACTAAATACTAATAATAACCATCTGTCAAGTCAAATTTTCTATTAGAATTCATTTCTAGGCCATATACTGTCACGTACATAATTATCTTCTAAATACAAACACTTGAAGGACAAATGGGGTAAAGCCCCACTCTTAGAACGTCCCAAGGACACCCAAACACCCAAAATGTAGCATAATGAGCGATAGCTGAAGAGCCATGAATAAACAAACTGACCACTACGGGCGTGTAATTATCACGGAAAATCCCTTTTTCTCATCAAGATCAAAACAGCGGAAAAAACTAGAAAAAACAAACTCTAAATAGATCACTAAAACGCGTTTAATATTTCCAAATGAAATCGGATACAATAGTTTATAATTTTATTTTGTTAGCCCCGGGATGTGAAGGATTTTAAAGAAATTAGAGAGATAATTAAAATCGAAACAAGTGCTCGGGTATCGTTGGACCGGCACGGACTGTTTACTTTAAACGATCAGTTCTTCATGAAGTCGTATAATTAAATCAACCATCATTTAACTCATTTATACGTTACCCTTAAAACGTCTTAATACCCTATAGTTCCGCAACAAATTGTTCACGAGAAGGATGGCTTGTCCCCCCCCCCCCCCCCCTTTTTCTTATATTAATCTGATTGACACCGGAGTTTACTGGGTGCAGTTTTCATTGTGGGTCATTTAAATAAATTAACAATTACAAACGAAGGTGCCAACGGCCGCGCGTATTAATTTTCATACCGCTTTATTTATTACCCATAAGCACCCATACAAAGTAAGCTTCCGTCTGATATATCGTCTGTCACGACAAGACTTTTTTGCAAAGCTTTAAAGAATTGCATCATGATATAATGGAAAAAGTGTATGCAGGGTAGTGTATATACTATTATATATACCTTTTTATTCGGGAGAAGACATTGTTTTGTGAAGACACCAAAAGACACCATATGGTTTGCTTTTGACTTGACAGGTGTGCAAAAACAGTTAATAAACATGAATTCAACATTAAGCGAGTGGAGTCTTATGAAACAAGTTAGAGTTAATAAAAATGACCACAGAGTTGACGCTGAACTCAGAGAGAGGCACGATTTCTGATAACAAAGTGACAGCGTTCACCAAACTCATAATACTTCTTGATAGCTGTGCATGAAACTCTACAAAAACGTAATCAGTTTGATGAATAAATTTGCAGTCATAATCATGCGGAGAAGCCAAAAGGTACATGAGTAGTAGGTACATAGTTCTCTGTGCCGCGCATGAATACATTTAATGGTCGAATTACTTGTCACCGCGGAGTGACGGGCCCTATACGTTATTTTCCCAACACGTCATGACGTCAAACTGGGTGATCATATACATCCATCATTCGAAAGGTTTATTGTAAAAATCCACATACATAGCTCGTTATCAAATTTGTTATGCCCAAATAACACTTTTATGGCTTAATTTCCATATATTATTTTAATTGCGTTCGATTTTGGACAAGTTTCCACACGGCATGCCTCGTACCGATACATTGCCGGTGTTAATGGCGATTTTGTGTTTATCGAGAAAATTAATGAAAGGGAAAACCTTAAAATAATAAACATGGCCATGGTTTATGCTATATCCAGTTACAACTTCTAATCTAACCGCATGACTTTCAAATTGAAACCGTATATTTTAATAAATTATTACTTTATTACATGGAAATTGCTCCACTGGTTCCAGTGCCTTGGGTTCAAACTACATTATATCTGCAACTGTTTGGGTATTAGGTTTAGGCTGCCATTGGGTTACATTTGCAAATGTCGTGCCTCTAGCTTTAAGAGACTGACTGCCAACACTATCGTTAAAGATGAATACACGTACTTTGATATTCATTGACCAATAACTATTTTTATAATTGATAAAAAGGGGACAAGAGTGATGAGTTAATGGGTCGGATTGTAATAATCTTAATTCAGTTGTGACGATTGTACATCGAGTAAAAGGTTTAAAGCTATTTAGATTGTGCTGGGTGTGTTAGGCAAATTGCTTGAAATCTGTTTCATAATCTTAATTTATTTTAACGCAAACAATAAATATTATCTTTTCAAATTGAATAACTTCTTGAAGATTAAAAAATCTAATTCACTGACGTCCTAAGCACACCACTTGTACTTGACAAATCTAATATTTCCCCCTCTTTTTGTGATCATCTGAATACGAGAAGCTTGCGCTAGGGACACCTTTAAATGCTATCTGCAAGTGCGCGTCCTTGGCGCCCTCAAGCGTGTTGTTATTGGAGTAGTTGGAGTGCTTGATAAACTCCAAGGAGATCGATTAAACGACACTGTCTCAAAATGTCTTCTTTTACGTAAATCATGACCCATTGCACCAAACAGATTAACCTATTTTAAGTCACTGTGGTGAAATGTATTTCACACAAATGTAGAAGTATTATTCATTCACTACAGTGAAGGACCACTACTTATGCAAGAAGTATGGTTTCTTTGCATGCTATACCAGATATAAGTTCGTATTGGAGGTACTGGGCTGCTCTTAAATTATATCTAGTTTGGGCAAACAATGAAGGCGGGGAATTATAGAAGTCATAACACCTGTTATTTTAAGTGCAATTAACCATCCATTCAATATCCCGATAACCATCTCACTTCCGTTGTATGATACAGGGATAAGTCGGCACGCTATTTGTCCCTTCCCATCTTCAGATTGAAACAGATTCTATGTACATTCGGCATATCTTGGACACCTTTGCCTCCGACTATCAAAATCATATCAAACAATTAGTCTCCCCTTTTGTGAGTTAAACGTAATCAAATACTTGACAGTATATCATTTTTTGTTTAATTCTGTGAGAATTACATGTCGTCTTAACTTGTTGACTTCTTATATTTCTGTACCAATACCTTAAAAGGATAAACGCCATCCGGAAAGTTTTGTTTTGACCGGATGATAATACATTTTTCGTGGTATCCGATTAATATCGGCAGAGTATATATATTGTCACTTTCTGGTCCTGGAATAAATATCCACGTGAGAAATAGTCCTGAATTATGTCAAGACCGGATATCACTAAGTTGCTTTCTTAAAATGGAGCGGTCACCGAATGTAAAACACTTCACTGAGGAGATAATATGTGATGTATCGGGCTAGATTTTTATGATTAGGATAAAAAGGAAAAAATAACATAATGAGGGACATGATTGACACTTAACGCAACCGCATCTTGCTGATAAACATATGATGTATGACC
The DNA here is from genome assembly GCA_021229015.1 of Solen grandis. NCBI lineage: Eukaryota > Metazoa > Mollusca > Bivalvia > Adapedonta > Solenidae > Solen > Solen grandis. The sequence goes on from CM037778.1 coordinate 55,470,305, forward strand.
TCCTCTTTCACTGGTACATAGATGTATATATGCATACATGTTTATACTGTTTCATTACCATTGGTTGTATATAAGTATGTAAGTTCACGTATACTCTCATAAATGAAAACATGTGTACAATTTATAAAAAAAAAAATGACCATATTAAAACCTATTTCAGATTGTTCCATTTCTTTTGAAAGTTCAATGAAATTCTGAACAATACAGATATTTCCAACGTTTTATTTGAACCCTCTTTATAGTATATACTGTATAAAATCATTAAATTTCATTGACATTAAATTTTGTTGAATATATGTAGATCTACTTAAGGGAATTTCTTTGGTACCCTTATTCATGGACTCATAATCTAGATGCGTGGTCTATATAAAGAATGGTTTTCGCGAGGGTTATTTTTTTTTTCTAATGAACCTTCCACGAATATGGCAAAGATTAGTAATCAACGTAAGTTAATGATATCTTAGTAAAGCACTAGACTGTATCCTTTGTTTTACGTCATAAATAAATAGCCATATTCTTTGTCTACTTCAGACTGTTGAACGAGGAGGAGAAGAGGCCGTTTGTGGACGAGGCCGAGCGACTGAGGCTGCAGCACAAGAAGGACTATCCGGACTACAAGTACCAGCCCCGCCGCCGGAAGCCCCTGAAGAACCCCAACCAAGACAACAACAACCCAAACCCACTGCCCAAGGGGGTCATGTACAAGGCTCTTCATGACGGGTCCCCGTCCAACATTAGTGACGACAGCAGTGACTGTTCGAGTACCCACAACGCCCACGGGCCTCCAACCCCACCCGCCACGCCCAACCACCAGGAATTGATGAACATGCAGAAGTGTATGAGCGACAGAATCAGAGCTCGACATGGTCCAGGTACATGAATCGCTTATCCTTATATCAGTCTTGCTCATATATATATATATATATATATATATATATATATATATATATATATATATATATATATATATATTAGCTGAATCAATTTTCAGACATTATTTTATCTTTTTTCATATAAAAATATTTTAAATTTTTTTTTAAAAAAAATTTTTTAAAAAAATGTAAGTTATTATTTTTTATCTGAACGTCATTTTCAATATAATACATCATGAATGTATGTTTTATTCGAAGCTTTAATGTTTTTTAAAGAAGTTCCTTTTATACATGTATATCAATGTTCTTTATCTGTCCAGGTCACCCACAAGCACAGCCGATTGACTTCAGCCGCGTCAATCTTCAGGACCTTGGCGTTCCAGAAGTCATGCCTCTGGACACATTCGATGACCACGAGCTTGACCAGTACCTCCCTAACGGCATGCCCACCAGCGCCGGTCACATGGTACCAAATGCCAACCAGGCAGAGCAGTATTCATCTTGTTACCAAGGCAACGTCCCATCTTCATCGTCAACATGGTCTGGCTGCTTCCGACCGTCCACGGGCTCATGTATGCAGTCATATAGCTCACTCAATAGTGCCTCGAACAGCAGTAATGTGAACAACAACAACAACAATAGCACAACCAATAACATTCCATCCCCATACGATCTCTCAAATAACAGTTCTCCCAACCATCAGGCTAACTCGCCAAGCGCCATCCAGGGTTCCCATCAAACATCATCTCCTTCCGGTAGTATGCACAGCCCAAGCTACCAGGGCGCTACCAACACTTGCAAAGTGCGTGATGAGAATGAGAACGGTGTCAAGATCGAACCCCTGAACCCCCACCGAGGACCAGCTCCAAGATACCCTTGTGATAACAAATTTGACTATAGCAGTGTGTCTGCATCGAGATACGACGGAAGTGGTCACCAGAACATGCCATATCCAGGCACAAATGCGCATGCGCAATACATGCATTCTATGAATTACTCACACATGGGTATGACCCGACAAATGTTCAACCCAATTGCCGCGGCGGTGCCCGGGGACCAGCCCTGGGAGAGATACACGTGAACATTTTTTTTTAAAACGAGTATCTTGACATTTTGTTTTCCACGCCTTCCATTATAGAAGACCGCTAGGTCATTCTTTAAGGCAGCCAAGCAGGGCTCCAGACTCGGAGGAGCAGCCATATTCCCTAGGATTGGGGAAAGAAATGGCGTCGCAGGTGACTTACAAGTGCTTAGCAGAAGTGGCGCCAGTTTTCAGATGGAATTTAAAATGTATTGTTAAAATGTTTGAATAAACCATCTGATACTGGTTGATATGGAAAGTTATGATGAAGACTTTTAGACTAATTTATGCAAATGAACTGCATTAGATTAACAGTGTATGCATTTTGATTATTGTCTTTGATATTATTTGATTTTAATATCAATGTTACAAAAACAAATGATGTAGACATATTACGGTAGTCTTGCTTTTTCTGGAACTTTTAAGCATTCTATATGTCGAACATGAAATTACTGTGAGTGTCAAACATTGAAATACTGTGAAATACTGAATGTGCTTTATTAATGAATGTTTGAAATAGATGAGTGTCTCAAATGCTTTATTTATTTTCATCATGATTTAATCCATTATTTTCAAGCGTCTGATATACTCTGATAAATCTTTTAACTCAAAGTCTATTTTTGTCCCGCAGAGTGTTTTATAGACATCATTTGCTTTCATGAATATGTTGCAACACGTTCATATTGACAGCATTTATTCTCCAAGTCTCATAAAAGAAGTAAATCCAAATTGCTGTAGACACAAATACATTTACTTGATTTATCTCAGTTATTATTAAGTAAATATTAAATATTTTTGCTCACTTTCTTAAATTAAAAACAGAAATATTTGTTAAAATATTTTTTAACAATGAAATAGCTATGTTGCATGGATATTCTTAAAAATGAAAATAGTACCTAATTATAACATCAATAGTTCCATTATTCTTGAAATTTCTGGTACGTTCAATAAAAAATAATTTGTATCATTCTTTGCAACAGGTTGCTAAAACGGGTTAAGACGTAATATATGTGAGACAGTCTATTAATAGGATTATTTGATTAATATATTTATTGAAACAACGAATTGCCTTTTATATTTATTGTCTTCCACCTGAGTGCCTTTCAATGTCCTATGCAATAGATTGTTGTATAATTGTTCATAATATTTAAAAATGGCAAGCAGACCAAAGTAGCCTTTCTAATAGCCAAATACAGGATATCTTGATTATTGTGTTGCGAAACTGACTGGTGTTTACAATATATGTATCACATTAGTGTCAGGCTAAATCCATTATTTGTATATGAACATTTATTAAAAACATTATGTCATAATTATATTGTTGTTTAATCTCATTTTGCATAATGTTTTCTATGAAGATGTATTATATATTTTTAAATGTACAAATTTGTATATATAAAGAATTTAAATGATAAATAATATATTGCTTTCTTGTTTTAATTTTCAACCTCAATTTTATTAAAGCCATCCACCCATATTGTGTGGTATATCCAATCCAGTCATACCATTATATTAATATGAATATATTATATTCACATTGATTTGGTGGAGAAAGTGTTTTTTTTTTTTTTGTTTTTTTAATAAAAGTAAATATAAAAACGTCATGAAATAAATTTATCTTAAATAAATTTATCTTGATTAAAATAAGTAATCTATGCATAAATTCACAAAAAGAAAAAATATATAATTAAAAAGATAAAGGTATTTAATGCTGATTAAGGTAACACCGACCACCTACAAATCATCCGATATGGTACAACGGAAAACACCGACATCACAGATAATCTAAGCGCTCTGTTCAAATCGCCATTATCTGAGTGTATTTTTTCATAATTTAAATTTAAATCAGTGAGAAAGTTTCGAGTGAATCATTTTAAATCCGGAATACTTTATATATGACAAGCAAATTGTGTTGATACTCTGCAAACTCCTTTTTGCAAAACAACGAATGTTACCGACCAGGTAAAGAGAACACATACTTAAGTGGAAAACTAAAGGTATAGAAAATCATTTTGTACAAAAATTGTGAACACTTTTCCATATTGCATGACTTTTCAATAAAATAGTTAATGCACTTGGTTTAATCTATAGTTTTAAACAGATTATTTTTAAAATGCACATATATCTTGTTGTTTTAGGGACCAATTTGTACAAAATACCACAAATTTAATTTTTTTTTTTTTGCTTAGGTGTTTTCATTTTTATCATAAAAGCTAAAATGGTGGTAGGGTAATGCAAATGTCAAATAACATCTTAAATCTTTATAATTGTACATATGTTAGTGAAACAATACGAATTAAGGACACACATACACACACATATATATATATGTGTGTGTGTGTACCGGTAGTTTATTAAGGTCTGGAAAAGTGCGCATTAAATTGGTACTAACCTAATTAAAGCCTGTTTGCAAGATATACATATACACGATCAGTTTACTTGCGATTAATCACTTTCCGCTAAAAGTAACATGTCCAACTTTTCCACTCACAATTTTACGGCGATATTATCATATATTGAATTCATATTTAAATCAACGGATTTCTTGAAACACACTACAACGATTCATTTAGTCAGTTTAAGTGCACTTTTATCGAATGGGATAAAACGTAATATCAATTTCAACAGAAAAATTTGCGACATAATTTGAAATAACCATTATACATCCCTAGTGTATTTGACAAGACTAAGACAAATAATTCCTTTATAATAAAAAGTGTACGTTCAAAATATAAACAATTCATTTAACTCTTTCCCTCATAGAGGACACCATGAAAAGACCTATGCGAACAGCATAAAACCAACCCTTTCCCTCATACAGGACACCATGAAAAGACCTATGCGAACACATAACACCAGATCAAGGGTTAAGCTTGAAATATAAAGAACTTAAAACATTCCTTGTTGTGAACATGTTTCAAGTATGGTAGTTTCGATTGTTTGCTTGCCGTGATCAAATAAGAAAAGATGTGCTATAATTTTGTTTGTCGCGATAAGAATAGTAATATATACTAACTTAACCCTTTCCCTCATATAGACTCATTTTGACGCACTCAATAGGTACCACATAAAGCCTGATCTGCAGAAAACCACAGTTAAACCTTACCAAATTTAATTATAAAATCCTCATTTCCAGACTACTGAGGAGCAGCGAACAGCATAAAACCTGATCAGCCTGCGAGTTACCCGCAGGCTGATCTGGTTTTATGTTGTTCGCATAGGTCTTTTCATGGTGTCCTCTATGAGGGAAAGGGTTAACAACATTCAATATAGGAATTACTGATAACTTTATAGTTTGCAATCAAGAGAGACTTGTTTGATGTTTAATACTGCCTTAAATGGTACAAGTTATAAACAAACACCAAGGAAAATACATTTATACAGAAAACAATTCCTGGATATTTATCGTTAGATTCATACATAATGCAATGCATTTTACAAGTATATTGTAAATGCATAAAAGTATGAATTTTATTATAATGTGATACCGTTATATACGTATGACGCATGCCGACATACGTGCTATTTGCCAACGACATGGGTTTTCGCGACAGCGCCATTGACAATAAGTTATGGGAGAGGACTGATGGCTGTTCGATGGATGGGACTGACAGGAGCTGCTGGGAGGCTCTGACTGGCCCCATCTGACTGCATATCACAGGCAATAAACGTCATTCTCCTCATGTTTTATTTTACATATTGACGATTAAGGTGTCATCGGGATTCAATTAAACCGGATATGCGGTTGTTAATTGCATTCTGGGTCAACAGGTACAACTGGATACCGTAATTAGTTGCGGTCAAGCTCCAAAGATAACCTTGTGGGTTTTCCCAGAAATAAATATAGAAGTCACGCGTAAAATAAATATTGTTGAACTAAACAGGGTTTTTCAATGTATAATTTCTCAAAGCGTTAGGCCTGCCATTTAAAAATCATAATTATAGAAATATAATATATATCACTTGTCAGTTATGTGAATGGTTGGCATTATTTTACAGTATACGTAAGGTGGGCATTATTTTACAGTCTGTTGACCAATGCAGGCGTAAATCAGACTTTTCTTTCGACTAGAAAGAAAAAAGAACAATTGGGCAACATGTTTCATTTAAACTGGTGCAGCGGCGACACTGTATACTTCACAGTAAAATAAATACCAGCTGTTTTAAGTTAAGGTACTGTAAATGACCAAGCCTACGGCAGTGACAGTATATTCAGCTTCGAAAAAAAGTTGAAGAACACCCAGCGGTGACCGTTTGCCCAATAAAACTACGATAACTGTAGTAGTCTGGAGAACTGACTCCCATTAATGTCCGTTAGGTGTACAGCGTCATTACTGGCATCATTACAAGGATCATGACCAGCAACATCAACCTTTGCCCTGTCATCCGCCTCAGTCACAATGAGGAAATGATGTATATTCTGGGACCCTGAGCAACGGATGGTGGCGACTCATGAAGCACGTCACTGTGATGAAGAAATAGAAGGAAGAAAATGGAGGATACGGCTTGATAAATTTGAAATTTATTCGAGAACTGAGTGAACGGGAAATGAGCCGATTTGTCAAAAGCTCACAAGCTAAAGATCGGTTTAAATGTGTAAGATGAAATGAAAGAAATCATCTTTTCTGATCAAGATAATATATGTCTCGATCTCTTTCGTACTGTTGCAGAATAAGTCCTTATAATGTAGGCTAAAGATTATGACAGCAGTCAAAATCGTTCTCATAGGGAATAATGAAATCGTCCTTGACTACCAAGAACTTAAAAAAGGTCTCTTTTCATGATCAATTTACAGCATTGGCTATTTTTATAAACGCCAAAATTTTTATTTTCATTTTTTTTTTTTTTTTGGGGGGGGGGGGTTCTTGTAGTAGACAGACATTCTCTTTTAAATCACGGGGATGGATCTGGACTGCAACAAAGTGATTTTCAATTATTCAGTTCGAAATAGAAACATATTGTTTTTGGGCTCGAGCATTCCGTATGATAGCATTGTTTTTCAATATAAAAATAGTTTTGATGATAAAATACTCATTTTTATATCAAACATACGAGGGCCTCATAATGTAATTCGAAAAGTTGTAATCTATGTAAGTTTAATGAAAGGCCGAGTACAATTTACATTTTTTAGTAATTGAGCATATATAACTGACTTTACCTGCCTTCTAAATAATGCTGACTGAATTTCAAAACTACAAAGAAATTTATATTGAATGAATAAATAAATAAATACATTTATTACATCTCAATAGCCAAGATTACATTTCCTTGCCCAAATATCTATGAGCAATTAACTCCGAAATCAGACACACTGGTAAACGTAAACAGTGATAATTTCACAAATTTGTTAATTTATTTATGATAATATCACATATATTACTTCAGTTATACCGGATTTGTTTTATTTATCGTATACCTCTTGTTCATGATTAATTTCATTATCTTCTTCGTACTTATCACTGCCTACTGCACCTAGTGTTTCAGATTTCATAATTATGACTAATTACGTCACCAAGAGCATCTCCGCTACCGGACATGTTTTTCAACATGTAAGGCTAACTTACCTTTTACGGTGATATATTCTGTCTCCTTAATTTAATGGGTAAAAAGTGTGACAAGTAAATGAACGGTTCGCTTAAGAGCTCTCTGCCACACACACATAATAGACTTTTAAACAGCGGCGAGACATTTGTTAGGTGCACGAGGTTTGAGAAATAGAGATTGGCGGACGGACTCACGGACAGATGCGGAATATATGCATAAAAAAAGCATATGAACAAGATACATTTAATCTTTACTTTAGGTATGTTGTATATTTGATAATGTATTAATTTAATGTGCCAAAGTTCAATAGTGACAGCAATATATTAAATAAAATATATTCATATAAAATATATCTATATATTCGTCATAATGCCTTTCATAACCTGTGTAATTATGCTTAAACGAAAAAAGTTAATTAACAAATTTATAGCAAAAAAAAAGGTCATAGATATGAAGAAAAAAGACTCTCCGGAATATCAAACAAGTTCCAATTTCTAAAAGAGGTTTTGTACCGCGACTTTAAACGATAAAAAGCTTAAATGAGCCAAAAATGCGATATGGCCATGGAAAGTCCGATTCTAATCTCACTAAAGAATTTTTTAAACGTAAGCGCGGTGCAATTGATGATGTAATTTAATGCATTTATTTGCCTATATACTTGTGAAATGCTAGTTAGAATTAATTTATATTTTACAAATAAAAAGACCAATTATACTGTGATATGACATGGCAAGACTGTCAAAATTAAGCAACCCTTAGGTCTTGTATTGGACCAAGGTCATTCCAAACCTTAATTTAGATCAAGATATATTGCGGCCGGCGTGTATTGAGGTTAAATTAGCTTAGTCTGCATGATCACTGAATTTAAGCAGTTTTCTTAAAATAAGGATAATTTGCTGTGGTTAAATTCGTGAACTCAAAGGAAAGTCGTAACTGGAAAACATCCTCGATTAATTTTTATTTAATTTTCATATCAATTAGATATGCCGTTTAAAATACATTAGTATCTTACCCTTTGCGTCACTCAGTATTGAAATCATTAATGAACGAAATGCATTCGCCGATGAAAATATATATTTTAGAAATATTACTTGAAGCACGTACAGCTAAATAGCATATTATTACAAAAAAGTATTTGTTTTGGAATTGGCAACATGGCATTTTCATATAAATTAAGCTTTAAGGCCTTTTATTTTTTTTTCGATCATCAATCTATGCAATACATGTATTTATATGTTTTAATTACAAAATTATTGTAATATATATTTTGAGAAAATAAATATGATATATATATACATATTACATATTTTAAAAACTCTAGGTCACGAATACATCTAACCATAAATTTGTAAAATAAGTGGTTTAACCATAAAATATCTGCTCTTGCACGTGCATCTGTCCGCAGACGTTACCACAGGGATATATGCGTGTATATTTCTCAAGTGTTTTCGAACGGATTTGACCCCTGGCCTGTGACACAGCCACCGTGTAATGTCATCTGTAACCATGATAAACCATGATAAACGGGACAGGAAATAACGTTGTGTAAGAGTGATGTTGTCACAACAACACGCCAGTTTCCGTCTGCTGCGGTTACAGTCCTGACCCCCGTAGCATCAGGTAAGACATTTAGCCATTCGGACACCTTTTAGACTGAGTAAAAAATATGCCTTTTCTTTTCTTATACCTGTAATTATTAGTAATCTACATACCATAAACTAGAGAATAAAAGTCTGTAAAAATATTCATTGTCGATTTTGTGGAGTCATTGGAGGAATTCGAAGGTGCCTCGAGGAGCCTCGCCGATGCGGATGTGTAAAATTTACCATGAAAAAAATCATTAGTTCAATTAACATACACTGAAAATATCAATAGATAATAGCTATAGTAAAATTAACCATGTCCAAAAACCAGTCAATAACTTAAATTCAAAATTCACCGATATGGAAATAAACATTCTAATTACTCAATTCCTTCACGTTGAGTGTAAGTATTACAATATATATAGTTTGATATCACATAAGATTGATGAATTTCTGCTTATATAATAAACATGTATGTACCTTTAGTGATAGCGTTTCATCCTGCTTTGGAAAAAAAAAAAAACTTTCTTTGACTTGATTGTATGTGATCAAATTGATATATTTTCTACTTATTGTATACTTGACAATGTACATGTACACGTCGAAAATAAAATATTCTGTTTTCTGTATAATATGCATGTGATGTCGAACAAGTTTCAATTATTTAATTTAATAAATAAATAAATAATTCATTCATCATCTGCAGCAGTAGTAGCAGTATCATTTTCAATAGTCAAAGCCTGTGTCTTTGAAAAAACAGATCTATACACTTGCATTAGCATGTTTAATGATGTATATAAAACGGAGATATTATCTTGTACTTATGTACGGCAGTGCAATATCGAATGTCGAATTTGGAGACTCTATTTATATCCATTTCGTATTCTGCCGTCCTAGAGGTAATATCAGACAAATTAGTGTTTAGACAAATTATAGGACTTGGTTCAGAAAATAATTAAAGTACACAAACTTCGTTTGTCCTCCTTATAACACACTTATTAATATTTTGTCGGAAAAAGGTAAATAGATATAGACTCTTCTAGAAAATCAAAACTAGAGTTTTTAGATTATACTTTCCTTGTGATTCATTGTATTGCTTAAACGTATATGTAGGATGTAAATTATGACGTTTTTCTACAAATGAATGGACAGCGTTTATGTAATCATAAATGTATTCTATAAAAGTGTTTACGAAGATATTATCTGAATTCAGAACATAATATTTTAATACAGTCTGACTTAAAATTTTATGGTCTTCTTTTTGAGTATTTATTAAATAACAGAAGTGGCAAATCATGAATACATTATGTAAATTAATGGAAACTTGCTAACATAAAATCTGTGTCGGAAAGACTTGATTTTAATAAATACATTAGCACATCTAAACTTAACCATTATGAAATATCATTATTTAGTAATTATGAGTAATAAGGATATAAAATTATTTAACATTTTCACACTTTTATTTTCGCTTCAAAATAGAAACCGCCAACTCGTGGTATTACAAATATGTTCCATTGCAATGCATTAACTCCGGTTTCCTTCTCTTGTTGACATTTGAGCGGCATATGGTGGCTTCCTAGTTTAATAAAATTACCACAAATGCTCCCACTTTCTTGCTTTCTATATCGATAACCAGTCGTCAATCATCTTGGCATTTTCACCACTTTTTTCTGGCTGTGGTCACGATTTAGACAGCGAAGATAATAAAATATTAAAAATTTATAAATGTAATCGTGCTTACAAGTGGATTTTGGAGAGAAAAAAAAGAACATACATTGTAGTACGATGATTATAAGGAAAGTTATTCCACTTACGTAGAAAAGCAGCAACTGCAATAAATATAAAACATATACAATAAGTATATTTTTGATGTAGGTTTAATGGAGATATACATCTTGGATGCTACGGTATTTTTTGTTTCGGGATCAATTATTAAAATATTAACTTTTGATAAAAAAAATTGAAAGTTTGTGTGTGTGCACATAAAAGAGAAAGAAAAGAAGAGAGGGAAAGATGTACTACATATTTAGGAAATATTGATTAATTAATTTGACGCCTTTTCTACATGTGTCGTTAGATTAAAATACAAAATAGAAATTAACGTACATACTCTTTCACACATCCAGTTATTTCCTTATCCTTACTGTACATTTTAACATATGATTATACAATGTAATTATTGTGAAAGTACGTGTAATTTAAAGTTAAGGAGATAGAAGGAACTCATGTGCAATTATATTATCTTATTTTTTTATTTTTTTATACCCGGATGTAATTTTTCCACTTTATAAAAATGTCTACATTTAGGCAAAACACAATCATTGCAAAAAAATCGTTCCTGCGGGGAAAAAAAAACAAACAAATGCATTTAATATTTGCTAAACTGACTTATCATGATGCTGCAGGGTTTATAGATATTGTTTAAAAACAGGTAAAAAAAAATAATAAATTTAATTTAAAAAATCACACGTAAGGAACATATGTTTTGATATATTCTAAGTACACGTAAGAGACACATATGTTTTGATATATATTTGATATTGACAAAAACAAATCAACGTATGCATACAAATAGGTGTTTACAGTTGGATTTTAATCTTTAGAATGTTAAAAATATGTTTTTAGTTTTGTAAATAAATTATGCATTTTTTCCATACTTTATTTCGATTCGTTTAACCTAAATTTTCTGCACGTAGACCGTTCGACATGCATGTTTGACAACGCTCGTGCTAATAAACCCATTTGACACACGAAATGAGTCATAATCCCGCCCTGAAAAATCTAGTCATGCATGTTTATGAGACTCGTGCGTACTTCGAAAATTATCCTTAAAAATTAATAAGCATCGAAGGATTAGCTGGGGTTGTTTAAAAAATGCCACATTAAAAATTGAACTATTCATTACTTTAGCAATATATTTGGCAATATAGGGTTTACTTTAAGTGTAATATCGCTTAATGATCTTTTATATAATAAAATAAAAATAAAACAACTGTGTATATATACTAGGTTAAATGTATTGTTTGTGCTCTTCAGAAAATGTGCGTTTTAGATCGATTTGTGGCATCCCTTTGATTATAGTTGCCCGTTATTTCATTTTTATTACAGTTCGTGTTGGGTGATACGGTGCCGAAAGCAGGTTATATCCTTTTAATTGCTTAAAAACTGTGTAGGAAGAAATCAAAACATAATTAAGAACTTTATAACAGTTCTATAAAAACTTGATCAGCGATATGCATGACATTTATAAAGATTTAGTTTTTAACATGTTTTAAATGTTTATGTATTCCATGCAAGTTGTTTTAATTTGTATATTAACCCCTGTGTTTATTGCAGACTCGAGACTCCCGAGCGAAGCGCAGTATCTTGCTGTAAGCCATATATTCCAGTTAATTCGTTTATTAGAATAAAAGTCAGTAATAGATGACGAAATGGAAATTAAATCTCGCGACGGAAGTCTGCCGTCTCGACACGTAATTATCTCGTGTCCTGAACTGATGGCGCATCTTTTTTGCTGCATCCCTCTCTTGCACCCACTTCTGACAATAGACCGAACACACCAGAAATGTCTTAATTATTTTAGACTAGACACCATTTTACTTTAAATATTGAACTATTTTTTATCATTGTTTTTATTTCACCGAAAATGTTCATGAATATGTGATTATTGAATTATGCAGTTAAATCCGAAATTTAGTGAGTCTAGCATAAACGAGAAAAGAAAATCGTTAAAAGGGCCCCCTTTTTTATTCGCTACGTTTTCATTTGAGGTTATCAAATTATTAAACAAATATCTAAAACAAACTTTCATTCGTCAGGGAGTCTTTTATTTTCAATATCATTTCCAGCGACTTAACAATTCTAATCCGTTTCCGATGAAACTTAAATGTCGAGATCTTTGAATATCTTATGACGTTTAGAGGCTTGACCTACTTGGACATATCGTATGAATTAGAACGGCCAAAACACAGAGTTAAATATATGCTAGCCTTCCTTTACTCTTTGATAAAAAACTTCTCTTTTACATCAACCATCGATTAAGATGATTTTAAAAGTGTTTTTTTTTACCTTCCCAGGTGCAAAGTACTAGTCCAACCCAGGAACCGTCGAGAGGGATTAACATGAGTTGTAAGACATTGTTTCCAAATAGACGTAAAATAAATAGGTTTAAAAATAAGATATGCTTGCAACACTGTGCTATGCTTGCACACATTTCTGCATCATGTTTTCAAGTATTTCGAAATAAACAAAACGATAAATCAGATACCAAAGAGCATATACACAAGCACGGGTCAGAGGTCAATCGTGATGCACCACACAAAGTTTACACACTGTGTCAATGTATAAATTGAACGAATGTCGAAAGAAGAGTTGACAAGTGATTAGCGAATGCAACCTCTCTTAAAGATGACCATCAATTTTAGTGTTGTACGAGTAGCAGTTAATGTGAGTGAATACGTCACCTACTTGAAGTGATGAATAAAACCAAACCTATCCACTGATCTATCAAATCAGTTGTTCTAGGTTGGAATTCAGCTATTACGTGTACACCCACACACACACACACACACACACAATAAAAAAACTAAAATTACCAAAACATAATTTTTTGTCGTGTTCCTCGAAATATCTCGAAATATTCTTAGATTTTGTTTGAAGGACGTCATGTTCGACTTGTAAGATTCTTGTAGCCTTGTATGAGTGTTATGAGTTTGACCTTCGATAGATCAATACTATCTTATAACCTTCCAAGGCGCAAAGTACCAGCAGTCCAGTCGGATTAGAATAAAAAGTAATGACTTATTTTTGGAATGGCGCTGAACAAACGGGCTGAAGTAGGCTGTTTTATTAAATTGGCAAGAGAAGAGCAGGAAAACTAACTGCATGTGTATTTTTTTTAAAATAAATTCCCAATTAAAGGTACAGACATGATATATCTGATGATAACAATTTAAGCTAGCGGATACCAACAGAATTAAGTTTCTAATTTAGACTCGTTTTGATTCAAGATGGTGTCCAATTGTGTTTACTTCAAGCTTTCCAGTATTACAAATTTAAACACATCCGGTCACGTGGTGTGTTAAGCTTTCGGATAACTTAGATCAACATGGTTCACAAAACACTTGAATTGTCACGTTTGGAAACGCTTTATTTCTAATGCAATTTGCTTTATGTAAATATGAATTATTTTTGTGGTTTATATCGATTGATGCCTCTATTGACCATGCGCTTAAATTAAATACATTACGAAAAATTTGCCATTGGACGCAGGGATAAATACCTTTGGTATATTTGCAAAATCTGATATAACTATTGTTGCGATTAATTTTGACCACACATATTAAACGAACATAGTCAATTCATGTCTGATAGATATTGTATTATCGATTTTTTAATATTCCGCCGCTTTCTAAAAGAATTGTATACAACCAATATACATATTCATGACATTTAGTGTCTTCCTTATTTTCAGACCACCGAATTACAGAATTAAGAACAAATTGCTAGATGGCACTTGAAATAAAACATTTAATACAGATTTCAACAATTTTCATACTGTTGCCGACAGATTTATGATTCGAGCATGTCCGTCCCTCCCTCGGACTTTACCATTCATCACTTTGATGAGAAATTGTGTTGGTGTTGTAAGACTGCGCCATCACGAAATCGGCGCCACCGTTGCCAAGCTTACCGTAAATAATGGGTAACCCCGGTGGCCCGGCATTCCTAGTCAGTAACATCTCTGCAGCACGGGTCGTGATATATCTTGGTCTCCAATGCACCCTACAACCGTTACAATATGTAAGACTTATATCTAGCAATGAAGCCTGCACTGCGGACTATCGCCGGCAACTCTCTCGTCGGCGATTTCACCTGAATCTCGGTGGTGGTCGCGTAATGGACCACATTTGTTATCAAATTGTGGCATTTCACTTGCACAGACATCAATTTTTAATTGTGCAACAAGCTGATATATGACTGCCAAGAAGGCTCGGCATGTGTCAAACCTTTTATAGATTTATGTATTATCACATGCTTCATTTGATTTATAAATTATTTTTGTTGCTGTTGTTAGTTTCTTTTGTCAAAAGGTATTCAATCAAAAATTCATGACACGACTGGGAAAACAACAACAACAACTATAACAACAAAACACATAGATATTAGAAAATATATGAATTGCGAGCCGAACGATATGCTTACTATAAAATGGCCGTTGATATAGATACCTGGATTTATTTAAAGAAAGAAACACTAGTTCTATTGTGGAATATTACTGTTCTTGGTTATCTCATTGATTAGGAGTCTAGTAATTCCAACAGGCTGGATCCAATAGTTTATCTTTATGATCAGGACTCGTTGGAATCTATTTAAATATTTCAATTCACGTCAGTTAGGAAACACTTGATTTTGGGTTGGACCAATACGTTGGGCCCGGGAAGGATGTAAAGATTCTGTCCACATTGATAGTTCGGTCCACAACTCTCGGTCTGGATTAATGCACTAAAGCTATTTATTTAATGCTTTTCGGTGTATTGCCTTGAAATAGTGGATTATATTCTGATAATTTCACTGTTTTTGAAATGCTCAGGAACTTGAAACTACCCCTACGTTATAAACTGATCGGTGCGTCATTTGTGCTGGGTTTTTACGCAAGAATGACGTCATAATAAACGTCATCGCACCCGAGGTAATCCCGCCAATTTTGACGTCTTTTGTGAATAACACGGCTAATTTTTGGCATTTAAAGCATTAAATGAATAGAAAAATTGTTTGTTTTGGTGACAGATTGATGTGTAATTTCAATCGTGAACATAAAAAGATGCATTTTCACTCGTGGCTTCGCCATTCGTGATATCACTTTTTATGTTCACTCAGTGAAATTATTAATTGATATAACACCAAGACAAACAATTATTCTCTATATAATTGAATGTAGACAAATGGGTAAAGTAAAAGGGTATAGCCAGTTCTCCTCTTAAAAACTATATACACCGCTGTAAAATACTGTTGTAAAAGAGAAATATGTGATTTTTTTTGATTTTTTTTATTTTTTTTCCGAATATAAACGTATATGTAGATCTGTACATTTGTACATTACATATACATTGAAATATCATAAAATATATTGGTAAGTAATGCTTCTTTTCTTTCACCAATGGGCAGAACAGGACAAACAAGCACTTACATACATCTACGAGTTTACATTCACAATTTTTTAGAATATACAAATTGCATTTCATGTTTTCATATTTTGATAATATGATGTATGCTTTTCCGGTCTTGCAAAAATAAAAAAAAAGTTAAGTCAGTCAGCTTTGCTAAAATGCATCAAAATGCGTCACCATGGTGACGACGTCCAAGCAGACTTTCCCTATCATTTCCTATTGTTTCAGTCATTTATTGCCTAGAGATGTTAGTATATCACCCGACAGTAATGAAACCTGATTTTACTTGGCTTCCTCCCGTCAAACCTTAGCGTAAAAAAAGAAGGCGTGCACGCGTGAGCGTGAACAATATACATTAAATTTCATCCATTAGTTTTATTGCTTTCATAACATTTGATAAGTCGGATTTTAAACCAGAATTTAAATGGCAAGTAATATAGCGGTGGTACTCGAGGCCAACAAAATGTTTCTTGATTTATAGGATAGTTCTGTTATTTGGGAATATACAATATTTTATGTCTTTTATCATCACGAATTGAGTTTATTTATCACTATCACATATAATCAGATGGGGTTCTCAAATCATGGTTTGCAAATAAATGCTGTTAAAAATACAAACACTGGAAAACAAAATGCTATAAACGTGTACCGCTTTGTGAGAACGATCACAACATCACATGAACATGTGAAGAGTGGGATTAGGCGAGAACAACAAAGGGAGATAAACTTGAAAAAGACAATGGAACTTTTGAAATCAGAAGTACAAATGGTGTTAAATAAATGCTTAAAATTTCTTTAAAGAAAATCAATAATAAATTTAAAAAAACAACTCGTTAATCAATTAATTTAATCAATCTAATCAATTAATTAATTAATTAATCATATTTATTAATTATAAATTAATTAATCAATTATTTAGACAGACAAATCATCTGAAACATAAACACTGAAAATGAAATGAGTTATTATTTTAGAAGATACAAAATAGTTGAGAAATAAAAAAGAGAGAAAAAAAGAGAGATAAAAATCGCAGTTGAAGTCACGTTTTTACGCGAGAGTGTACGTGGCTTTGCGCTGATGCTGATCACAATGATATATGACTGTACGACTCAACCAAGCAAGGCGTTCATTGTCATCATATATTATTGCTAATATTCAAATGATGGCGGTATGGACGTGTGACCATACATTATCCGTCTCCAGCAGCCCTGCGTGGTATGACGGATCGGCAAACGCAAAGAAAAATACTACGAAATTTCTTAGATATGTTAATAACTTTGTTATTTAGACATATTTAAGTGAAACTCGGCCACACATGGCTAAGTTTCAGTAAGACATGCTACATCCATTGAATTAATGTGTAAAGTTTCAACTAGATCAAAGACATACACGCGTGCTATGCTAGTGTATTCCCCCTAAAATACAAAACGTTCATATGATATTGTCAGTGGATTTAATATTGATCTGATTAAATCATTTGCGTTTGAGTTGAAACCACCGTAATAAATAAATAAATAAATAAATAAATAAATAAATAATTGTGTATAGTTAATGCTGTAATTAAAAGTCCCATTAAGCAAGTATAGTTTAGAGTCTATAAGACATTTCTACAGACAATAGAAGGCCGAAACGAGCGTAAGCTTTTATTGTCTTTAGAAATGTCTATCCGGCTTAAAAGTCAGACGAAAATTGTGAAATACTTAATTTTGTCAAATGGATCGATATATTTTGAACATGGTAAATTAGATAACAGAATGGTATTCTACTGAAATAAATCGCAGATAAATTTGAATGTTCAGGGTTTTTCCTTAGCCACAGATTTAGGCAGACTTCTAAACGGTGTTGGAGGTCTGCACTAGGTTGTCTTGGATACAAAGTACTAGAATATCTCCATTGCTTGACGCTCTGCATATAAAAATAGTTCTTTATATTTGTCGGCCCGGTGGCAAAATAATGTGACTGGGTGTATTATCATGTCATTTGTACCACAGTGAGGCAACTCGTTGACTGTGTCACCAAATGACTGAAATAGACTGTCGGCAATGCCCAGTATAATTCGGTGATCTAAACTGACCTAACAGTGACTCGGGAGAAAATCTCATATGTATGTTTTATTTCCCATTGAATAATGTGTGGAATTAAATACTAGCATGAAGATGGGTGTTCGGGGAGTGTTCGCTGATTAACGTAGGTTTACGTCTTATAGACCATTTCACTCCGAAATGAATTGTAATCCTACAAAACTCAACAAGCACCGAATCTACATGCTGATGTACAATTTCACACATTGTTAAATGGGAAATAATCAAACATTTTAGATTTTCCCTAGTCACTAATCAGTCAATTTAAATGAGCATATTATACCGGATGTTTCCGATCCCCTGGTGAAATGGCCTAAGTCTATATTTTCGGAGGAGCGTCAAAACCTAAGAAAACAGACAAACAAATACAGTACATATGTAACATAAATTCTCGAGGAGTCTCCGTCACTAATGTTGGAACAAAACACTTCAAAATAAATTGACGTTTGAAGTAATTTGTCAATGTAATTAAATGCAATTATATGTTAAAATATTCTCAAAATTTGTGAAAATTCATATTATGTAATTAATCGAGGTACACCGAGTGAAGATCCCATGTCACATAAATGTCTTGGAGGAAGACTGCTTCTTGGTGAAATCTCGGGATCCGATGTCCTATAAATTATGCACAACGTTGTTGGAATTGCAACTACGTGTTGCATGACACATGAATCAGCGTGCAGTACTCGGGATGATTTACCTGCTTAGCGTAGTTTACGACCCGTCAACATTTTATTTTTCATTCACATAACTTTACTCTGTTGTTTGTTTGTTTGAAAATGCTGACGACAACATATATTTCAGTATTTTTTAGATTTTCAAAAATAACACAAAAAAGAGCATAAAACTTGATGAAAACAGAATAAAAGTAGGCGTTACTATGTCTAATATTCCTGACAAAGATAAATAAAAAGCTTCAAATTAAAGTCACCCATCTCGACCATCTCTTTTTGGAATTCTTCATAAGGTTATTCACATCTTCTTCAGCCATCATTTGCAAACATCTGAGCTGATATTTATAATAATAAAAAAAACAATCATAATAAAAACGCAAATGCGCTTACAGGTATTAGCGATTTCTGTTGCTATGGGATAGAATTGAACTAACTTATAAAATATACCCATCATCCAAAACAACCGAGACACTTACAGCGCTGTATGGGTTGATTTAGATACATAATTAAAACCAAACAGGCAAATACTTAAGGGTAACACCTGCCTCTTGTTTCGATTATCAATTAGATCAGGGTCTCTGTATATACATAGATTAAGAGACCCTGATTAAATTTTAAAAAAGTTTCATTTTTTATTGAGAATACAGATCAATTGAACTTTCTTAAATATTGTGAATGATCTGCAGCTACAGTTGTTATTTTCCACAAATTACAAAATTTCATTTTTCGAAAAGCCCTAAACTCTAACTCAAATAAAAATGGTTTCCAGTCCATTGATCGTTTAAGATGATAAACTTCATGCTGAATAAAGTCTAATTCACGCAATAGCTTTTGTGGTTTGTTACTGAAGAAACTTAGTATCTCGATGGTAACCAGCCATCGCCGTGTAAATGTTGCACAGCGATCAAAACAGGTGAAATACTGCGCTATATTTACCAATAAGTCGTGATCTCCTGGAACGCCCACAGTCATTCTAGCACGCGTTTTCGAACTTCTCAATAATCAAATTAGTTCAATCTAAGCGCTCCTGTAAATATTAAAAACATGTAGTTGTTTCCTAGCTTAAATTGTCTCAAAATGTCTAATATGAAATTTTAAAATAAGGTAGCGAACTATGCTAGATACACGGGTATGTAAATTATCACATGGCAACGAGCAGACCACCAAGGGATGCTTGCGTCTCTGTCCCGAATTCTGGACAGAGGTGCTGGAATGACGTGCCAATGATACAGCCAGTTATTTGGGTAGAAAGATTACCATGCACGATGATACACTATGGTGGGCAACCAGCATTGGCCATCGATACGGGTTCCCGTGGTCACCACTACGCTACCTGCCATCCCGATATACTGACTCGGGACTAAAGGTCAATAGTCATGCAATGTCAGCGCCCTCCAACGTCAAATATCTCATCGGATCCATACTGAACTATTTACGGCGACATTTCAAACCATATACGCCAAAAATGCGCTAACAGTCACGAATTTGGGCTAACTATGTGTGGTCTTCGTGATTTGTTTTTAATAAAGTGATCAAAAATAGATTGAAGATATGTTAAAAGCTCTCTCACGAGGTGAGTCAGCCCCTGTGAGCATTGGATAATAGGAATGGAATCTGTCAACACATACTCAGGAATTGCCACTCTGAGGAAATGTGTTCTACAGTAGTTGTTGTTACATTAGTTACATGCTTTACGTTTATTAGAGCTATAAACGAATACGATTACTGAAACACGAGCTAGTCTTTCATTCTTATTTTACACATGACGTTTTTCGTCAGAATTAATACGCCCAGCGAATCAAAAAGTAAGACAGTTAAATAACTTATATACCCCAATTTATTTATATTGTCAATATCTTCATTCCATTGACCATGTTCGCTATGTTGATTGTATTGTATATCAATGTCCATTCACCGATGTTATCAACAAAGAAAGATCCAGCGCATTCAAGCTTATAATTTATCACAGAACTGTAAAGATTAAATTATTAAAGTTAAAGGTGAAATAAATTAAGTCAGAAGCCTCACAATGTGTAGGTGAGCCGGGATCCAGATGGTGCGTCAGTCCGTCAGCCGCCGCGCCCTTAAATCATACTGATCTGCGCGAGATGATGAATATTCAAATAATCTAATCTGAATATATTATTTCAAGCAATATATTTTAAAATGATGTCTTTGACATGTTGCTTATCCATAAATATCGATATATAATAGCTTATGTCACCTTCAAGTGGCTAAATTTCATCTTAATAGACATGTTGTCTTACACAAGACGTTCAGAATGATAATTAATTATTTAAGCCACTTAAAACTTTTAAATCAGTCACTTACACGAGAAAAGAAGTTAATAATTTAATACTTAGTTGAGAAGATACAAATATCGGACTATAAAAATTATACTGTCACACCAAACTGTGAGGATTGTATGAATATTATTTTCATTAAATAATGCTCGGACTCAGCAACTTAACTCTTGTAATGAAACGTATACTTTTTTCTATGTACATTGTGTACTCGTATTAGGTAAGGTGGCGGAACGGGTGTCTGGTTACATAGAATCCTGTTTTACTAAAATCTCCGAGTGTTGGGACATACATATATATTCTTAAAAGTTCGTGTGTATGTATTGTTGAATAAACAACGTTATTAATCCGGAAAATATGTTTTTTCCCGGAATGATTTTTGTATACCCATCCAGTGCCAATACCCTAATGGACTCGGCAAATTACGGCAGAGATCGCCCAACTTCCGATATTCTTCGCCATAATACGCCATGATTCGGAATGTGATTCTTTTTATAAAGAAGTTCACTCATAGTATCTTATACCATTGTCAATCAAATGTAACAATTTTCATTGCTATTCATCTGTTTAAATGCAAAAATCGTTCCTTTTTTAAAACAAAGCGCTGACAGCACTGAAGTTGTGTGTGTCTCAAGTGGAAGATGGTTTGACGAGCTGCAGGTATGCGGGGTAACTTAGTTTTTGCCAAATATCAAACTTATATTAAAATAGTAAACGATTGTTCATTGTAGGCTATAGAAATAGGGAAGGTAAGAGTGGCGAAGTGCTAATTGTAAACAGTCAGTTGAAACAAATGGTGCGTTCATTTTTAATTTCTTGTAATGACCATGTAAACGCAACGTTATTTAAAATAGGCATTGCGCGAAAATTTGATCCCCATATATTAGATTTTCTTTAATTAACAAAAGAAATACGACAATAATGTTCCCTTAGCACTATCAGCGCTTTGATTTGCACTACCGAGCAACAGCACAGTTTCTTTTTATAGAGGCAAATCGATGTCTCGGAGCCTCCCTACTGTGCCCTTAGTAACAGTCACAGAGCAACAAATAATCCCTGGAGGTACTTCTGATGTATCTGAGATAGCTTGATGTTTTTATTAGTAAGTTACACGGATTTGTATTGCTATTCAAAATTTCTATTTGGACCATTGTAACACCACTAAATAACCGAAACCTGCACATCCACCATCCAAATTCAGGCACGAGCCATCTTTGCATCGAAAGAAACTATACTCCTCCGCATGGTAAAGTGAAAGTTACGCAACATCATAGGGAAAATAGTCCTTTTGTGCTTTTATGCAACTTACAATTATAGTGTCCCGTTAATATATATTTTTTTCTTTTACTCAAAATTGAGTTTTCAAAACATTCAACAATTTGGCTGAATCTCAGCATACCTGTGTTGTAGAATTCTGTTCAACCAGTCGATCATTCACACAAAATTAAGAGGTTATTCGGTTTCAAATGTAGAAATTGGGACCCCCAAAGTTGTGAGTGGCTAAAAAGAAGAAAAACACCTCCCCGAATCACTTCCGGTGACGTCGTTTTGGAATTTTGTGGTATTTCGAATTGTTCTCAATAAAAAGGCAAATTTGAAACAGCAAAGGGTATCTTAATCAACCATAACTTCATTAACACAATTTCCTGTATTGGAAATTCATGTAAAGAGGAAAATTGTAATAGTGATTCTTTCGTACTAAGATTTTACGTACTTGGTCAAATAGTTTTTGTATAAAAATCTACTGATAACTTTTATAGAATGCTTTAACTTTTAAGTCTTAAAAACAAGTAACAACTAATCGCATTATTAAGAAAATAAATCTGTTGATGTACGCCATTATTTCACTTAATGATTTTACATTCATCATGCAAGAGAAAAAGACACTCAATATGATAATTAGGATAATTCTAATTATTATTTCAAGTTGTGCTCACTTTGTACCTGAAAAAAACTTAGGAAGCAGTCAAAACCAGATATTCTGTGTTTTTACTGAGCTTAAAAAATATGGGGTCAGGTAATACATACTGCTTTTACTTGCTATTTTTATGGCTAACCTGTATAAAATTGTGTATTTTTGTGCTTGATATGGTATATGAATATTTTTGAACAGCTTGTTCTGAGAAATAAAAAAAAATGTCCTTTACCAGAAATTGTAGTGTTGCTATTTTATAGATGGGGAAAATATCAAACTGTAATATGATTATATGAAGATTTTAAACAAAAATATATAAATATTCATTTTTATCAAGCCTTCTCCTATGTTTTAATATTTTTCATTTGATATATGCCTTAGGTATATGATAATCCAATTCATGATAAAAAATGGGAATTTTGATGATTTTATAGCAGTTTTTATACGTATACCCCCACACAATTTTTGAAGCACTTCAAGACAGGGTTAGATAAACTAAAATCATTAAATTTTTAGAATCTGTAGTTAGTTATTTCTTATATCGCACAAAATGCTTTCTTTAAATGTATAGAATAAAAAAAGTCATTTATTATGGTTCCTCTACCTTAAGGGATTCTTACTAGGTACATTGCCGTAAAAAATTTTTTTTTTTTTTTTTTTTTGCTGATATGTTCATTTTGCATAGAGCCTACTGACCACTTTCAAGAGCTCATGTTTTAAGCAAATGTTTTATACAATACCCTCCTGAAAGTGCAGACTTTTCGATAAAGATATATCAAGACAAGATCTAACGGTATTATGGTCGGTTTTTCTTTTGGGGGTGGGTTGGGGGGTCATAAGACCTGTCCAGATGGCGCGGTCAAAGGTCAAGGTCACAAGGTCAACGATGCATAATGTAAAGGTTCATCCACTTAAGCAACTGTCCATATACTGAAGCAATCCTATGAAGGACATAGAAGTGAAAGCATGTTAAAACAATAGTTGCTAATGGAAAGCACACTACACTATTACAATGCTTGTTGGTAAATCAAATGAAATCTCTTTCAATTATTGTCCTTCACATACCCTGTATGTAATAATAGTCAAAAACTAGTGATTAAAAGCCGCCGGAGGCGGTCGTATATTGGCGTCATCTTCTCCGTCTGTCCGTCCGTCCGTCCGTACGTCCATATCTTGTGAACGCAACTCCTCCTACATTTCTGAATGAATCTTTTCAAAACTTGGTCAATGTCATTACTATAATGAGTAGATGTGCATGAAGTGGCAATTTTCCGGTTCATTGATTTTTACAAGATTTGTGTCCCTTGAAACTTAGCCTCTGTAGCTGATTGATATTGCAGCCTTGTGAACACAACTCCTCCTACATTTCTGAATGAATCTTTTCAAAACTTGGTCAATGTCATAACTATAATGGGTAGATGTGCATGAAGTGGCGATTTTCCGGTTCATTGATTTTTACAAGATTTGTGTCCCTTGAAACTTAGTCTCTGTAGCTTATTGATATTGCAGCCTTGTGAACGCAACTCATCCTACATTTCTGGATGAATCTTTTCAAAACTTGGCCAATGTCATTACTATAATGGGTAGATGTGCATGAAGTGGCAATTTTCCAGTTCATTGATTTTTACAAGATTTTTGTCCCTTGAAACTTAGTGTGTGCAAAATTTGAAAGTGATGTGAGTGTTAAGGGGTCCGGTAAAAAAATGTTTTTAGTGTGACGGAGATGCATTCTGAAGGGTATCTGGGGATAAAAGTGAAGGATTTTTTTTTTAACTTGAAGATCATGGATCTAATGCGTAGGTTCCACTGGAAAATGTGGAAATACACAGTTTTTCTCCCGATGGCATCAGATGTTTGAGCAAAAAAGACGGAGCAGTCCCATGAGAAGCTTTGGGTTTGGTCTGTTTTGAAACGTTCACTGATGTTTCGGCAATGGTACAATGGCCTTGTATCATCGTGAATGGCTCCTGATACTCGGCACATTTCTCCGATGATCGGGAAAGGTGCTCCGTAGCTTCACCTAATTTGAAACATCATCGGGGGAATGTCCTCGTAGACTTAAAAAGTTATGTAAAAATAGTAAAGCTGATGACATTTAGAAACACAACCCATTTCTGATTAAGATTATTTTGCATGGCTAGCGATGGGTATGCATCTACTCTGCAGAATTCTAAGATTTTTTTTTGCTACAGAAGAAAAAAAAATCATTACCTTTTTAACTTTTTCAAAAACGAAATCGGCAATTTTTCATACCTGAAAGTTCATCAACCTGCCGGCAGCTAATTAACCCGCTTTTAAAGCAAGACTTAAAACTTAATACATGTAGAAAAAAGTGAATTAAAAATTTCGTTGGGTAGATTTAGTCAAAGTAGTTTTTTTTTCTTTCAATAATTCCTTTGGGCTCTAGTGAAATTGTTTCGAAGCTAATTACATTTCGATGTCCAGCTTAGTTGTTATTTTTACGGCTAATGTTATGCTTAACTATTTTATGCTATTTCTTTAACTGAATTTGTCTAGAATAGTTTATAGTTGTAACTGATGCATGAGATATAAGCATGCAAAACTTAAACCAAAATTTCTAAGTTGAAAAGGGACATAATTTGTTACATATATTACATGAAGAGTTATCTACCATAAATTATGATACCCTGAGACATATTTAAGATGTTTTAAATCAATCCCATGCCTGGATACTGAAAAATGAGTATAATAGTACTTTGCATGCAAAGCTTTAACCAAATTTTTTAAGTTAAAAAGGGGCCATAATTTATATTTAATTCAGTCAAGAGTTATCTACCTTGGTTGTCTGATGCCCCTTAACATATTCATAAACTTTCAAGTCAAAACCATGAATGGTCATTGAGATATACCTGGAAAGTAGCTTGCATGCAAAACTTTAACCAAATTTAAAGAAGAGCACGGCAAAGCATGGTAATATACACCTGAAAGTATTGTAATGTGAAGAAGCCTTGTATGTTTAAATACTGATGTCAATTACCTCAAAGCCTAAAAAAAAAATTAGGAAATGTATCACAATGAACATGAAATTTCATAAATCATTATATTGTAACATCCCTGTAAATTAAATGATATATCTGTATCCACACATAAACATCAGTC
>CM037778.1:55496749-55546749 GCA_021229015.1 Solen grandis
CATTGCATGCTCGTACATACTAATGATAAAATGGTTGGTAAAGAATCTGCGTTCGCGGCCCAAATACGGGCCTACATCAAAAACCGCTGTTTTCTTGGTATAGGTCCAAAAGAGATATTTCATGAAATATGCTCAATTTATGGACCTGATGAGCTGTCCTATGCATCGGTTACTAGGTGGTGCAAGAAATTTGCAAGTGGAATAATGTCCTTGCAAGATGCACCATGTGGCCATCGCAGAAAGACAGCAACCAGTCCCAAAATGGTAGAAAGAGTCAGAGAAATTGTATCGACATATGCAAGATTCACTGATAGGGAAATAGCCCGAAAGGTATGCATCTCAATAGGGGCAGTTCATTCAATTCTAAGGAAGCACCTTAAAATGAATAAGATAACTGCACGATGGATACCCCATTTGCTCACAGAGGAGCAGAAGCGCCTCCACGTGAAAATGGCAAAATCTTTGCTGAAAATGTACCCAAAATTCAATAATCGCTCGTTTGCCAATATCGTCACAGGCGACGAGACATGGGTGCATTTCTATGAGCCCAAACGAAAACATGAAAAGGCCATGTATATCCAAACGCACAATGAGCGTCAGAAAGGTTATGTATGCAGTTTTCTTCACAAATCAAGGGCCTGCTATACAAATTGCTGTTCCGAAAAGTAAATCGGTCAATAGCAAGTTCTACAGAGGGGCTGTTCTAAAATAGTTGAAGAAATATTTCAATAGATGCAGGCCAGTGACAGGTTTGTCGGGGGTCAGGTTGCTGTATGACAACGCGTCTAGCCACAAAGCGGCTATTGTATGCGATTTTTTAAGGCAGGAAAAGGTTGTAGAGCTTCCGCACCCGCTGTATTCCCCAGACCTTGCCCCCTGTGACTACTTCCTGTTCCCGAGGCTCAAAAAGTACTTCACTGAACGAAAATACAAAACACGAAAAAATCTTGATTCAGCCATCTTCCAGTGTCTCAAGGGTATACCCAGAAATGACTATGAAACTGCCTTTAAAAATTGGATCAAAAGGTTGAAACTGTGCATATCTCACGGAGGTGAATACTTTGAAGGAATCTGATAGTTGGTTTGTGAAAATTAACAAATCCTTTCTAGATATGCTAGGAATTGCATTTCAATTTGAACATCCCTCAAATAGTCACAAAAGTGGTGGATGCACTTCTATTTTCAGATGGCTTATAGTTATATTCATGTAAATTTGGCAGTTTCCGGAACTTGTTAGAAACATCCAATTCGTAGGCCATGAAATTCTGTACTAGTTGATATGATTACAGTATTGTAGATAAACAGTAGGTAATAGAAGGGATCAGGTGAGTTTTTATGAACATTTTCTTTATCAATATTCTACCATAGATTATTAATGTCCATGATTTGTTACAAACTGAGAGTTTCAAAATAGTCAAGCGTAATTGGCATATCTGTAGTATTGCACCTTTACAGAAAAATCTTTCTTTGTCCCTGTTGCTATCTGAACATATCTCAGCAATTTATGGTTTGTATATAACTTTAGACAAGTGTGATACATGTAGATAGAAACAGAACTGAAAAGTTAAAATTTATCATGGTAAAAGATTTTTTCTTTTTCTGATAATATAAAGACATAAAGTATTAATTTATATTTGATTATAAATAGATATAAAGTATTTAGGTTAAAATGTTATATCATTCTTCTTATTAGCTCACCTGAGCACAAAGTGCTCAAGGTGAGCTTTTGTGATCGCCCTTCGTCCGTCGTCGTGCGTCGTCCGTCGTCAACAATTTGCTTTAAACGACATCTCCTCTGAAACCGCTGGACAGAATTTAATGAAACTTGGCAGGAATGTTCCTCGCGTGAGGCTCTACAAAAGTTGCTAAAATAAAGTTGATCCATGAAGAACTCTGGTTGCCATGGCAACAAAAAGAAAAATAATTTGAAAACTTTAAAAATCATCTCCTTCAAAACTACTGGCCAGATTTCAAAATAATTTGATACAGATGTTCCTTGGGTCAACCTCTACCAAAGTTGCTAAAATTATTCCGATCCGTAAAAAAACATGGCCGCCAGGAGCGGGGCTTATTTGCCTTATATGTATATAGAGAAACCTTTAAACAACATCTCCTCTGAAACCACTGGACAGAATTTGATTAAACTTGGCAGGGATGATCCTTGGGTCAACCTTCACAAAAGCTGCTAAAATAAACTTAATCCATGTAGAACTCTGGTTGCCATGGCAACAAAAAGGAAAAAAAAATGAAAACTTTAAAAATCATCTTCTTCAAAACTACTGGCCAGATTTTAAAATAAATTGGTACAGATGTTCCTAAGGTCAACCTCTACCAAAGTTGGTAAAATTATTCCGATCCGTAAAAAAACATGGCCGCCAGGGGCGGGGCTTATTTGCCTTATATGTATATAGAGAAACCTTTAAACAACATCTCCTCTGAAACCACTGGACAGATATTGATTAAACTTGGCAGGGATGATCCTTGGGTCAACCTTCACAAAAGTTGCTAAAATAAACTTTATCCATGTAGAACTCTGGTTGCCATGGCAACAAAAAGGGAAAAAAAATGAAAACTTTAAAAATCATCTTCTTCAAAACTACTGGCCAGATTTTAAAATAAATTGGTGCAGATGTTCCTTGGGTCAACCTCTACCAAAGTTGCTAAAATTATTCCGATCCGTAAAAAAACATGGCCGCCAGGGGCGGGGCTTATTTGCCTTATATGTATATAGAGAAACCTTTAAACAACATCTCCTCTGAAACCACTGAACAGAATTTGATTAAAATTGGCAGGGATGATCCTTGGGTCAACCTTCACAAAAGCTGCTAAAATAAACTTGATCCATGTAGAACTCTGGTTGCCATGGCAACAAAAAGAAAAAAAAAATGAAAACTTTAAAAATCATCTTCTTCAAAACTACTGGCCAGATTTTAAAATAAATTGGTACAGATGTTCCTTGGGTCAACCTTTTTATCTCAGTTGAGCGATTTAGGGCCATCATGGGCCTCTTGTTTTAAAATTGAATTTTTTTTTTTTTTTTGCTTTTTTATGACTACTTTCTACCTTTTCTTTCCAGATTGTATCTACTGTAATTTGCTATTTTATGTAAAAATCATGAATGCATTAACGGCAAGGAAAGCAAGAACAAAATCTGAATTTAGTTGTCTTTTATAGGAATCTACTCCTTTAGCTTTTTTTTCAGGAAAAAAAATGCAGAGTTGATATGACATGAAATACCTGTTATAGCCTTAAATCAATAGTAAAATTGGCCAAAAAATTGTTGCGCAGCTTTTATATATCATACATGTTATGAATATGATAAAGTAATCAAAGCTTTGAAGCCCATTATCCACTTATAATAATTGACATTGTCATAGTAACCTTTCAACTGATAAGAATGGTCCAACATGATAGCTTGAAATGTGTTAGTAACATGATAGTTTCCATACTGAGGAATACTCATATGTGGTTTAAAGCACTGAATAAAAAATGAAATGTGCTGTCACAGATAGAACACTGGAAGAACTTTTTGTTTTAGATACCAGTGGCAACGTTGCTTGTTTATCAGAAGCAGCTTTCAAGTTGTGTCTGGTACATCCTGGCTTTTGTTCACCATGCATGACATCAGAACTTGCCAGACTGGTTTGTTATCAACTGAATAGCGGAAATTAATGCTTCATGAGGTCTGATATATTGACAAAGGGTTCATTTCAGAACGACCCAAGTAGAACTATTATGCATGGAATCTAAATGGATTTTAAATGTTGAACTTAGAGATAAGGTCTGGTCTGATTGGTAGGATAATTGTGGTAAGATTTTAAAGCCACACAGTGCACTAACCTCCTGGTAAATGTAGCACCAGAAGAGCTCTTGAGTTCTCCATAACATGGTAAAACATGTAACCGGACAAATACTCAATAAAAGGTAAACCGTGTAACAGGTCAGATACTCCATAATATGGTAAACCATGTAACAGGTTAGATGCTCCATGACATGGTAAACCATGTAACAGGTCAGATACTCCATAACATGGTAAACCATGTAACAGGTCAGATACTCCATGACATGGTAAACCATGTAACAGGTCAGATACTCCATAACATGGTAAACCATGTAACAGGTCAGATACTCCATAACATGGTAAACCATGTAACAGGTCAGATACTCCATGACATGGTAAACCATGTAACAGGTCAGATACTCCATAACATGGTAAACCATGTAACAGGTCAGATACTCCATGACATGGTAAACCATGTAACAGGTTGGATGCTCCATGACATGGTAAACCATGTAACAGGTCAGATACTCCATAACATGGTAAACCATGTAACAGGTCAGATACTCCATAACATGGTAAACCATGTAACAGGTCAGATACTCCATGACATGGTAAACCATGTAACAGGTCAGATACTCCATACATGGTAAACCATGTAACAGGTCAGATACTCCATAACATGGTAAACCATGTAACAGGTCAGATACTCCATAACATGGTAAACCATGTAACAGGTCAGATACTCCATAACATGGTAAAACTCAAATGTAACAGGTTAGATACTCCATTACATCATGTAACAGGTTAGATGCTCCATAACATGGTAAACCATGTAACAGGTCAGATACTCCATAACATGGTAAACCATGTAACAGGTCAGATACTCCATAACATGGTAAACCATGTAACAGGTCAGATACTCCATGACATGGTAAACCATGTAACAGGTTGGATGCTCCATGACATGGTAAACCATGTAACAGGTTGGATGCTCGATGACATGGTAAACCATGTAACAGGTTGGATGCTCCATGACATGGTAAACCATGTAACAGGTCAGATACACCATTTCATGGTAACAAAGTTTACCATGTTACGGAGTATCTAACCTGTTACATGATGTAACAGGTTGGATACTCCGTAACATGGTAAACTTTGTAACAAGTCAGTTACTCTATACCAAGGTAAACCATGTAACAGGCCTCATCACAAAATGCAATGTTGGGAAAGTGATCACATGGTAGGCTTTGTGCAAGTTGATCATACAGCTAGCAAAAGTATAGAATGGGCTGTCCACAGGCACCAACACCAACCATAGACTGGCAGGTGACATAAACTTGAATAAAAATGATCAGACAAGTCCATTCATTTGTGACTAACATAAAATGTTTCGTAAATATAGAAGAAAAGAAATTAAATGCTGTGCTAATTAGAAAAATAAGATTATTTTGAACTTTCAAATGATTGCTGTAGTATAATGACAGTGCAATAAGCATCTGACATTTTCAAATGCCAAGCATATATTTTAGTTATCAAGGGATGGTATAAACGGCGTGATAGATCAGTTGTCAGTTTGCAAAGATGGAAGTGTTTATTTGCCAGATAGTGACTTCCATAATGCCAGAGTTTTAAATACCATGCCTTATTCCTGATAGACTTTATTGTAAAGACTTAACTGGCCCACCAGTAGACTATGTAAGATTAGTGGAGCCAAATGACATTTCAGTGAATTTTGTCAATGGATGCCATTTGAATGACACATGTTTTGGCACACCCGGAGACAACTTTCATAAGGTTCATAATTTTACAAAAGCCTAGTTGCTTCACATATCTCAAATGTTTTTTATCCTTTATTTTATTAAAAATCATTTTGTTGCATTGGCAAACAGAGTGGAGCCGGATCAGCTGTCTGATCAGGGTCTCTGCTGTTTGT
Source organism: Solen grandis (assembly GCA_021229015.1). Lineage (NCBI taxonomy): Eukaryota > Metazoa > Mollusca > Bivalvia > Adapedonta > Solenidae > Solen > Solen grandis. The sequence continues at coordinate 55,502,464 of CM037778.1, forward strand.
TCATACAATACTGAAACTTAGAACTGACACAGTCTGCAATGTAAAGAAAATTCAATTGTTTTTTAATTTATATGAATCAAGTCAAAAAATTTTACCTTAATATTCATTAAGTAAAGGGTTAAACTAAATTGTCAGCCCACAGAGTGCATGTTTTGCAATTATGCAATGAATGGTTGATGAGAAGATGTCACGTGTATTTCTATTCCCTCATTAATCTTTTAATGTTTGTCTAGAATAAGGTAAACTAGGTCAGAATTACTATTGTTATTTAACAATTGATTGTAATTTATGACTGAGACAGCATTCTGGTTGTTGGGCACTTGATTCTAGACAATTGATAATATTTCTCCAAGCCATATTGATTTTAATAGTGAACAATTATTGGCACCCACATTAAGGTATATGCCAGACAATAATAATGCAGATCCAGTCAGGTTCCTGTTAGCAAGCCTTATAAATATTTAATGACCCTATGCTTTTATGCCATTCGGTACATATCACCTAATACTTAGTCAAGTCACCAGCAATGAAGTATGTAATGGTGACATGTTTTGTGCCATTGGAAACAACTCAGCATTGTGCTCATTGCTGCATTGAAATATTAGGAAATATGAAATTAACCTTTTACTTTTAAACATCCCTATAGAGTCTAAATAGCTTCGAAAAGAAAGGAGAAAAATGCACCAAAATATTTTCTCACCATTTCTGTTCATACTGGATGCTAGGGCACAAATTAGGAAGGGGCAGCTTCAAATAGTAGCTTGAGGGAAATTTAATGCAAAAGGTTGTCACTTTATGATTGTATTTTGATGTATCAATCAGCATCAGAATAGAAGACTACTACCATTCTAGAATAATATTATGCAAGGGTGATTCAAAAAGCTTTGATACTTATTGATTTTCTTACATAAATATTCCTTTTTGATAATGTTATACTATTCATTTGTAAAAGCAAATTCAATAACAAAAAACATGGAATCCTGTGTACTAAGTTGAAGTTCAAAAAGAATAACTAGGCTAAATACATGCCTTCATTAAAGGATGTGTTTTGATGAAGGTTTAAATATAACTGAATGTCACACAGGATAAACTGGAGCTTTCATCCGTATACTATTGACTTCTTCAGGAAATTGATCACTTTGTCCTACTGAGGGTTAACACCAGCATATCTCGAGGGCGTGAGAGCTTTTAACCCTTTCCCTCATATAGACTCATTTTGACGTACTCAATAGGTACCACATAAAGCCTGATCTGCAGAAAACCACAGTTAAACCCTACCAAATTTAATTATAAAGTCCTCATTTCCAGACCACTGAGGAGCAGCGAACAGCATAAAACCTGATCAGCCTGCAAGTTACTCGCAGGCTGATCTGGTTTTATGTTGTTCGCATAGGTCTTTTCATGGTTTCCTCTATGAGGGAAAGGGTTAGTGTATCGTCCAAGTTGTGTGGAGGGTTGGATGAAAGAAGCTTAAATTCTGTGAAATAAGCAATGTTTAAAAACTTTAATAATAAAAAATATGAGTTGTTCTTCACATACCACCAAAATAAATAATAAAGTATATATATAATGATATGAGTGATATACAGGCTATATGCATTAGTTACATACATTGTTCAGAGGAATTTCAATTGAGTGATCACTCCCTGTTTTTGTATTTATTGAGTGAAACCTGGTTGTCATGAGTACCTGTTAACATTTTGAGTGAAACCTTTAAGCTAGAGTCTCATAATAAGTGCTCATTAATTTTTTTTTTCTTGGTGTTTTTGATTGATTCCCACATCACAGAACTTATTTATTTCTACTACTTGTATATGAAACTTTAACTAAAATAATGCATTTAACAATAACTTTAAAGTAAATTTTCTGTCTTGTTAGCTCACCTGAGCACAAAGTGCTCAAGGTGAGCTTTTGTGATCGCCCTTCGTCCGGCGTCCGTCGTCGTGCGTCGTGCGTCGTCCGTCGTGCGCCGTCCGTCGTCAACAATTTGCTTTAAACGACATCTCCTCTGAAACCGCTGGACAGAATTTAATGAAACTTGGCAGGAATGTTCCTTGGGTAAGGCTCTACAAAAGTTGCTAAAATAAACTTGATCCATGTAGAACTCTGGTTGCCATGGCAACAAAAAGAAAAATAATTTGAAAACTTTAAAAATCATCTCCTTCAAAACTACTGGCCAGATTTCAAAATAATTTGGTACAGATGTTCCTTGGGTCAACCTCTACCAAAGTTGCTAAAATTATTCCGATCCGTAAAAAAACATGGCCGCCAGGGGTGGGGCTTATTTGCCTAATATGTATATAGAGAAACCTTTAAACAACATTTCCTCTGAAACCACTGGACAGAATTTGATTAAATTTGGCAGGAATGATCCTTAGGTCAACCTTCACAAAAGTTGCTAAAATAAACTTGATCCATATAGAACTCTGGTTGCCATGGCAACAAAAAAAAAGAAAAAAAAAAGAAAACTTTAAAAATCATCTTCTTCAAAACTAGTGGCCAGATTTTAAAATAAATTGGTACAGATGTTCCTTGGGTCAACCTATTTATCTCAGGTGAGCGATTTAGGGCCATCATGGGCCTCTTGTTTTTCAAATGTTTTTACATTTTCTTGCTTTTCTTTCTCTAAATGAATCAATGAATGATCAACCTCCCTTTTCTCCTTTACTTTGCCAACCACACTCAACATGCTGGACTCTGGTCACAGATAGTCTATAGAGTTAGATGGTCATCCGAAGTGGCAACAATCTCCAACCATAGGGAATGTTGTTTTCCAGTGTTTGTATGTCTCTATTGACACTCTATTGCTATCATGCCTTTTTGATTTGAAGATGCCATAACTTGAACTAGATAGAATTCATGATGTCAAGAAGATGGACTTAGGAGAAGGGGAGGTTTCCAATCTACAATATTTCAGAATGGTATTTTGGTCATTTGTAAGGGATGATTTCCTAAATCTTGGTTTTCAACCTCAAACTGACATTTTGTTTTTCTTGCCAGAAGGTGAAAATGATATGGCCTAATCAGGGGCTTTATATCCTTAGCCTAATTAAGGAGACGAATGTGGCATTATTGAAAAAAAAAATATCTTTCTATATTTGCATGTTATAAATACTTTATACTTTTCAAAATGAATGAGTTGCATATAAATAATTCTGAATTACATTGACGTGAAATAAAGATAACTAAACATCAGTGATGATAGAGCACATTTTTATCCCAAGCCACTACTGATTGACTGGGATATAATCGATAACCGAGTTGAAATAATCAAGGTGCACAAAATGGTCTTGAAATTTTAAACGTGCAAGCGTCTAATGACCAATGGTTTTGAAGGCAATGCAGTCAAGCTTCAAAACAGGAAGTGACAATCATCAGTTAGTTAAAACATCTGCAGCAATGAAATTCAAAACATAAAGAATTAAAAAAAATAAGAGTAAAGTAGTTTTCTCGTGCGTAAATGGTATGCACAGAACTGATTTGTTTTGCATATTGGTCCATTTTATTAGCTCACCTGAGCACGAAGTGCTCAAGGTCAGCTTTTGTGATCGTCCGTCGTCGTGCGTCGTCCGTCGTCAACAATTTGCTTTAAATGACATCTCCTCTGAAACCGTTGGACAGAATTTAATGAAACTTGGTAGGAATGTTCCTTGGGTGAGGCTCTACAAAAGTTGCTAAAATAAAGTTGATCCATGAAGAACTCTGGTTGCCATGGCTACAAAAAGAAAAAAAAATTGAAAACTTTAAAAATCATCTCCTTCAAAACTACTGGCCAGATTTCAAAATAATTTGGTACAGATGTTCCTTGGGTCAACCTCTACCAAAGGTGCTAAAATTATTCCGATCCATAAAAAAACATGGCCACCAGGGGCGGAGCTTATTTGCCTTATATGTATATAGAGAAACCTTTAAACAACATCTCCTCTGAAACCACTGGACAGAATTTGATTAAACTTGGCAGGGATGATCCTTGGGTCAACCTTCACAAAAGTTGCTAAAATAAACTTGATCCATGTAGAACTCTGGTTGCCATGGCAACAAAAAGAAAAATAAATGAAAACTTTAAAAATCATCTTCTTCAAAACTACTGGCCAGATTTTAAAATAAGTTGGTACAGATGTTCCTTGGGTCAACCTCTACCAAAGTTGCTAAAATTATTCCAATCCGTAAAAAAACATGGCCGCCAGGGGCGGGGCTTATTTGCCTTATATGTATATAGGGAAAACTTTAAACAACATCTTCTCTGAAACCACTGAACAGAATTTGATTAAACTTGGCAGGGATGATCCTTGGGTCAACCTTCACAAAACTTGATCCATGTAGAACTCTGGTTGCCATGGCAACAAAAAGAAGAAAAAAAATGAAAACTTTAAAAATCATCTTCTTCAAAACTACTGGCCAGATTTTAAAATAAATTGGTACAGATGTTCCTTGGGTCAACCTCTACCAAAGGTGCTAAAATTATTCCGATCCGTAAAAAAACATGGCCGCCAGGGGCGGGGCTTATTTGCCTTATATGTATATAGGGAAAACTTTAAACAACATTTCCTCTGAAACCACTGGACAGAATTTGATTAAATTTGGCAGGGATGATCCTTGGGTCAACCTTCACAAAAGTTCCTAAAATAAACTTGATCCATGTAGAACTCTGGTTGCCATGACAACAAAAAGAAAAAAATATGAAAACTTTAAAAATCATCTTCTTCAAAACTACTGGCCAGATTTTAAAATAAATTGGTACAGATGTTCCTTGGGTCAACCTATTTATCTCAGGTGAGCGATTTAGGGCCATCATGGGCCTCTTGTTTGTGTAAAATATGCAGATGCACAGCATATCTGCTCCTCTGTCATTTTTATCTTTCATTTTATGAAATTTATTTTTGCAGGAAGCGGAGCGCTGCAATTAATCCATAAAATGTGAAATATAAATGATAACATATTTACAGTTTGTCATGTACGCCATACAGCTGCCATTTCAAGTTCCGCCCATAATCTGCTTCGGTCATTAAGGCACCATAAATTATACACTCATATTTTGTCCATATCCAGACCTTGCAGTTCAATTTATGCAATATTTTTCAAATTTTGATCAAAATACAAGCATTTCATTGGAAAATTAAGTAGGACAAACTGTAAGACCACTCGCTGGTGGATAAAGAAATTAACAGACATTAAAGATATTCACAGTAATCTACCAATTACATGGTTGGTTGCTCATGAGAACATGTTATAGGGGTGATATATGGTGGAAGGGAATTAACTGCAGACCTATTTTCTGATGATGGGGAAGGGTCCACCCTAGTGCCATATTATGGGGAGTAAAAGCACCATTTTCGCAAGTTTGTGGAAGGGCACATTGCATTGCGTGAATCTAAAAAAGATATCAGAAGGGAAGGCGCCTATGAATGGCCCAAGACAGCGACGGAAACCCACATGCTTTCATTCCGTACATTGGCTGTGAGATTATTAATTAGCATTTGCTTGTTATCCATTATTTGAAAAGTTGCGCCACTATTTGCAGCCCCACTAGGCAGTGGTTTTTTTTTTTACCAATAGAAACTCTCACACTTACTGCACTTAGACAAACCTTTACCATCTTACAGATTTTAGACCTTCAACTGATGAGTACTCTTTTGTGTATGGTCAGTGTACCTCTTAATGATAAAGTGCTTGCCAAGTATTCCACAGCTGACAGATGTAATAGACAGTTGTGGGTATTCAACTCTGGGCCCCAGATAAAAAATTAAAAAAGGGTCTGATTTGAACAGTATTTCTTAAATTTTACAGTACATACTACACTGCATTGTCATGCTGTTAGCATCACAAGGAAAAGGATGGCACTGACTGATGTTTAATTAAATCCACATGTCCTGAGCATACCTGTTTACCATTGTTATGACAGCAGTAACTTGGTTACCTGATGTAAATGTGGGATAAGGCAGTGTGTTGGTTACATTATATTTCCAAGATAAGCTCTCCTTAAAATAAAGAATCTTATGAAGAAGAAAATATTAGCATGTTAAGCATTGTCTTTTATTGATTAAAAAAAACTAACAAACAAATCAGTTATATATTAGAATAAAAGAAGATATTCTTTTCCCTCTAATGCTTCAAATGTCCATTTTTCCCTAGCATATATTGATCTCTATCAATATGCATGTTGAAAAACTAACATAAAATGGTACAGTAAAGCTCACTAATATAACAAAATCATAGGGACCTTGCAAATGATTTCGTTTTATCCAAATTTTGTCCTATCTGTATAACGTGTCTTATTCGTATAACGAAATTTTCATTATAAATGTTTGCATATAATGAAATTTTGTTAAACAACCTATTCTTGATAAAAAAAATTATTAGGAAATAATGTTAAAAAACACAGTAAATCTCTAAGTTAATTTTATAAATTCAACCAAGTGTAAATGAATGGTTATAAAAAATGATACTCTGTGAAATAAGAAAAGCTTTGCTCTTGTTTTACAAATTAAATGTATCTTTTCCCCTGTTTAATATTCATGGAAAACTTATTTAATATTCAGTACATGTATCTATGAAAAACTAAGTTGCTGATCTTAATGTTAAAATGTTGATGCATTTTAGATATGCACATGAAATAAAAAAAAAACAAAAAAAAAAACAATCGGACGATCAATCAAACAATGGATCAATTAATCAATCAACTTAAGTTAGTAATTCACACAAAAAATATTATTGGCCAGAAGAGGCCATATAGTTTCCTTTTTTCTGTTTGACCCAATTTTTTCTTTTGAACTATCTGTTTGGTATACCGTATTTACAGATTTATTAGAAAGCAGAACAACAAGATTTCATAATAGGTTAGGATAATTAGAATATAATACATGTTTGTTAATGATATACCTTTGCCATTCACACAAAACTAATTGCCTTTCTTCAATTGATATCAACAGCATTCCTACATAACAGCTTATATATATCAGTAGTCAGGTGCTGTTTGCTGCCAGAGGTGATAGTCAATTAAGCAACAAGAAGCATATAGTCTTGTCAAACTGTGATAATGATGGGCACATTTATATTAACGCAACCATTTTTTACAGGTTAACTTAAGTATAGGGACCTAAAAATTCTTCTGTCTTAGCCAATTTTTCACAATATCCGATTTTATCTAAGGCAGTCCGGAGACCATAGAAATAAGGAAGGAAGCAGTCGGAGAACAGTTTATTAAGCGATGTTTTATCATATCCGAGTACGTTAAAAGTGAGCTTTACTGTACATTTAAGAGAATTACCAATACATTGCAGTTAATGACAGCACTATAATTTGACTTGCTTGTTTGAAAACAACATGGCTTTTGTTTCATTAGAAACAATTGCCCCTGTTTGACAGATTATACATATCTAACAGGTTAAATTGTGTAGACATATAATTATGCATGTCTCACTTTTTCTTATAACACTTGCCTTGAAGTTGATAAAATATTATTAAATTATATGCATGGAGTATGAAACCAATGTATTGACATATACAGTGATCTGGCGATTCCTCAATGTGTCGATTTATTGAATAACGGCAAAGACTCAAGCTACAAGCTTGGTCCCTTGATTTAGCCCTTTTTACTAGGCCTTTTATAATTATTAGGGCGATTCTTCAAACATGCGATTTTGGATTCCTTGAGCTCCATGCCTGGTCTCTAGATAGTATATTCTATATAATTTCTGTGCGATTCTTGAAGTCCTTACCAAATCTTCCCGTATGACCTTTGAAACGAGGCCCCATGACCACCTGTTGTGATAAGCATTTTGACCGAGATGGCTTTGTATTGATTTTGTTATCATACATCGTCAAATCTCTAAAGAGAAAGTAGGCAAATCATAATATCAACATGGCCATGTAAAATATATTTTTGCACCTTCTAATCATGTAGCAGCTTTATCAATCAACTGTCATTTAAAGAACCAATTTTGTTTGTTTGTGAGAAAGTAGATAGAAAAGAGGAAGAGAGCTGCAGACAATCAATCAAAACAAAGCATAATTGTTGGTGTCTATTTCGAGCATGTAAAAATAATGCATCGCCACCATATACAAAACTAAAAAAAGTTAAAAATCAAATTATAGGTAAATAAAAAAAACAATTTAAGACATAATTTTCATACAAAAGGCTAATTAGTATGCCCATGGTATTTTTCTAATGGCAGAACATATTTTATGTTTAAAAAAATACTATCAATTAAAGGCTAAACATAACCAAATAATTAATGAAAACACAACATATTTAGGTATCAACAAATGTCAGTATCATATTTTGACATCAGAATGTAATCATTTTTCGAATATGGTGATTGTTCGAGTTTTTTTTTTCTGCTGATCCATTCCAACCCCGAGGAATCGCGAGACAATTGTATATCTATCTTAAATAATTGACCTTGATATGCATAAGTTGTTATAATCTGTATGTTTCAGGGACAAAGTGGAATCGTGCACACCATGGGCCACCAGTACCACACAGCAGGTCGACCTGGCCTTCAATGTCTTCTTCATGATCTACTTCTTCATACGGGTAGGTCCCTGTTCACTAGTTGTACCCACGTAGTACTCCTCTATAGGGACTCCTCTTGAATCATGTTGTGTCTCTTATCTAAACTTGCTCAGTCAGATTTGTCTCAAATTCATCATTAAAGCAATGAATGTGTTTGTTTGTTGGGTTTAACATTCTACTGACAGTATATCAGTCATTTGGAGACTATTTTTACTTGAAACAGATATTGTGCTGCCACACTGCAGTATCACGCTGTAGACATGTGACATGATACCACACCCAGTCACATTATCCTGACACTGATACAACAAGTCCTGGAACTACCCTTATATGCATAGCACCAAGCAAGGAAACTTTACCAGTACCATTTGTATCCACTTTTATATGTTATGAAAGAGGATCAGACCCACAACCTCCTGCTCCAGAGGTGGATACTGTAACCACTCATCCACAAGAGACAGTGCAATAAATATTTTCTACAAGATATTTGCTTTACAACCCATAAAATATTGCTAAAAAAATATATCAAAACCCTCAAAGATGGGTTGTATTAAATGAGACATTATAAGTTCATCACTTAAACTGAATGGCAACTGTTTAAAAAAAAAAAAAAAAAAATGACTTATTCCAAATTGAAACCAGTATCTACAACTGTAATTTATGTACTAGTAATTAGATTTTTAACCTCATAAACTTGAATTAAATGAAGCCTTAATCAAATTATGAGGTAAGCTTAACTAAAAACAACAGACTACTACTGTGCAGCATGCTGTCTTATGCCAAACATGGAATGCAGCTCTAATTTATTTAGAAAACTTTATAATAGCATTTCTAAATTTATTAAGAAAACTTGAGCGTTTCTCTCTCTATCTCTCTTCAATTTGTGATTTGTAACTGTTTATGCATATTTCAATGTGTATACAAATACCAAATGGCATGTTGTGAATATATCTCAAAATGACACAATCTGAACACGTACCAAATGGCATGTTGTGAATATATCTCAAAATGACACAGTCTGAACACATACCAAAATGGCACAGTCCAACCACATACAAATGGCAGTTAGAATACATAAAAATGAAATGCTGCATTGCTGGACACATACTGAATGACAGTCTGAACACATACCAAATGACAGAACACATTCTGAACTTAAGCATTGGAACTGTCCCACTTTAAGGTATTACAATCCCTCACTTTTAACACATAAAGCTAAATGAGAACACAGTATGTAATCAATTTAATTAGTCCAACAAAATGTCATACTTTCTGTTTGAGAAACTTTTTTTAAACTAAATTTGGTTCATTGGAACTGCAATTCTACAATAAAATCTGACATAGGGAAAAAGCTAACAGTGCTGATCAAAGTGTGTAACTGTCTGTTTGACTGCATTGGTTAACTGTAGCATGTATAGTTGGATGGAGGGAGTATTATATAACAAACCATTGTCAAGTAACTCTGGAAGTCCCTGTAGCTTAGTCCCTGGACACTGCCTCATGTTTTGTTAATGACCAACCTATGTTATTAGTGGCTAAAATAAGCTTTTTATATGCCCATTCAAATTTTGTACGGACGCATAATGTTTTCACCCATGGTGTTCTGGCGGGCGGCGTTCTTGTGTCTGGACTCCTATTCAGACAGTTTTGATCTGATCCTCTTCAAACCTGCTGACAGTGTGTATGGGCATAATATCTCAAAAAAGGTCGATTTCCAGCCAAATCGCCTAAGGCACTCCTGGATTATGGCCCTTGATTTGTTGAAAATGTATTTCATTACAAGTGTCTGGACTACTATTTTATGTGTTTTTATTTGTTCATCTTCAAACTTGCTTACAATGTGTATGGGCATAATATCTTGGCCAAGTTCAATTACCAGCCAAATCACCCCTGGAACACCAGGATTATGGCCCTTGATTTGTTTGAACATGGTGCAATTTAGGACAGCACATATTACAGGCATATTATGCTTTGACTCTTGGAGCTCTTGTTTGTTGATGCTATGATTGTTTATCTCACTTGTAAGCCCTATTCATCTACAGACAGTGGAGGCAAAATGATATTTATAATGTCAACAGAAACTGAAATTATAGAAAAACTGCAAATATGAGGATATATCAGAAAGTTCCTGCTTAATCCCCTGTGATAGGACTGAAACTAGTCAATGTTTTTACTTGTCCTACTTTTTATTACCTGCAGGTACCCGTGCATTGCATAACAGATTTCAATTAGCACTTAACAATACAGGCTTTGTACACCAAAAATGCATCTATCTATTTCTTGACAGAGTGTAAAATAATTATGAATTGGCTTTTGCTGTGTATATATGTTATAAAAAAAGAAGCACATAAGAAAGGCCAACTTTGGGTAACAGGTTATAGTTTTGTACACAGGCACTAGCATTTCTCTACCTGACTCATGGGTACCTGGGCATTTGTTTCAGCTCTACCCTCTGATAAATAAGATACTTCCAAACAAAAATCAGAACTTTGGGTGGGGATATTTTGATAGTGATGATGATGTCATCAATGATGTTGAGGGATCTTGGAATGTTAAGATGGAAGTTTCTTCCGAAATTACATCACTGAATTGGAGCATCAATAGAATAAATGCATTGAACAAAAGGTTAAAGCATTTGAATTTTAATTATAGTTGCCACAATATCAGCATGGAGAATGTGCATTAGTGATCAGGTCATTCACATCTGCTTTTTTGGGCTGTAATGTAGACATGAATTATATCAAATAACTTGGCATTAATGTTAGCCTTAATGAGATGAAGTGTCATACAATAGAGTTGGGTCCCTGGCTCTAAGGTCAAGGTCACACTTTGAGGTGAGAAGTGCACCTGAGGCCACAGTCTTGACATGTTGCCCTTGGGCATCATGTATTTGCACATGTCATATCTTCAAAGTAATCACCCTTGCTTCTAACACAACGGTTCAAAGTTAAATCTAGTTTTTAAAGGCATTTTCAGACTCATTTTCTGGTAGTCTAGACTGCCTTATTGACTGTCTGTTTCAAGCTACGGTCTGTATCATCCAACCTTAGAATTCCCTCCCAATGTATTTTCCTATTTTATGAGACTGTTAAAAACAACTACCTGCCTGGTGGGACCAATGACCTTGAATGCTTGAACCCAAACTGGCCTTTGTACTTTAGCAAGACTTGTTAACCCTTTCCCTCATATAGACTTATTTTGAGGCACTCAGTAGGTACCACATAAAGCCTGATCTGCAGAAAACCACAGTTAAACCTTACCAAATTTAATTACAAAATCCTCATTTCCAGACCACTGAGGAGCAGCGAACAGCATAAAACCTGATCAGCCTGCGAGTTACTCGCAGGCTGATCTGGTTTTATGCTGTTCGCATAGGTCTTTTCATGGTGTCCTCTATGAGGGAAAGGGTTAAAGACTGCCATTTATCACATCTTTGGGTCATTATCGATCTTTATGATTGAACATTCACAATGTCACAGGTGTTTTGAAAAATATAATCTAAAAACATCTGCCAGTACATTACTGTATCAAGGCTACCTGGATATATAATGAAAACTGAAGTGCTTTAAAAAAACAAGTCCAAAAACAGGAGCATCCTCAGTTTTGTTGACAATGTTCTTTATTAATAATACACTTAAAGATAATGAGGGATTGTCTTATGTAACCTTTTTGGCTTACTCTAATGGATGGTCACATAAGATAGTCTCGACTGTATACCAAGCATACACTGATACACAGCAGATCCCTGACGGTAAATTAAAAAATTTATTCATTCATTCATTCATTCATTCATTCACAGCAGATCCCAGGGCTTGTTGGAATCTATATAAATGTCTACAAGCTAAATGGTTTTAGTCTAGGAAACAAGAAATAGTCACATGGGGCAATGTGTAGGGGGTGCATGCATGTAGAAGAACTTGAACCCTGGAGGACACAGCATCAGGCTTATGTTCAAGGGAGTTGTCAAGCAGAGGGATAGGTGCTTAACCCAGTGTCCAGGCATCATTTAAAACACTGTCGTTAAAGTTTCTCCAACACTTTCTCTGTATAAAAAATCCTGTCACATATTATCTTGTTGGTGCAACTATTTGCATAATCTGACCACAGATATCAAAGAAAACATCAAACATTGCTTCCTTAGTACTCCACAATCTTTTTGGAATGTTAGGGCAGCAGCAGTGGTAACCCAGATTTTGTTTGATTTTCATAGTTGACTCTGAAAAGTGTGTTCCCTTGTCTCATCTCTAACATTAATGTCAGAAAACTGCTATTTATGATAATTTGGAAACATTTTAAGCAATTTTCTGGCTTTTTAGGTCCTTGCCCGACAATAAATGAGGGATATATCTAAAAGTAATGAATCTCATTTTCAGATTATATTTTAGTATGCAGAATATGCTTTTGGCAAAAAATACCAACTATTCTAGCCATCAAAAGAACTGTAAATCTTGCATCGTCACATACAAATTTTTTGCTTACCTGAGTACAACGTGCTCAAGGTGAGCTTTTGTGATTGCCCTTCGTCTGTTGTCCGTTTGTGGCCCAATCTTCATGAACCTTGGTTAAAAATGTTTGTTTCCATAAAATCTTGGACAAGTTCAAATTTGGGTCATGTGGGGTCAAAAGGAAGGTCATGAAGTCAAATCTTTGAAAAACATTGTTAACACTCTAGAGGTCACATTTTTGGACCAATCTTCATGAAACTTAGTCAGAATGTTTGTTTCCATAAAATCTTGGACAAGTTCAAATTTGGGTCATGTGGGGTCAAAAAGTAGGTCAGCATGAAAAATGCAACATATGTTGCTCATTTATAATCAGGTGAGCGATTCAGGGCCATCTTTTTTCCAGAAAAAAAATCTTTAAGTCACCCTGTGTCAGGTGTTGTGGTGATTCAAATCAAGAACCAAATTTATTACCCTGTTGAAATATAGTTTTATTTTGAACAGAATGGCTATTCATGCTGTTAATTAAACATGAAAAGCTTGTGAGACCTTCCAAACAAAAAAGTAGGTCACAAGGTCAAATCTTAGGATAACCTTGATAAAAATCTAAAGGCCACATTTTTGGCCAAATCTTCATGAAACTTGGTCGGAATGTCTGTTTCCATAAAATCTTGGACAAGTTCGAAGTTGGGTAATGTGGGGTCAAAAAGAAGGTCAATATGAAAAATGCAACATATGTTGCTCATTTATAACAAGGCCATCATGGCCGTCTTGTTTCAATGATAGTGTTAGAAGTGGCAATACAGGGGTGTCCTGGTTATGGTTATGGTGCAACATTAATGGTGTCACAATCACTTTCAAAATGTTTAATCCATCTTGTGACTGTGGCATACAACACTTTGCTCTAGCTATAAACTTTGCACAAATCCTAAAAATATGCCTTTGCAGACATGCAAATCTGGCATCAAGTCCATATAACTTTGACTTCCAGCTGCCTTACATTTTCCTGGCTGACCAATTTAACTATATGTCAATAATTATGTGTTGCTTTTGTCAAAGTATTAATGTTAATTTAACATGTACACATGTTAATTTGGTGTCTGTGTGTAGAGAATGGATGTCTTGTTACACAGAATGTTTTTTACTTATATCAGAGATGTCCAACAGAAGACACTTCTTTCCTTCCATACCTTACTCTTCTTTTAAAATGTTTTCCAGAGGGTTCCAGCAGTTTTTCCAGGTTGTGGGGGGTACAGGGATTCTTTTCTTTTTTATCTTCGTAAAATAGCCTAATCCCGGAGGGAGGCGGCATGACCAAATGAATCAAATGTTGGATAATCATAGGTTTATGCTGGCCATTTTAAAGGAGGGATCATTATGGGACATTTGAAAAGTCCTTCACAAGGGACCTCCTTTTTGCTAGATGCTGTCTTTATTAAAGGGCAAGGGTGATTATGGCATAGTCACTGTCATCTGTAGAATTGAATAGCTACATCATATGCTATCAATAATTTGTACTGATATATTGCTCCTGAAGGTTTTTGTGCATTAAACTTATACATTTTTTTTTCACTAAATCATCTTTTAATGCCAATGGTTACTGTTAATATTTCATTAAGCTGTCATTTATGACAGAGGGTGAGGGGAGGTAAAAATTTTCTATCTGTTGGAAAAAAGAGGAATAAAAGTTATGTGTTCCAGGTCAGACAAGTGGATAAAGTTTTATAGCAGCTTGTTCGCAGGTGATCAGAGGAAATATATTTTTTTCTGCTCTACTTCGTTAAAGTTGATGAAGTCTTTGTTTCCTAACAAATGATATCTGCTAATGTTGGTCACATTGCACAGGAAAATGCTATTTTTAATAAACACACATCGGACATTCTGGTTAAACATAGAATATGGTATCCTCGAAGCAGATGCTTGCTGTACCATGCAAATCATTCTGCAACATGATATCTATCCCCAGTCCTCAGTAGCAATTTAATAGGTGTTATTAAAATTTTCAGGCATAGATAGAGGTTATACTCTCAGATAGTTTTTAATCAAATTCTTAGTCAATGACGATCTAAAAGAAGTACTTTACTCTGCAAGTTATGTCCTATTACATTTCAGATAGAATCAGGTCTTATACTGCTGTTTATATCTCAGTACATTTCAGATGGAATCAGGTCTTATATTGCTGTTTATATCTCATTACATTTTATATCTCAGTACATTTCAGATGGAATCAGGTCTTATATTGCTGTTTATATCTCAGTATGTTTCAGATGGAATCAGGTCTTATATTGCTGTTTATATCTCATTACATTTCAGATGGAATCAGGTCTTATATTGCTGTTTATATCTCATTACATTTCAGATGGGCTCAGGCCTTCTACTGCTGTTTATATCTCAGTACATTTCAGATGGGGTCAGGTCTTATACTGCTGTTTATATCTCAGTACATTTCAGATGGGGTGAGGTCTTATACTGCTGGTTACATTCCAGTACATTTCAGATGGGGTCAGGTCATATACTGCTGTTTATATCTCAGTACATTTCACATGGGGTCAGGTATTATACTGCTGTTTAAGATAATTATAGCTGAAAACTTATTCAGATTGAAGTTTATGTACAGTCTGATCCATTTTTCAGTGTTTGTTCTTGGTTTCAAGAGGTATGTGCTGGAAGGTCAGAGTTATGATGCTGGCAGATGGGGCACTGGGGCACTGACTGGCCTTATTAATGGGTTCTTCAGTTGATCTCAGATAAGTAGGAGAATATCAGAGAAGCCATCTTACTAGTTTATCATAGAAAAGAAATGTTTTTTATAGCAGGGAAAAGAAGAGTATGTTAACAGGCTCTATGATACAGAAAGAGGGTAAACAAAAGTAAGTAAGATAATGGTGTAATTGAGGTAGACTGGTTTGTTGCCAGAGTGGGTGATATTTGGTGGTGTGATGTATGGAATACTTGCTAGTGTCAGTCTAACACAGACATGAGCATTGTTACACACATTGCCACCGTGTCTTAGGTGCTCCATTCCAAAGCATTCCAGAGATAAAGCTTAGAATGGGAAAAAATGAAAATAGTATTGAGTTCATGTTATTTAGTAAAATCATATATGCTTTTGTTCTCTTGACTTTGATGTTTTAACCCTTTCCCTCATATAGACTCATTTTGACGCACTCAGTAGGTACCACATAAAGCCTGATCTGCAGAAAACCACAGTTAAACATTACCAAATTTAATTATAAAATCCTCATTTCCAGACCACTGAGGAGCAGCGAACAGCATAAAACCTGATCAGCCTGCAAGTTACTCGCAGGCTGATCTGGTTTTATGCTGTTCGCATAGGTCTTTTCATGGTGTCCTCTATGAGGGAAAGGGTTAAGGTAATTGTACACAGGTATATGTTTGGAGATTGTGGGTGACTTTGAGGATAATTCCTAGATATTTAGAACTTTTTATATAGTCTCTTGCTAAATGCATACCTATCAAGAAAATTGTTTATGTAACCAGCACAAAATCTGATAAGCCTGCACGTTGTTTTACCTCATGAATATTCAAGTACAAATTTATGACTTGATAAATTAACAGACTGCATTTGTCTGATCTATAAATATTTGATAAACATATTCATACGGAGGCAGAGAATTACTGCCTCAGAAAGCTGCCTTACTCTTTATTACCTCTCCTGATGTTCCCAGCACCACTGTTTAGTATAAACTGTCAGTGTACAGTTCAAGATATTTTGAGAAATTGTTTTAAGTGTGGAGGCAAAGTCTGTTTTATCCATTTCCTATAAACTTTATTATATTACATGTGTGTGCCCTGAATGTTCATCAGTCTTTTCCAGGCTATTCCTCTCCTGGTAGTTTTAAAGTGTCTGTTCAATCAAAACAGTATATGACCCTCAAAAAAATATTTTTATAATGGTGCTTTGTAAATTCAAGACTGCTGTTCAGTGTGACTCCTCTGTAAATAGGTGCCAACTTCATTTGATAATTGGCAGAATATTATATGATATTACAAGGTAACCAGGACATATTTTTTTACAAACATACCAATAAATAATCATTTATGTTTGTTAAGTAAATTCTGCAACATTAAGTGATAATCATTTTTGGGTGGAAAGATTTGATTGGCATATTGGGGTTAATTTCTAAAATGATCTCTTGCCCTGTCAAGCCCGTCCACAATTTGAGATATAAAATCAATAAAATTACATAGAAATTTTAAGAATTTTCAATTGCCCTTCACTAATTTCATTTTCATTGGCCAAGACAAGTGGAATTTTGCACCCCCCCCCCCCACACACACACCTGACAGGTATTTATGTGATGCAGATATGGATAACATCATAGCCCTAGATAAGGTTGATCCCTATCTCATGTCATGACAGGATATTGAATCAGACTGTTGTGGTCACTTTTCAATTTCTACAGATCTGTCTTTTATCATTATGACTGCAGACGAAAAACAAAACATACCACAGAATGTAACATATCCTTGGGGTTTTAGCATCTTTTCTTTGTGAAGACAAGTATTTCTGCAGTTCTTTCATGTGTGTAGTTTGTGAATTTGACCCTTTAATGCTGCCCAGGCTTCATGTTTGCTCCAAGATTCACCAATCAATAACTAAAACGACGGTAATGGGTCCCATTGTCTCAACGTTTACAACAAGCTTTGAAATCTTTGACTTCATGTTTGATCTTCTACATTTGATTCATTCAAACATCCTCACTTTCAATTCTTTTTTTTTCTGTTATGACAATGCTTTTATAAAACCATTTTAACTTTTCAGTTGGTTTTCAGATATTTCATTGTTTGACCATGTAAACTACTAAACATTCTGGCTTTACTTTAGGGTGATTTCAAACATGGTTGTTTACATTGAAAGCTCACCATTCTGTTTTATTCCATGCAGTATATACCAATCAAAGTGACATCAAACAGTAACTGAAATGATTCATTGATTCAGTCTTGTACCCTGGCTAGGCTGTTGTCAGTATGTTACCTGTTATATCTACATCAGTTTCAAACTGTTATCAGCTCATTATAAATATAGTAGTTCACTTGAAAGGCTTCATACCTATCAAAAATGATAGTTAACAAATTTTATTTAGATTTTTTTTTTTGTCTCAGAGATACCTCAAATAATACCATTAAAGCTAATTTAAAGATTGGGTTATCTGTTGCAGATATTATTTTGTATGTTTAGATTTTTAAAAAAAAGTTTATGCCCTAACTTTGAAGTGAGGTTGGAGTTGGGTGGGTCACATATAGATTTGCCTTGCCTACCATTAATATAAAACCAGATCAATTTAAAGTAATATTAGTGGCTGATCAGGATTTAAACTGTTTCTTCCTTATCAGGAATGTTGAGCAGGTAACATTGCAAAATGTGTTTTCAACATAAAGTAATCCTTTCTATTGAGACATGTCAGTGATCTTCTATGGGGTTAAATGGTTACGGTATTTAAAGTGATGAAAACTGTTGAACTTGGGAACTGTAGTGGTTATAACCAAGCATCTGGAATGAATCAAATAGCAGACACATGTAGTATATTTGTATGACTATATATGCTGGTTTTGAATATTTTATGCCTCCAAATGGTTTCAAATTAGGCTTAGCATGCAGATTGCCAAGATTTCTATTGATTTTGCTTCAGCACTAAGATAGTGTTCTGGTAATGACACAAACTAGGACAAAGTAAGGTTTCTTGTCTGTTTTTCAAAAAAAAAAGTTTCACCACTTTGTCAACACTTTGGTGTCATCGTTGTTATACCCCATACAACAAAGTTTTGGGGGAGAACTGGAATCAGTTGTCTGTCTATCCGTCCATCTGTAGACACAATTTTGGTTGCACTTAATTATTCTTCTTCTACAGTTTTTTACCAATTATGATGAAATTTCATAGGAATTTTCCTACTTTGGAAACTTGTGCACCTGCAATTTTATTATGATTCATCAGCTATTACATGAGTTATATAGGGAACAAGGGAACAAATCTTGTGTGTCTAACTCCTCCAACACTATTGTTGTGATTTACCCTAAACTTTCACAGATGGACAACATATATGTGTAGATGTGCATGTGTTTTGGTAATTTTGTTTTACAATTTAAGCCGTAGTTATTTATTGCCCATGGAATATTCTTCCCATACAGATGGGGAATATTTAGTTTCCATTGAATATCTCTTGTTAAAATAAAGATACAGTTTTCATACTTGTTATGTAGATACCTTATGGGAAGAGGAATATTGGGATTGATTTCCAGGATGCTAGGGTCAAGGTCAAGGTCACTGCTACTATAAATAGATTTTTGTTTCCGCCTAATAACATCTTTTAGGAGTGAGGTATGATGCTCAGATTTAGTATACAGATACCTTATGGAAAGAGAAAGATTGGGATAGATTGGTGGGAGACCTGATTAGGAAATATTCTATCCATTTGTCCATCCCCACTTTGTATTGTGGCTTTATCTTCCCCATGCATTGACTGATCGACTGATGATACTTTTCCATTCAGTGAGAGTATGTTACTTGCAGTGATCACATCTCTAGGTTCAGGGTCAGTGTCACTGTTTCAGAAAAGAGATTTTCTTGAATGATTTGTGTCAGTAGGTAATCAGTAACCAATAACAACCAGATGTAGTCAAAAACCAGTAATAACTAGCATGTAATCAGTAACCTATAATAGTAGCTTGTAGTAAGTTACTAGTAATTATTAGCATATAGTCAGTAATAAGTAATAATAAGCTTGTGGTAAGTAAACAGAAATCACTAGTTTGTTGTCAGTACCCAGTAAAAACTAGCTTGTAGTCACCAACTTGTAGTATCTAGCTTGTATTCAGTAACCAGTTATTACAAACCAGTAATAACTAGCTTGAAGCCATGAGTAACCAGTTATCACTAACTTGTAGTCAGGCACAAGTTACCGCTAGGCCATAGTCAGTAACCAGTAAAAACTAGCTTGTTTAATCTCCTGCCAAAGGCGATGGGGGATATGGTAATAGTCTCTGTCCGTCCGTCCATCTGTCCGTCTGTCCATCCGTCCTTCCATCCCACATATTTGTTCAGAGCATCACTCAAAAAGTATTTGAGATATCAACTTGATGCTTCATATGTGGATAGTTCTCATTGAGGAGAAGTGCAGTGCACAAGAATGAAAACTCTACCTTTCATAATTCTTTAGTTATTGCCCTTTGTTAATAAGTGATATAATTAAGGTAAAGGAAAAATCTGTAAGAGGTCACAGTGACCTTAACATTTTGCCTGTAGACCTCAAAATAGGTAAATTAGTAGGTCTTCACATGGGTTTCATATTTATAATCACTGCAAACATCAGTCTTCATTACCAAATAATTAAAAAAAAATATTATTCTACTCTCCAATACATCTTACGAGCAAGCATTTGGCAGGGGTTGGCCATGTCACCATGGCTCTTGTTATAAACAGTAATAATTAACTAGCTAGTATTAGTCACTAACCAGTAATGACTAGATTAAAGACAGTAACGATTAATGACTAGACTGAAATTAGTAACCGTTAA
Source organism: Solen grandis (assembly GCA_021229015.1). Lineage (NCBI taxonomy): Eukaryota > Metazoa > Mollusca > Bivalvia > Adapedonta > Solenidae > Solen > Solen grandis. Next base: position 55,522,957 of record CM037778.1, read on the forward strand.
TAACTAGATTATAGTCAGAAACAAGTAATTACTATTTTGTTTTTAACGGTAATAATTATCTAGTATAAGTCACTAGCCAGTAACAATCAGATTGAAGTCACAAACTAACTTGTATGCGCTAACCAGTAATAGCTAGCTTGTTCAGTAACCAACATTAACTGGTTGCAGCTCAGATATGGACTTGAACCTTTTACCTCACACAGTCAAGGAAGATGTTATTAATATCACTGAATGAAAGCAGAATTACTTTGATTTTTTTTTTCTCCTTACAGTTTGTGGCAGCCAACGACAAGCTGACATTCTGGGTGGATGTTTTCTCCATTGTGGATTACTTCACCATCCCACCCTCATTTGTGGCTATATATCTGGACCACAACTGGTTAGGTATGTATCACAAGTTTTGGTCTCAGAGGAATATTGTTTTGGTATTTTCTATTAAACTTCTTTCCATCCAGAGGCATACCTCAAAATTATGTAAGAGCCAAAGTCACAAACTTTACAGGAATGTTAACCAATATCAGATGTTGGATATCATTTTTAGTTTTTTTAGCCATATCAAACAGTTTATTTTGTTCACATCAGGTCAGGTGAAAAATCAGGACAAAAACTAATTAAAATAAATGAAATTTTATATTTGCAAATTTAATAGTTTATTGATCATATGTTTCTTAGGGAAACAATGTGCTAATTAGTTGAAACTTCCCTGATTCAGTAAGTTGAAGCTACTCAGTTTCATTCAGTCAGTTGAAACTGCCCAGTTTCACTTAGTAAGTTAAAGCTGTCTAGTAAATTGAAGCTGCCCTGTTTCATTCATTGAGTTGAAGATATTTAACTTTATAAAGTAAAATGAAGCTATCCAGTTTCATTCAGTAAGTTGAACCTGCCCAGTTTTTTTTCTTCAGTAAGTTGAAGCTGCCCAATTTCATTCAGTTAGTTGAAACTGCCCAGTTTCATTCAGTTACATTCAGTAAGTTGAAACTGCCCAGTTTCATTCAGTTAGTTAATACTGCCCAGTTTCATTCAGTTAGTTGAAACTGCACAGTTTCATTTAGTAAGTTGAAGATGTCAAGTGTATTGAAGCTACACAGTTTCATTTATAAGTTGAAGCTGCCCAGTTTCATATAGTAAGTAGAACCTATCTAGTAAATTGAAGCTACCCAGTTTCATTCAGTGTGTTGAAGCTACTTAGTTTCATTCAGTAAATATGAAGCTTCCTAGTTTCTTCCAGTGCCTTGAAGCTACCTAATTCCATACATTAAGTTGAAGCTTTCCAGTTTCATTCAGTGTGTTGAAGCTACTCAGTTTCATTCAGTAAATATGAAGCTTCCTAGTTTCTTCCAGTTGCCTTGAAGCAACCTAATTCCATACAGTAAGTTGAAGCTATCCAGTTTCATTCAGGAAGCTGAACATTTTTTTTAAGAAAGTTGAAGCCACCCAGTTTCATTCAGTTAGTTGAAGCTGCCCAGTTTCATTCAGTTACATGCAGTAAGTTGAAGCTGTCCAGTTTCATTCAGTTAGCTGAAGCAGACCAGTTTCATTCAGTTACATTCAGTAAGTTGAAGCTGCCCAGTTTCATTCAGTTGCATTCAGTAAGTTGAAGCTGCCCAGTTTCATTCAGTGAGTTGAAGCTGCCCAGTTTTATTCTGTTAATTGAAGCTGCCCAGTTTCAATTACTAAGTTAAAGCTACGTAGTTTCATTCAGTAAGTTGAAGCTGCCTAGTTTGTTTTGGTTAGTTGAAGCTGTCTATTTTTATTCAGTAAGTTAAAGCTATCCAGTTTCATTCATTTCCCACTCTTCTGAGCATCTAGATCGGTGATTTTCACAGGGGAAATGTAGGACTCTTGGTTTAGAAAACCATGTGAAGCAGTCTTTTTGTTCAAATGACAAAGAGGATGGCTAGTTATGAAATATAAATGATATGTTGTGTCATATATAATGATGAGGCATTTTACTGACAATTCTAGAACAAAATGGTACCCATGTTATTGATTAAACAGAATACTTGAATTGTGAAATGTTTTATCTTATTGAAATGTAGGCTTGTTAAAGCTAGCATTATCCAAACAGATCAAGTTATTATCTCTCCATGTTTGGGCACTTCTCTTTTGTTCATCTGTTTCATTATATTGAGCCTTATATTGATGGATTCCAGTGTTCATGCTGTATAGTCCTATCAAAACATTATATTGTTAAATATACTTATTGTATTCCAACAATGCTCTAGACCTCATAGTGAGATTGAGATAAAAACTTGACATATTTTTTCCCTCTATCAGTTATTTATGTAGACAATCAGTGTTTCATTCCTATACAAATAGTTACGGAAGCTGAGCTTTTATCATTCCAAACACTTTTGATAAATTGAATTTTCTGTTTATCACAGGTCTATTTGACTCTTGATAATTCATAATGTTCAGAATCACTGTCAATTTACATCATTTCATGTGCTCAATCAAAATATATTTATGCTCCCCACAGTATTAGCTTATAGTCTGCACTTTGTCTGTTTTATTCTCAGTATACCTTGTTTATTATTCTTATTTAAGTGTCATAAGTGCCCTTTAATGCATACAAATCATCATGTCACTCCATTATATCATTTTTTAAAGATATACTTCTGGGGATTTCTGTCAGTTAATCATTCTGATCTCTTGTTTTCATTTAGTACTACATTACCTTGCAATATTATGAAAGTGAGCTTTTGCGATCACCATGTGTCCATAATAGTACATTATCAACAATTGCTTTGAAAAACTTTTTCTTTAAATCTCATCTGAAACAATCGAGCAGGAATTGATGAAACTTGGCATGGATATTTTGTGAGTGAAAATCCTCAAAAGTTGCAAAGATAAACTTGATCCATGTAGAACTTTGGTTGCCATGGCTTAAAAGAATATTGATCAAAAGAAATAAAAATAATCTTTCTGTCTGAAACAGATGGTCATTATCTAATTTTCTAATGGGCCTAAAATAAAATATTTTTTGTTCATTCTGTTTCCTACCTGAGAAAAACCTACCAAAAACCAATACAATATTTGTTTTTCTTTTTGGTAACTGCTCATTATAAGTTGAATGTTCTAAATGTGATGAGTATGAATCAAGTCCCTTAATTGCTTTGGAATACTTTGTTTTTACTGTAAACTTCTTCCAATAATAATACCAAGCAAGCTGTCTTTGTATCTGCTGTCACACAGATGATGATTTAGAAATTAGTTGGACAATGTCAGCAAAAATCTAACAAAGTTAAGAACCAGGATTTTATGGTTATTGAGGTGATTTGCAATCAGGATTTTGATAAACAATGCTGTTGACAATTGTAATTTTGTTACGAAATTGTTGCTGAGAAAGGGGATCCATTGACCATAAACACTGGAAGAAACATTAGACACTCATTGAGTTCTATACAAAATTGAGCTGCCTCAAATCCATAATGAATATTGCTGGTAAAGACTTAAATAACAATACAGAATAGTTCAATTTTTAGCTCACCTTAGCACATTTGCTCAGGATGAGCTATTAGGATCGATGAACGTCCGTCATCCGTACGTCTGTCCATCGTCCACAATTAGTTTGTTTGCACTCTAGCATCTTCATTTCTTAAGCAATCATCTTCAAACTTTATGACAATGTTTATTACCATAATCTCTCAGCCAAGTTCGATTATGGCTGATATCGGCCTATTAGGTCAAGAGTTATGCCCCTTTTAGGATTAAAAAATGCAAGATTTCACTTTGTTTGCACTCTAGCATCTTCAGTTCATAAACAATCATCATCTATGACAATGTTTATAGCTATAATCTCATGGCCAAATTTGATTATGGCTTATATCAGCCAATTAGGTCAGGAGTAATGTCCCTTTTAATATTAAAAAAATGCCAGTATTCGCTTTTGTTTGCCCTCTAGCCTCGTCATTTCTTAAGTAATCATTTTGAAGTTTCACTGACAATGTTTATATTCATAATCTCTCAGTCAAGTTTGACTTCAAATTTTGACTACAGGTACTATTTAGTGTGTGGAATTGAAATGATCTCATGGATTATGTATTCAGTACAACTATGCTATAATTTTGTAACTTGTACAGCTGGCATTGAAAGCAGTGTTTCTCAGGTGAGCGTCTGTAAGGCCATCTTGACCTTCTTGTTTTTGTTCTGGCAGTCAGACATGCCTTTTGTCTTAAACTGAGAGTGATATGTTTCAAATTAAATTTATCAAGGAATTGGAAGTGAATTTCTATATTCTAAACAGGCCAGGATTCACCGTTTAGGGGAGGGGGGGTGGGGGGGAGAGGATAAGGGTCTCAATCCCCCCTAATCTGGCCTGATCATATAATTTTCTAAATGACTGAAATAGCCTTGATTGGGTAAATGCTTGTGGTGGTAGTGGAAATTCTCATTGTGAGCCCCTTACTGAAATAAAAGTTAGCTAAATGACCAGCCACCCAAGCTGACCCCTGCTGTGAGAACATCCACTGTCACACTTATCTCCGCTGTCACCTTGGCAACGTCATTGTGTCTGCTCTAATCTGAATCAGTCAAATGCTTGTGTGCATGTCACAGACGTCAATTAATGCAATGAAAGCAATTAGTATAAGTTTAAGTCGTTTTTGTTGTGCATATTATAGTAAAATTAATAAACAATGATCAAATCAAACTCAATGTTATATGCACTTCGAACTGCCACCAAAAAAAAATCCAAACATTTATTTTTTGATTTTATGGACGGCTTTAGTGCTCTCTCTCTCTCTCTCTTACAGATTATAAGGTGAACATAAATATACATTGTGTATGTTTAAAGAGAAAGGAATCATATGTAAAACAACAAATGAACAATAACAGACATGTCCATTATATTATATTATTTAATAGAATTTAACCAGTTTATGCTTTTTAGCTCACCTGAGCACAACGTGCTCATGGTGAGCTATTGTGATCGCCTTTTGTCCGTCGTCCGTCGTCCGTGCGTGCGTCCGTCCGTCCGTCGTCAACAATTTGCTTTAAACAACATCTTCTCATGAACCGCTGAAGGGATTTTGACCAAACTTCACAGGAATCATCCTTATGATGCCCTCTATCAAAGTTGTACAAATTATTTAGATTGGTTGAAAAAGTAGGTCACAGGAGCTAAAAATAGATTTTAAAAATGCAAACTTTGAAAATCTTCTTCTGCAAAACTGCAAGGCCTAGAGCTTAGATATTTGGTATGTAGCATCATCTTATGGGCCATTACCAAGATTGTACAAATCATAGCCCTACGGTGATAAATGCCCCCGCACCAGGGGTCACTTGTTTTACATAGAGTTATATAGGATAATCTTTAAAAATCTTCTTCTATGAATCCATTAGGCCTAGAGCTTAGATATTTGGTATGTAGCATCATCTAATGGTTCATTACCAAGATTGTTCAAATCATAGCCCTACGGTGATAAATGCTCCCACATCAGGGGTCACTTGTTTTACATAGAGTTATATAGGAAAATCTTTAAAAATCTTCTTCTATGAATCCATAAGGCCTAGAGCTTAGATATTTGGTATGTAGCATCATCTTATGGTTCATAACCAAGATTGTCAAATCATACCCTAGGTATAAATGCCCCCCACAGGGTCACTTGTTTTACATAGAGTTATATAGGAAAATCTTTAAAATTCTTCTTCTATGAATCCATTAGGCCTAGAGATTAGATATTTGGTATGTAGCATCATCTTATGGTTCATTACAAAGATTGTTCAAATCATAGCCCTATGGTGATAAATGCCCCCGCACCAGGGGTCATTTGTTTAACATAGATTTATATAGGAAAAACTTTAAAAATTTTCTTCTATGAATCCATAAGGCCTAGAGCTTAGATATTTGGTATGTACCATCATCTAATGGTTCATTACCAAGATTGTTCAAATCATAGCCCTATGGTGATAAATGCCCCCGGACCAGGGGTCACTTGTTTTACATAGATTTATATAGGAAAAACTTTAAAATTCTTCTTCTATGAATCCATTAGGCCTAGAGATTAGATATTTGGTATGTAGCATCATCTTATGGTTCATTACCAAGATTGTTCAAATCATAGCCCTATGGTGATAAATGCCCCCGGACCAGGGGTCACTTGTTTTACATAGATTTATATAGGAAAAACTTTAAAAATCTTCTTCTATGAATCCATAAGGCCTAGAGATTAGATATTTGGTATGTAGCATCATCTAATGGTTCATTACCAAGATTGTTCAAATCATAGCCAAACGGTGATAAATGCCCCTGCAATAGGGGTCACTTGTTTTACATAGAGTTATATTGGAAAATCTTTAAAAAATTTCTTCTATGAATCCATAAGGCCTAGAGATTAGATATTTGGTATGTAGCATCATCTAATGGTTCATTACCAAGATTGTTCAAATCATGACCCTATGGTGATAAATGCCCCCGCACCAGGGGTCACTTGTTTTACATAGAGTTATATAGGAAAATCTTTAAAAATCTTCTTCTATGAATCCATAAGGCCTAGATATTAGATATTTGGTATGTAGCATCATCTAATGGTTCATTACCAAGATTGTACAAATCATGACCTTATGGTGATAAATGCCCCCGCACCAGGGGTCACTTGTTTTACATAGAGTTATATAGGAAAATCTTTAAAAAAATCTTCTACTATGAATCCATAAGGCCTAGAGCTTAGATTTTTGGTATGTAGTATCATCTAATGGTTCATTATCAAGATTTTCAAAATGGTGGCCCTTTGGAGATAAATGACCCCGCACTAAGTCTTCTCCTCTGAAACCATAAGGCCCAGTGCTTATATATTTGGTGTATAATATTGTCAGGGCAAAAATGTTTAAGATTGAGTTATATCAGAATTCTTGTCTGTTTAAAAACCTTGTAATCAGTTGTAGCAATGGTACTCAGGTGAGCGTTTCAGGGCCATTATGGCCCTCTTGTTTAAAACTAGTGCCAGTTTTAGAATCACAGTTTTCAAGGACATTGCTACCTTATTATCTGTATATTTATATTTTATGTTTATATCAGGCTTCAGATTCCTGAGAGCCCTGCGTCTGATATCCATCCCAGACATCCTGACGTATCTAAACATCTTCAACTCCAGCACCAAAATGCGTCTCTCTCAGCTCATTTCCGTGTTTCTAAGTCTCTGGTTGTCTGGTGGCGGCCTACTTCACCTGGTTGGTATACATAGTGCTTTAAGAACTGGGGTCAGACCCTAAATGTCTCATAAAACTTCTGGAGATTTTTCTCAGCTCACATTTTATGAGGATGTGTACTCTCAAGGTTAGTTTAGTTAGCCTCACCAATGTGGGAGGAACTGATGTTATAACAGAATTTTCAAAATCAAAATTTTAAAGTGATTCTGAATTGAAATTTCTGATTTCAGAAAAATCTCAATTGGAAATGTATTATAAATGTGGGCCCGTTTCATTAAATTTTTTCTTATGCATCAATCATATTATATTTAGCTATATATGTACTACGAAATTTCTACTAAATTTTAACTAAAAAAAATCAAACCAATACATCATCAGTCTGTAAACATCAATTTAAATACATATTTCATATACAGGCCTAAGTATATTATTTTAAATCTACTTATTATTAATGGAATACATATGTAACTAACATACATACACAGAGAGTACAGTGAGAAAGTATGAAAGAAGGAAAGAAAAAAAAAGAAGAGAGATATGGGTTAATTCATTAATATGGAAACTTCATTAATCTGGAAATTTACCCAAGTAACCAAAGTGTCGAGGCTAATGAGGTTTCACTGTATTAACTACAGGACTCCCACCAAATTTTCATTTGCAGAGTAAAAAGTAGAGAATTTTTTTAATTTTGGGAGATTAATGTACTAGCCACCTACCATACATACACTTGTTCACCAAATATATAGGGTTAAAAAATGACCAAAATGACCATTAATTTTGTTTTGAGGTTGTTGTTTTTAACTGATATTTCTTGTTTTGTTGTATTAAGAGGTGTGATTGAACTTTATGTTAAAATGGATAATAAAGCACATTTTATTTCATTCTAAAAAATAAAGATAACAACAACAAACAAACATATAAATTATATTTATGCATTTATATCCCTCATCATGAGAAGTCTCTAACTTATTTGTTATATTTACCCTGCAGTTGGAGAATTCTGGAGATGTGTTCTACAACTTCAGCAATCCACAAGAGCTCACCTACTGGGAGTGTTTATATTGTCTCCTGGTTACCATGTCAACTGTGGGATACGGTGACATATCTGCTCAAACTGTTTCAGGCCGCATATTCATTGTGATCTTCATCCTAGTTAGCATTGTAAGTACAAAGTTTCTATGTGAAGGACTTAAAAGAAAATCTTTCTTCAGCTCCATCACAAAACAAGATTATTGATCAGCTGTTAGGCTTGATTGAGCTGATTTATAAGCCCTAATGAAGGGGACTGGAGCTATGCCTCACATTACCAATCATGATTGTGGTAGAAGCATTATCATTGATTGACCTGACTTAGCACCAATATACCAATAAATAATTCAGTTTATCTTTTCCTCAGTTTGAAAAAGAAATGGAATTTTGTGAGGTTATTTCAGGAATTTGTAGATTATCCTCTTTACTCTTAAGTAAAAACGTTTTTTTCACATATGAATAACTTCTCTTAAAGATTTATTCAGTATGTTTGATTTAAAACTGATTTAGTGTCTGTCTGTCATCCACAATTAGTTTGTTTGCACTCCAGCATCTTCATTTCTTAAGCATTCAGCTCCAAACTTTATGACTCTATTTATTGCCATAATTTCTTGTCCAAGTTCATTTATGGCTGAAATCGGCCAAATATGGTTATGGCCCTTTTAATATTAATAAATGCCAGATTTCACATTGATTACACTCTAGCATCTTCATTTCTAAAACAGTCATTTTCAAAGTTTATGACATTGTTTAAAGCTATAATTTCTCGGGCATTTTTATTATGGTTGATATTGGTTAATTAGGTCAGGAGTTATGGCCCTTTTAGTATTAAAAAAAAAAATATGCCAAATTTAACTTTGTTTGCAAACTAGCATCTTCATTTTTTAAGCAATCATCTTCAAATTTTATGACAATGTTTCTAACTGTAATCTCTGGGTCAAGTTCAAATATGGCTGTTTTTAGCCAATTAGATCAGGAGTAAAAATGCCAGATTTTACTTTGTTTACACTCTAACGTCATCGTTTCTTAAGAAAACATTTTGAAGTTTCATGAGAATGTATATGGCCAAAAAAGATATCTTTCAGTCAAGTTTGACATCAAATTTTGACTGAAGGTACTGTTTGGTCAGAGGAACTGAAATGATCTTGTTGTATTTCTGCATGGATTATGTTTTAAACACAACTATGCTATACTATAGTAACTTGTGCAGGCAATGAAGGCAAAAATTTTCAGGTGAGTGTCTTCAGGGCCATCTTGGCCCTCTTGTTATGTTTCCTTGTCACAGCCCAGTAAATTAGACATTAAAATGTTTGTGTGTGTAGAAGAACCATTATTTTAGGATGAAAAGACCATTTGAAAGTCTGGAAAAAGAAGAAAAGCAAATCTTCCCAACTGATGAAGTGACAATGTTTTGTGCATTTTTTCAATGAGTATCCCTGGCTATAGCTCTGGAAAAAAGTTTGTAGAGGTTTATCCTAAAGTCACCCATCTGATTTGCCTCTACATCTTTTTGTGCAGATAAGGCAGTTCAGTGAAATTGGCTGATGGGAAATTAATATTATCAGTGCATTACAAATATTTTACGTTGTTTTTTTTTGCATTTAAGTTTATTGAATAAGGTTTACCGAGGGTGGAAATCATGATTATTCATCAGATGTTGTCGGTATCAGTTGGACTTTAAGACAAGTACATGTTTTCAAAGTGGTTATTATACAGACACTGCAGAGCATCCAGCTTTTGTGACATATACTTCTTCATTATGAACTAATGCATTTAAAATTAAAACATATTGATTCCCACTGAAGATTGTTATTGTGAATAAATCCAGTTCTTATAATACCTCCTTTATCATAACATTATGAGCTGGGGCTATCGTGGAACCATCTTATTCTGCTTGGTGCTGTCCTGCAAAAAAAAAAAAAAAATAGAGAAAATGCAGTGGAAATGTTAGTAAGTAGAAATGTTGCAAGTGTTGTATATAGAATGGTCAAGTCAAGGTCACTCTCTGGAAACAGATCACTGATATGGGCAGTTTTATTGTGATTTGCGTTGCAAACTGTTGTTGCTTGGGTACTTATTATCTGTGTGATAACTGTCTGAACTTTTGATTAAATTGTATAGCTAGCAAATTAATTAACAAATTGAATAGAATGTAATGTGTTGACTATTTTAGGGTATGTTTGCCAAATTCATTCCGGAGATTGCAGAAATTGTTGGCCAACAGAAGAAATACAGAGGTTCTTATAAAAAAGAAAGAGGAAAAAAGTATGTATACTCTCTCTGTCTCTCATGGAAATAATGTTTGTCCATTGTAATATTTCAAGACTTAAAATATGATTTTGTGTTTTTGATACACATTCAATACATCTGGCCACAGGCATTAGCTTATTGTCCTTAATTAATGAAGCATGCCTTGATCCTGCAGAATAAAAACGTGCCCATGGGATAAATATGCTATTCAAAACTGCAGACAGGTATTGCAATTGATTTATTGATTGGTGGTTATTTACAGCAAATGTATGTTTGCAAAGTGTTTCAGTTTTATGATTAACATTCATACATTAGTAATTAAATTTTCAAGTGCCCATGCTTCATGTGTCCTGACTATGTCTCATAGTCTAGTGATATTGTTTACTGATTTAGATCCAAAGACTGCCAGATTGATCCCTTTTTAGGACTTTTCAAGGCATTCCCAGACACAAAGCACTGGTCCAATCTAAGAGCCATTCATTGATAGCCATTAGTTTGAGTTATAGGAACATTAGATTTGCATTAGATATGGCACAAATAGATTGTTAATCACCATAGTGGAAAGTGTTGTTTTTTTTTTTCAGTATAAGTTTTTATTTATGATGCATATTCTAGCCCTGTAGTCTTACGCGTACATGTGTGTGACATTACAGGCACATTGTTGTATGTGGCCATATAACGTACGACTCCGTGGCCAACTTCCTGAAGGATTTCCTACATAAGGACAGAGAAGATGTGGATGTGGAAATTGTCTTCATACACAAGTAAGCCGACACCTGGATTGTTGAAGTTGACACTTACTGATTATAGCTACAAGCTCCTAGTATTGTCAGTGTTTTGAATTTCAACATTTTCTTGAATTACAAAAAAAAAATCTTAGAAGCTAGAACTTAGTAAATTTTGTTGTGTAGAACTGTCAGAGAATGAGGAGAAATGTGTTGGTTGCCATGCTTGCTTCTAAGATAGATCATTAAATGCCATATAATTACTTTCCTGTAAATCTGTAGTGGTCTTGTTCATCCAGGATAGGTTAGACGGTGTCTATGTATTCTTAAAAACTCTGTCTGGAGTGCAGTCATATAATTCCTTGGGTTTCTTCACATTCCTATAATTTCATTATCATTTGTATTAGATGGGTAACAGAATCTCTTTACCCTATACCTCATGAATATTCATATACAAATTTAGGACTTAAGGAATATTCATTCCACTTTAAATGGTATATAAAACAAGGGATTTTCTACATACCCAGTATACAGCCATTATAATTAATCACAAACAGTTTGTATATCAGAGAAATTAATATTCTGTTTGTTGCTGTCTTGAAAGGATCTTGAAGATAGTTTGTAAGAAATTGTGCATCCTGTGCAAACGTTTTCACACTTTTGCAAGATGCAAAGGATTAATCATCAACTGGGCCTGTGCACAGAAACTTCTGCAGAAGGCTTATATCTGCTAAAGACTCAAACAAGCTATAAAGAAAATAACTCAATGTTAAAACTCCACTGATAAATGTACATTTGCATTGGAATTTATTGTAGATGTTTTAATTTTGTAATACAGTCATGTATTTGCAGTGAAAATATTTTTATCTAATAATAAATAAAATCAGATTCACCTTCATGTCTGAGTGAATAACCAGCTTGAAATATGCCGCCATTGTGTGACCGCATTCTTGGATTTTCTTCCTAACCATTACAATTTTTACTTAATTTGAATAACATTTTTTTTTTCAAGGTGAATAATTGAAATCTGGAATAGTCAAATGAAAATAAAAATCAATGTTTGCTTACCAAAATTTCCTAGTGCAATATGGTAAAATCATGCATCTACCACACACAGAACTTCTTGATTGTCAAGTTTGGAAGATTTTATGATTTCTGTTTAGTTTATGTAGTCAAACAACTTTATGTACAGTTTCAAGCTAATTCATTGTACTTTTGTGTGATCTGGTTCTGCTCTGTTTGCCATTGTTTGATAACCCTGAATTTCTCAAATGGACTTAGCTGGCATCTTTTTTGGAACTGTCCATTATCAATTTTAGGGATAACAAGATGAAAACTTGTAGTTGGTCAGCCAACAGTAAACAGCCAGGCCAGCCTGGCTCTTTACTGGTGGCAAAGGTTAGCACTTACAGTTCCAGCAGGGTAAGGGTTAACTAAGCATTCTCTCAAACCATGTCACACCAGTTCAAGGATATTACATACTGCCAGGGAGGACAATGTAAGTGTCACCTACCCCTGCAGTCTAAAAGTAATGTAAATAAACACGCAACAGCACTACTTGATTAAAACTCAGAACCATATTTTTTTTTTTTAATACATAATTTTAAAATCAATTTTAAGCTCCAATTCAGATATTGAAATCCCAATTAAGCTACATTCATTTTTGAATTTGAGATCATACTTAAAGAATCTGAGCTGCATGGTGCCTGGTATATTAACTGGAGGGAGACCCTGAATCAATAAAACAATGTAAAACCTTGCCGCTCACTACAATGATTGCTTTGTCTGCCTATGAAACACCTGCGGTCACTAAGGCAAGCACATTAATGGTGAAGGAATCACCCAGTCACTAACCTTGGTTATCCAAAACATAGGGACCTTCATTTTAAATCCAATAAGGCATGTGTTTGAATAACCCAGCTCAAGATCATTATTGGTTTTTGAGGCAAAATTGCAGTTATAATTATACAATGCACATAACTGATAATCATTCTAATGAATATCCTAAAATGTTACAGCAACTAATGATTGGTATTTAGCACAATCTTTCAATTCAAAAATTATATATGTTTGTTAAATCCGAACTCCAGAACTTCACTTGAAATATGTTATCAGATACCAAAATGTCATAACAAGTCTATATGAGGCAAAAAGGTAAGAGGTTAAAAAAAAAAAAAAAAAAAGGACAGGCATCAAACCAACACAAAATGTAAGCAGCCGTCTCCTGTCCACATAAAACATTATGATAATTAATCCCCTGCCACGAAGCGGGAGCAGGGTTATAGGAATGGCCTTCGTCTGTCTGTCTGTCTGTCTGTCTGTCTGTCTGTCTGTCCGTCCGTCCGTCCGTCCGTCCGTCCGTCCGTCCGTCCGTCCTTAATGTTTTCGTGTACGCTCTATATCTCCTATACCGCTTGAAGGATTTTAATGAAACTTGCCTCAAATATAAATATAATTGAGATGATATGCAGGACACAGGTGGCAGCCATGTAGGCTCAAGGTCAAGGTCATACCAAAAGGTTATGTGAATGAACCTTCAGTTTCCATTTCAATTTCGTGTCCGCTCCATATCTCCTATACCCCTTTTAGTTTTTTCATGAATCTTGCCTCAAATATATATCTAATTGAGACGATGTGCAGAATATAGGTTGCAGTCATGTTGGCTCAAGGTCAAGGTCACACTTGAGAGTCATGTGTTTGAACCTTCTATTTCCTTACAATTTCATGTCCGCTCCATATCTCCTATACCCCTTGAAGGATTTTAATGAAACTTGCCTCAAATATAAATATAATTGAGATGATGTGCAGGACACAGGTGGCAGCCATGTAGGCTCAAGGTCAAGGTCATACCAAAAGGTTATGTGAATGAACCTTCAGTTTCCATTTCAATTTCGTGTCCGCTCCATATCTCCTATACCCCTTTTAGTTTTTTCATGAATCTTGCCTCAAATATATATCTACTTGAGATGATGTGCAGAACATAGGTTGCAGTCATGTTGGCTCAAGGTCAAGGTTACACTTGAGGGTCATGTGTTTGAACCTTCTATTTCCTTACAATTTCATGTCCGCTCCATATCTTCTATACCCCTTGAAGGATTTTAAGAAAATTTGCTTCAAATATAAATATAATTGAGATGATGTGCAGAACACAGGTTGCAGCCATGTCAGCACAAGGTCAAGGTCACACTTGAAGGTCAAGTGTTTGAACCTTCAATTTTAATTTACAATTTTGTGTCCGCTCCATAACTCCTATACTCTTCGAGGGATTTTAATGAAACATGCCTCAATTATAAACCAAATTGAGGAAATATGCAGAACACAGGTGACAGTCATGTTGGCTCAAGTTCAAGGTCACATTTGATGGTTCAGTGTTCATTCCTGGATATTTTTGTCTCCATGCTATATTTTCTGAACAACGGAAAGTTTTTCATAAGTCAACTACATCAAAATGTGGGCAGAAGCAGGGCAATTTCCATTAGAGGAAAAGCATGTCTCCTCTGTCAGTGGCGGGGGATATAGCTGTCCTTTGGACTGCCTTGTTCATATTATTATGACAGTACCTCTTCATTTTCAGAAAGTAATTAATGTTTTGTCTGGAAGTTTAGATAGTAGGTGTGAAAATTATAGGCATCCATTGACACAGGTTAGGCCAAGTTTTTCTGTAAACCCAGGTAGTTATTTTTAGCTCACATGAGCACAACGTGCTCAAGGTGAGCTTTTCTGATCGCCTTTTGTCCGGCGTCCGTCGTCCGTCGTCCGTGCGTGCGTCCGTGCATCCGTCCGTGCGTCCGGCGTCAACAATTGCTTCAAACAACATCTCCTCCTAAACGGCTTGGCCAATTTGAAAAATATTTTGCAGGAATGTTCCTTGGATGAAGCTCTACTAAAGTTGTATAAATGGTTCTGGTCCATCGCATAATTAGGTCACAGGAGCTAAAAATAGATTTTAAAAATGAAAATTTAAAAAATCTTCTTCTCTGAAACCACAAGGCCTAGCCTTTTGATTTTTGGTATGTAGCATGATCTTATGACTCTCTACCAGGATTGTACAAATTATGACCCTGGGGTCAAAATTGGCCCCGCCCCCGGGGGTCACTTGATTTCACATAGGCTAATTTAGGAAAAACTTGAAAAAATCTTCTTCTCCGAAACCACAAGGCCTAACCTTTTGATTTTTGGTATGTAGCATCATCTTATGGGCCACTACCAAGATTGTACAAATCATAGCCCTATGGTGATAAATGACCCCGCACCAGGGGTCACTTGTTTTACATAGAGTTATATAGGAAAATCTTAAAAAATCTTCTTCCATGAATGCATAAGGCCTAGAGCTTAGATATTTGGTATGAAGCATCATCTTATGGGCCACTACCAAGATTGTACAAATCATAGCCCTATGGTGATAAATGACCCCGCACCAGGGGTCACTTGTTTTACATAGAGTTATATAGGAAAATCTTAAAAAATCTTCTTCTATTAATCCATAAGGCCTAGAGCTTAGATATTTGGTATGTAGCATCATCTTATGGGCCACTACCAAGATTGTACAAATCATAGCCCTATGGTGATAAATGACCCCGCACCAGGGGTCACTTGTTTTACATAGAGTTATATAGGAAAATCTTAAAAAATCTTCTTCTATTAATCCATAAGGCCTAGAGCTTAGATATTTGGTATGAGCATCATCTTATGGGCCACTACCAAGATTGTACAAATCATAGCCCTATGGTGATAAATGACCCCGCACCAGGGGTCACTTGTTTTACACAGAGTTATATAGGAAAATCTTAAAAAATCTTCTTCTATGAATCCATAAGGCCTAGAGCTTAGATATTTGGTATGTAGCATCATCTTATGGGCCACTACCAAGATTGTACAAATCATAGCCCAATGGAGATAAATGACCCCACACCAGGGGTCACTTGTTTTACATAGAGTTAAATAGGAAAATCTTAAAAAATCTTCTTCTATGAATCAATAAGGCCTAGAGCTAAGATTTTTGGTATGTAGTAGCATCTAATGGTTCATTACAAAGATTTTCAAAGACTTGGCCCTACGGTGATAAATGACCCTGCGCCCAAGTCTTCTCTGAAACCATATGGCCCATTGCTTAGGTATTTGGTGTGTAGTATTGTCAGGGGTAAAATGTTTTAGATTAAGTTATATCAGAATCCTTGTCTGTTTAAAAACCTTGACATCAGTTGAAGCAATGGTACTCAGGTGAGCGATTCAGGGCCATCATGGCCCTCTTGTTATAAAAGTAATCAGAACAATTAAAGTAGGCCTGTTTTCTCAAATAGAATGTTGTGGAGTAGCAGGACTTCAACTGTAGTTGGTAATTCATTTTTAACCCTTTACTTCATTAATATTCATGTAGAAATATATAAATTAATAATAATTAATTGAGCTTTAACTGGTATATGAAATAGTGGATTTTTCTTTGATCTGCAGGCTGTGTAGAATCTGAAGTACAATATTGTGTAAGCAAACAGAGGAAACACTGATCCTATAGGAGCTGCTGTATTCTGATTGCCAATATGTCAAAATGAGTCTATATGAAGTAAAGGGTTAAATAACTCAAATCTAATAAGAATGAATGTCAAATATTGGTGTTAGATGTAAATGGTATAGGTTTCATATCACTGCATTGATATGAGTTTATAATTTTTTAGAGATCTTTGAAAAGTTCAATCGTACTGCACGTCTGATTGTGTTAATGTCATGCAAACTTCCCAAAGTAAGGGGTATATAGAAATCACCATGCTTCATTGCTGTAATGATAACACTTGGGTTTCCCTAGACTAGACATTGACACAAGACCAATTTACACAACAGGGTCGTAGCTTGGCTTCACTGAGTACATGTATGTAGGTACATTAATTAATTGTGTACCGCCTGGGACCTGGTGGGGAAATTTGGATATTTGCAAGGCTGCAGGATTAATCTGGTTGTTGTGTGGATTTTCTAGTTATTACGACTTACACTGATTTACTACTGACCAAACATACTCATTAGTAGCCATTACATTATGATACTGAATTACATTACTCTCAATCATTACGTTCTGAGAACACACTTAAGCCTAGATCTATCGTATCTAAGCCTAAATCTATCGTATCTAAACACTTCATTTTATGAATCTGCATTAATGTTTCATGTGTGTTTGAAATACACCCATGACTGACATTAAAATTATATATTCTGTTATTTGCTTCATGTCCGGACAATTTTATGCTCTTAACTGCACAATTAACATTTGATTTAATTTTAATATTGCACTAGACTCCAAGTTTTCTATGGAAACAAAATTCACTGTTCTTATATAGAAAATGGCTAGCATGTGTTATTCAAACAATGAAACCTATGTTCCTATGGATGTCCTGTTGATTAATTCCCAATCATAAAAAGGTAGATTTTCATAACAAAAAATAAATAAATAAACAACAAGATTTCACTCTTGAGCATTGTCATATCGATGCATAAATTATACAATTAGAACATAAAGTTTCATGCATGAATGCATATGCATTAGAAAAAAAACTGAAGTCTATGAGGCAATGTGCAATTTTCAAGCTAAACTATTAATTGTTTTAAGTCTGATTTCTAACTACATTTCAATTAATTAATTTCCTAATCCATCTTTCTCAACTATTAATAAAATATTTGCCCCTAATCACTTAAGCATCCAAAGGAAAAATGTAAATGTATTTTGTAAATGTATTTTGCCTTTGTTTTAAAATCCAAATATCATTAAGCAGAATGGTTAATAATCCTAAGGCGTGTCTTAAAAGGAATTGTGTATCCCACCCTCCTCTCAAGTTCCATGAAATATAGCGAGTCTTGATCAGCCATGTTGTGTTTTAAATTCAAGCATCAAGAAACATAAGCTTAATATCCAGCATCAACATTGTATTTTATTATACATCATAGATAAACTATGGTAGGATGGCCAAGAGACTGTTTTATTTTGTACTGTTGGTGTGTTTAGTATACGCGGACACAATTTCGTAAAATGTGAAAAAATATAAGAAATCCTCTGTTCAGGCTTACAACTCACTGCATTACATTCTCTCACTTCAGTTTTATTTTTAATTTATTTCGATTTTAGTATGTTTATTTTTTTCATCTTAGAGAAATAGGTGTAGGCATGTGCCTGGTGTGCCTAAAGGAAACTACGCCAGTACACAAGGTCACAAGAGTTGAAAGTACGTGTTTTAGACTGGACTCTAATTATGTGACCTTTTTCACTAGTAGACTATATGAAATAGGGATGACATGGGCTAGAGGATTTGTATTTACATTTACCCAAGTTTTTTCCCTGCAAAGTCAATGCCACAGACCATAGCTCCTTTTATATCATTTCCATTATATTGCAGCCTGCAGCCTATGGATGAAAGAGGTGTGAGATAAGTTGCTTTTATCTCACAATTAGTGCACTCTGTTGTATTGATGAAATAATCCTATCAGATGTTCCTCAGAATCTAAGCTGTCCTAGGAAGATAAAACTAATTAGTGATGGCATCATCAATGACCCATAATTCTTCTCACAAAGATCTAGTCTCATGTCACATGTGCAAACTACATGTAGTAATGAGTGGCTGTGTACAGCCATGGTTATCACGAAGAGCACCAAGTTGATTTTTTCCACTGTCTGTTGCAGGACCCTGCCTGACCTTGAACTAGAAGGGCTGTTGAAACGCCACTTAACACAGGTGGAATTCTTTGAGGGCACAGTCATGGATGCAAATGACCTTGAACGAGTAAAGGTAATCTATACTAGCAGTCATTATGTAATCAACATTTTATGCTACCATTGTGACTAATAGATTGACCTACCATGGGTTAGCTTCAGGTGAGACCAGGGAGTGGCCCATCACTGTAACTACTAAAGTCACACAGTCAGATCCATATCAATATTGATTCTTGAACCCAGTGGGTAGGATCAATTAATTATTACTATTGATTGTCAAACGCTTGCAATACTGAAATATATTTTCTTATACGGGCTAACATGAAAAACAGATCCTCCAGCTTGTGAAGGTCCAACACTATATCAAATCTGTACATCTTGATAATAACATTTCCATTTCTTTTGTAAATATCCATGAATTTTTAATTTAGAATTGCATAATTTGTTCATGTAAGCAATTGCTGAATTAAAAAATTTCTTTACTTTGTTGATAAACAGTCAAACATGGTAGAAGGAGGAGGCCATATTTGGCAATTGAAGGCAGATGACTAGTTAAGGGCGTATGTGACAGTTTGCTACATTTTCTATATAGACAAAGACGGAAAATTCAAACTGTACTATAGATTTGTTTAAAATTTGCATGATTATAGAGAATCATAAAAGAAACATTTTTATGGAAAAAATAGGGGTCACCGTCCTTTTTAATTAATCTGCCCCTGACTGATATTTTATCACTTTTAGGCCATATTTAAGAGCAGATAACTCAAATAATGGCAAACAACACCTCATAAGGTTTCAAAATCAATGTTCAGTACTTTATTTCCTGTCTCTGTACAAAAATTGTAGAAATTTATCATTTAAATTAAATATATATCATTTTTCCTCAAACTGTCTCCCCTTTTTTAAAAAAGGCAATATATTTACAATTTTAAACATAACAGAACTTCTATAAGATCAATTGGTTTCAAATTTTGCATAATGACTTGAAATGAAATCACAAACATTAATAAGAAAGAATATAAGGTATCAGTAATATTTATTTTGAGTTATCTGCCCTTGAATATGGCCTTAAAGTGCTAAAATATGACTTTCAGTGGCAGATAATTCAAAAAGTAGGATGGTGACCCCCATTTCTTTTTCCATAAAAATGTTTCGTTTATGATTCTTTTTAATCATTAAAAAATCTTTAGAACAATTTAGATTTCCTTCTTTGTCAATATAGAAAATGAAACAAACTTAACCCTTTCCCTCATATAGACTCATTTTGACGCACTCAATAGGTACCACATAAAGCCTGATCTGCAGAAAACCACAGTTAAACCTTACCAAATTTAATTATAAAATCCTCATTTTCAGACCACTGAGGAGCAGCGAACAGCATAAAACCTGATCAGCCTGCGAGTTACTCGCAGGCTGATCTGGTTTTATGCTGTTCGCATAGGTCTTTTCATGGTGTCCTCTATGAGGGAAAGGGTTAAAGGGGTTAATCAGTGAAACTTATAGCTGATAGAGCATAGTGTACATTACATTTTTTTCTGAAGTAGATTTATATACAATTCATTTTTGTATAATTTACATTTCTGTAGATTTTTTAATTAATTATGACTGTTATTTATTAACAAATGAGATAGTGGGTCTTCATATGGAGTTGTTGATTTCCAATGTTCATAGAACTAGAATAATGATTATCTATGGAAAAATGCATTGGCTCAGGATAAGTTTAAGGATGCTGTTACTGCTGATAACTTATTTTTAAGTAATGCCTAACATACATTTCATTGCAAAAACCAAATAATAAGTTTACAGGCACCGGCAGCACTGTATTACCTTGAAACAAGGGGTATTGGTACTTTGTAATTTTGTATAGGGATGTAGATTGACCTGAAAATAAGGGATCCAAGAATATTTGCTAAATAACAATTCTATCATACTGAGAGGATACATACAACTTGTCAGTCTGACAGCTATAATTGTTACAAACCAAACATTTTTATTGAGTTGTCCCTTTTTTTTTTCTTCAAAAAAGTAAGCTTAAGTAAGTTAGATATGTACATTAGTTGTGCATTTTTTCATGACCACAGTTTTCTTGTTGCTGCCATGCTTATATAACAAGTTGGTACTGTAGAAATAGTTATCACTTACAGCGATACCTTTATTTCAATGAAGGATTTCATTCATTATTCACATGGTAATAAACATGGTGCCATGTTCCATAAGGTCAAAGGAATTTCAGTATACAAAAGAATTGTGACAATATATATATCAATTAACACCTCACCTGACCTAGTGACTCTGACAGAGTCATAATGGTACTCAATGAAGTGATTTAAGATATAATACCACCTCAAAGATCTGATTATAATCTCTGACTCACTTAACCCTTTCCCTCATATAGACTCATTTTGACGCACTCAATAGGTACCACATAAAGCCTGATCTGCAGAAAACCACAGTTAAACCTTACCAAATTTAATTATAAAGTCCTCATTTCCAGACCACTGTGGAGCAGCGAACAGCATAAAACCTGATCAGCCTGTGAGTTATGTTGTTCACATAGGTCTTTTTATGGTTTACTTTATGAGGGAAAGGGTTAACATACTGACCGCTTCTTGTTCATATGGACACACATGTTCTGACACCTGTCTGGACACTGACCCCAAAAACTGGCTGTAGTGTCTCTTTAAAGCACTGCACTGTGGTCATTCAGGGACACTGGCCTGGCTGTTAACACCATGTCTGACTGACTGATAACGTTGTTTAATTAGGGTCCATCTGCCTGTTCGGCTTTGTGGGCGGACCCCGGGGTGTGACCCATCACCCCTATAAAATAAAATTTTGTAGCCTGAAGTGGGTCAGATTTGGAAGTTAATCTGTAATTCACAGATTTATGTCTGCGCTAATATACCAGTGTCATAAATAGTGACCTATCAATAGACTTAGAGTTTAGGTTTGCTTCAAATCTTACTTAGTGCAAAATGATACTTAATTACTTAGGAAGGTATTTCATCTTTCTTATATCACTCATGAAAATACCTTAATAGGTAATTCCTAACATTTCTCGTTAGTTTTGTTCAGGTTATCTTAGGTATTAACTTAAATATTGTGTGAAGCAAGAAGGATTGAAAGTCTTCCTAAGTAAGATTTTAAATTTTACTTGGTACTTAGTATGAAGGAATTTGATCAAGGTTTCCATCAACAGGCTGGACTGTTAATAATGCCACTATTTTTTATTTTTTCTGAAAGAGATGATTTCCATGGACCATACTTTGTGCATTCGCATATGAGAACGAGTAAAAAGGGTTTAATGCATGATACATGTCACAAATTTAACCTGTATGAAGGGTGTGATATCTCAAGCAAATTTGATAATGGCTGTTGTCTAACCAATAGATCAAGAGTTATTGTCTTTCAAATATTAGAAAGTTGAACAATGCATCTCTGTTTATTCTCTAGCATCTGGATTTCTCAAACAATCATCATCAAAGTTGTTGACATTGTTAATTAATGGCCATAATCTCTCAGTCAAGTTTAATTGTGGCCGATTTGATCCATTATGTTAAAAGTTATGACCTTTGACTTAATATTGCACAATGCCTGATTTCCCTTTGTTTACTCTCTAGCATTCTTATTCAAACCTATTCACAATATAAATGAAATTTCATTAAAATCAGTTTTACTCAAGTAATTGATTTAGGGCTTTCACAGCTATCTTACTCATGAAATAATTTAATACAGACGTGATATAATACCTCAATTAGAAATGCTATTTAAAAAATGCCTTAAATACTGAAATATTACCATAAAATGCAATAAAACTGCAATGAAATGCATGTTCCTATAAACTTAATTACTGTGCATGTCCCACCATTGGTAGCTGTATTTGTGCTACAGATCAAGGATGCTCATGCATGTCTAGTCCTGGCCAACAAATACTGTACAGATCCCGACCAGGAGGATGCCTCCAACATCATGAGGGTCATCTCCATCAAGAACTACCATGCTGACATCAAGGTCATCGTCCAGCTCCTCCAGTACCACAATAAGGTCAGTGGACCAGTCCTCATCACCTTTCATTTGACCTATTATCATTATAAAGTTATTGCCCTAGTATTATGAAAGTTTTTTAGCTCACCTGAGCACAACGTGCTCAAGGTTAGCTTTTGTGATCGCCCTTTGTCCGATGTGCGACCTGCGTCTTGCGTCAACAATTTGGGTTGTTAACACTTTAGAGGCCATATTTTTAGGCCAATCTTCATGAAACTTGGTCAGAATGTTTGTTTTAATAAAATCTTGGACAAGTTCGAATTTGGGACATGTGGGCTCAAAAAGTAGGTCATGAGGTCAAATCTTAGAAAAACCTTGTTAACACTCTAGAGGCCACATTTTTGGCCCAATCTTCATGAAACTTGGTCAGAATGTTTGTTTCAATAAAATTTTGGACAAGTTCAAAGTTGGGTCATGTGGGGTCAAAAAGTAGGTCATGAGGTCAAATCTTAGAAAAACCTTGTTAACACTCTAGAGGCCTTATTTTTGGCCATATCTTCAAGAAACTTGGTTGGAATGTCTGTTTCCATAATATCTTGGGACAAGTTTGAAGTTGGGTCATGTGGGGTCAAAAAGTAGGTCCATATGAAATATCCAACATATGTTGCTCATTTATAATCAGATGAGCGATTCAGGGCCATCATGGCCCTCTTTTTTTTTCTTTTTTTTTTCATTGTTCATACTCAAATCAGATTTCAGGTTTTCAAAAGCAACCTTATAAAATTGTGTGACAAAATATGTTAAAAGCAGTGATACCCAGGTGACCATAATATATAGCCTGCTTGGCTTTTTTGTTTGGTTAAGGGTTAATCTAATTCAGCTTGAGACATGTATTTCAGGCTAATCTTTTGTCTTTACATACTTTGAGATTTGTAAGAGCTATATATGATGATACTTGTGTGTTTT
>CM037778.1:55546849-55596849 GCA_021229015.1 Solen grandis
CCAGGCATACCTCCTGAACATTCCCAGCTGGGACTGGAAGAGAGGTGATGACGCTGTCTGTATAGCTGAGCTCAAACTGGGCTTTATTGCTCAGAGCTGCCTGGCTCCTGGCTTCTCAACACTGATGGCTAACTTGTTTACTATGAGGTCCTACAAACCTGTGAGTTGTCTGCCTGCAGGCAGTGTGTTCCATATTATGAAAAATTTTGTTCTAGCCTTAAGAAATATGTAGATATTAATTCTCCCATTTTCTCATGTGAAAGAATATCCTTAAATCCTTAAATGTTAGGTTTCTTTTTCTATCTTCTCAGCTAAATGTAAGCATTAAAAACTTGTTAGCAAGTTCTTCATAGGTGCCCCTAATTATTCTCTTTCATGATAGTATAAGCAAATAACAACTTTTCCAATCTTCTATCATAATCATTAAAACATAGTGATTTCTCCTTTCAAGGAATCTGTCAAAGTGTTAAGCTTGTCTACCACTTTATTTAATGCAAAGATTCAAATGTTCATGACTCTATCATTGATATAACCAATTTTAGTTGAAACAATTCAGTAATAATTTGATATGATAGTCATTGGCTATAAACTTATTCATTTTCAATCTATTAATAAGTTAAAAAAAAATAATTTTGAAACAGTTACCTATTACTGTAAACACGCATGTATTGTGCGCTCTCATGTATAGTGCACATCCCAAGTTTGAGGTTCAAAACCTTGGTAAAAATCTATTTCCCTTCTATAATGCTCACTCATTTTTTATACATCGAGGAGGCGACCATTATGTTTAGCGGCGGGTGTTTTGCAGATATTCTATTGAACTACAGGTAACAAAAGTTCTACTGCTTCCCTCAGTCATGCGATGATTATAATTCACACCTCTTGTATCCATATTCAGCTTGCACTGTTACGTTAATATTCATTATGGCCTTAAGTTTGAGAAATTGTCTTCAAATGTTGACACCTTTTTGCTTGTTTGTTGCAAGTTCCTTTCCAATTGGAATTTGAGTACACAATTATCTTTAACCAAACAGCTCTTTCCAAAATGGAACTAACTAGCTATCATCTGAATGTACTAAAAACAATCAACTGATTGTATAATCGTAACATAATGACAGTCATGGTTTGTCTCAGTAATGAAGATGCGAATATGGCATTTGACTTTTTGTCGTCAATGAATTATTATGTAAAGTACAATATAGTACTTAACGAGTTCTTGGTAATTCAAAGCGATATATAAATGAGAATAATGATTTCGTTAGCATTTATTTCACAATTATATTAAAGAAATCATAAATAGACAACAATTTTCTGGCAAGTATATAATTATGATCAGGGTCTCTTTAACCCTTTCCCTCATAGAGGAAACCATGAAAAGACCTATGCGAACAGCATAAAACCAGATCAGCCTGCGAGTAACTCGCAGGCTGATCAGGTTTTATGCTGTTCGCTGCTCCTCAGTGGTCTAGAAATGAGGATTTTGTAATTAAATTTGGTAAGGTTTAACTGTGGTTTTCTGCAGATCAGGTTTTATGTGGTACCAATTGAGTGCGTCAAAATGAGTCTATATGAGGGAAAGGGTTAATACTAGGCCCTGTATATATAGAGATCCTGATATGATAAAGCTTTAATACCAATTTAAAATGTAAATACAATCATATTGACTTTGCCGATCGCCAATATGGCTTCCTAGTGGGTGGGGTAAAATATGGAAACACTAAGAAAAAACTGAATTCTCATGTATTGTGCGCACCCCTTCTCAGAAATCGATATCCAAATCATAGAAATGTGCACAATATACGCGTGTTTACGATAGTCAGTTAAAAAACAACTTATTTTTGAAGCAGTTATGTTTTAAAATAAAATAACATGAAAACAGATTTCCTTGTTTATGCATCTCTAAAGAAAAATGGCAACTGGAAAATATTTTTGGTTATAGAAATTAAAAGATTTTTGAACTTGTTATTAAATGCTGGGTGTGTAGATGTTTATGCCAACATAAATTATATATCTGGTGCATATGTTGTCTGTGTACAGTCCGTGACAATGCAGCAGTGGCAGAATGACTACATGCGAGGGACGGCCATGGAAATGTACACCGAGTTTCTCTCCAGCTCCTTTAATGGACTTACCTTTCCAGAGGCTGCGGAGTAAGTATATTATTGGCTACACAGTCAATTTGTACTGTATCTTGTACTGGATTGTGTATTAACCCTGTACCTCATGAATAGTCATGTACAAATTTATGAAATGATGAATATCTATTGGCTGAACATTATATGATATATGCAACAATGGATTTCTTTGCTGTGAAGACTGTAGAATCTGAGCTTCAGTATTGTATGAGCTAAAAGAGGAGACCCTCAGACCTGGGTCTGTTTTGTTTGTCAATGCATTAAAATTTGTCTGTATGAAGTAAAGGACTAACTATATTCCTACATACAAAGTTAAGGTATGTAGAAGTGAGATTGTTGATTCATATGTATGTTCTTACATATCCAGATGAGAACTCTTGAAAAGATAGATGATTACAATGATATTGAGTATATGCAAACAGGTCAGGTTTAAGTTTGTTTACAATTATCCATTCTTTATGATACTATTTTCCCTTTTCTGCTCAGGCTTTACACACAAAAATCGTGCTAACTTGGGTTCATAATAAACTTAAACAATTTTTAAAGCATCCTTTCCATGACAGTTGTTGTAGTATGCTGAATGTGAGTTAGTTGTCATCATGGCTACCATCTTAATATTTCCTCTCTGGAACTAGAAGTAAGAATTTTGATTCATTTGATACAAATGGCCATCATATGACTTTCTCAAGCTAGTTTTTTTTTATATAATCTATATAGAAAATATAAAAATTTGTTTTCTCTGAAACCGATGGTAAGAATTTAATTTTTGTTTTGCACAAATGATCACCTTGGCTCTCTACCATAAGTGTGCTCTATAATGATTAATCAATAAGTGTGTTCTATAATGATTAATCAATAAGTGTGCTCTATAATGATTAATCAATAAGTGTGCTCTATAATGATTAATCAATAAGTGTGCTCTATAATTATTAATCAATAAGTGTGCTCTATAATGATTAATCAATAAGTGTTCTATAATGCTTAATCTCTGGTAGGTGATCTAGGAATACTAAGGCCCACTTGAGTTTTGTAAATAAAGTTATAAATGACAGTCACTAGAGTTTGCCTCACTGGTACAATTGGAAAACTACCAAGTATTTATTTGAACACATAGAAGGTTTCAAGAAATAACCTACCTGATGCTGGGTCATTCTTTAGTACCATACCAGTTTTCCTGATTGTTTACTGTTTTCTACCCATCAGTACTTGTGATAGACACCCAAACATAGAATAATTTCTTCGTGATCATACACCTTAGTTTATTTTAAACTTATTTTCTTAAATCAGTTGAAAAATGCAACTAATATACTAATCCATCTTGACCCCATTGCTGGCATTGGGGTTTGAACCCATAATTATGAGATTTGCAGTCAGGTATGTTAGTACTGGACATGGCAACGCCTCAGTTGCAAAACATGACACATGCAGGTGGTGTTATTATTCTCCTCAGGTTGTGTTTCTCCAAACTCAAGTTGCTGCTATTAGCAATAGAGGTGCGGTCAACTGAGAACAAGGAGAGCACACTGGCCATCAACCCGGGATCCAAGATCAGGCTAGAGACTGCCACACAGGGATTCTTTATAGCTGAGTCTGCAGAGGAGGTGAAAAGGTAAACCATTTGCACAGTCACTAGCATCTCTCAGGAGACACATTCAAACTTGCCTCCACAATTTGATATCTCCAGTCAAAACCACTATATAATGACTCTATAAAATGGCCTACTGTTCAGCAGGTCACAATCCACCTTTATCAGCCAAGATAGGCTGTTTTGATTTGTCTGATTCTGTATGCCATGTTACCATGCATCACACCCTCTTCCCTTTCATCTGGCTTGTCCCTTTGAGTCAGAACCAGATGTTTGCACTTATTTGTGTTAATTACTTGCTGAACGTTATTGCCACTTGCCATACTATTATACTGGTGACTGTTTATCAAATACAATAAAAGTCCTGCTACTTTCACTTCAGCCATTAGGTTCAGATTACTGGTCAGTCAAAGGTCTACCTTACAAATATTATATTGAGGAGCAACCTTGTGAAACTTACATTCATGAACAGATAAAACATTTGCTTGTATAATAGTTTTACTCTGTGAGATAACGTAGTAAATCAATGAGAACTTCAATAGTTTAGATTTACTTATCTTGCTGGAAGTTATTATAATGATCATATTCGAGGTTGAAGTTAATAATGTCTGTGGCACTCACAGTTCCTTTTTGAATTATTTTTAGGCAAATAAACTTTTATCACTTAAAAATCAACATACTGTTTATATGAACATCTGTAGCTATGATATACAAAACACATTTGTGTTAGTTTCACATTATGCTGTTACAAAGAGGAATATTTTACTTACTCTCATGAGATATTGAAGTAAAAGACCTTTGTTATTTTGATGTATACTAAAGGCAAGTAATAATCCCATTTCAGTTTATTGAGATAGATGAATAATGTCAAGTTAGGACCTGACTGTAATCACGTCATTTGATGCAAATTTACTGTAACATTTGTTTATTGTATTCTGTTTTACTGTTGTATATATTACATAAATAGAAAACTGTAGCCTAGTGTCTTCAAAATGAATTTTATATATATCAACTTTTTGAGTTAATCTTAGTTACCGGTATTCTAAGTTATAGCTTTTTTTCCTTCTAATAAATTGATAAAAATTAATGGGTATTGTTTTGCAGCTGTAATCATAGGATGATAGATTAATTTTGGTTTTATATAAATTGTCTTAAAAAAACTTAACATAAGAAAACCATACCTTGATGTTCCAGAGCCTATTACTACTGTAAAAGTTGTCATGGGGATATCTCAGACATACGAGCAATCAAGAAATGCCGTTGCAGACCATGTAAGTATCTGTCTGTATTGTGTTGACCAGGTCATATATGACATCACTGTCTGAAGTGTGGAGTGAGCACTGCCCACATAAGCATGTTTGTGTCCATGAGAGTGTCCGCATTTGTCAATAATTACTAAATACTAAACGAACATATTAAACTGTTATTTATTATTTTGAACAGTATAATATGTTACTTGAATAATAATGACCTGAGGTCAACTGGTTGTGTACAGTAACTTCAGAACTGAAGTCTATCAATACGTACCTACCATGGGTCAAATCCTGAAAATAACAAGATGAATTTAAGTTGAAATTATTTGATTTAAAATTGACATCTGAGCTCATACTTATATATGGTGGACAAGAACCACAAGCAAGTCTGGTCATATTGTATTTTTTTTCAAACTGAAGGTACAGTTATTTCAGTGGTTATCCTTGGAAAGTATATTGCAAGTATATTAAATATGAAAAAAAAGAGTCTAGTAGTTACAATCTAGTGTAAGTTAAATTCAGTAAGAAATCATCAAAGAGAAGATAATGCAATGAACTTCATTTTCAGTAAGATAATATAAAAGGGAAATCAACCCAATGCACATTACATTGAGCAGTGGCATGTCTTGAGTGCATTTTATTGATACTGAACTTTTATTTGTGCATGTTGCGTGTGATTGTGCAGAGTAAGTGACTGGACTGACTGCAGTCATGATGTGTGCTGGTGTGCTCTGAGGCATCTGTTACACATACACAAGGCCCATAACTCTGCATATACACACAGCTATTCATTTTCTCTGATTGTAACATACTGAAGGCTTTGTTTGCTTTGAGCAATGGATAGAAACTTCAGTATTAGTCTGTAAAGATATTTTTGTAAATATGTTTTGTTTTGTTTTAAGCAAAGAAATCACCTAAACTAAGGATTACTTAATGTGGTAACTTCCACATATTGATTATTTATGTTAAGGTTATTTATTATGATATAAATATTCTGTTTCATGCTGATAACCATAATGATATTACTTATATTTTCATATTCATTATCATTTGAGTCAGTTCCTCTACATGCTTATATCTCAATATACATATTTATCAAATCTTATTATACCCCCCCGCAACGAAGTTAGGGGGGGGTATACTGGAATCAGGTTGTCCGTCCGTCCGTCCGTCTGTCCGTCCGTCTGTCCGTCCGTCTGTAGACACAAAATTCTGCGGACTACTCCTCCTAAACTTCTGGAAGGATTTTGATGAAACTTGCTGGCAATGATCCTTAGACATTGTATTAGCGCGTTATCTATATAGCATTGAGTTACCTCCCCTATTTACCAAGTTATGCCCCTTTGATGATTTTTGCATTACAAACTTCTGCGGACTACTCCGCCTAAACTACTGGAAGGATTTTAATGATACTTGCTGTCAATGATCCTTAGACATTGTAGGCGCGTTATCTATATAGCATTGAGTTACCTCCCCTATTTACCAAGTTATGCCCCTTTGATGATTTTTGCATTACAAACTTCTGCGGACTACTCCTTCTAAACTACTGGAAGGATTTTGATGAAACTTGCTGGCAATGATCCTTAGACATTGTATCAGCGCGTTATCTATATATCATTTGGTTCCCTCCCCTATTTACCAATTTATGCCCCTTTGATGATTTTTGCATTACAAACTTCTGCGGACTACTCCGCCTAAACTACTGGAAGGATTTTAATGATACTTGCTGTCAATGATCCTTAGACATTGTAGAGCGCGTTATCTATATACATTGGTTACCTCCCCTATTACCAATTATGCCCCTTTGATGATTTTTGCATTACAAACTTCTGCGGACTACTCCGCCTAAACTACTGGAAGGATTTTAATGATACTTGCTGTCAATGATCCTTAGACATTGTAGCAGCGCGTTATCTATATAGCATTGAGTTACCTCCCCTATTTACCAAGTTATGCCCCTTTGATGATTTTTGCATTACAAACTTCTGCGGACTACTCCTTCTAAACTACTGGAAGGATTTTGATGAAACTTACTGGCAATGACCAGACATCTATATAGCATTGAGTTACCTCCCCTATTTACCAAGTTATGCCCCTTTGATGATTTTTGCATTACAAACTTCTGCGGACTACTCCTTCTAAACTACTGGAAGGATTTTGATGAAACTTGCTGGCAGTGATCCTTAGACATTGTATAAGCGCGTTATCTATTTAACCATTGGTTACCTCCCCTATTTCCAAGTTATGCCCCTTTGATGATTTTTGCTTTACAATTTTCTGCAGACTACTCCTCCTAAACTACTGGAGGGATTTCAATGAAACTTGCTGTCATTCAACCTTAGACATTGTAGTAGCGCTTTTTCTATATAACATTGGGTTTTGATTACCTCCCTTTTTTAAAGATATGTCCCTTTGATGGTATTTGTTTTACAATTTTCTTCCATTGATAGATTTCAGTGAATCTTAATGATATTTATCCATAGACATAGGTATATCCATAGGTATGTGTTACAAAGGATCACTAGATTTCTAGGTAGTTGGCACATATGTCCTCTGTATATTAAGATGGAGTGTTGCATACAAGAATTCTGATTTCATGCTCCAAAGCCATGTTTGACAAAAACACTTGCGGGGGGGTATTAGTAAGCCCTTAGGCGACAGTTCTAGTTCATATCCATATTTATCAGATCTCATTAATTTCCCATATTTATTGGATCTCATTAATTTCCATATTTATTGGATCTCATTAATTTCCCATATTTATTGGATATCACTAATTTCCATATTTATCAGATCTCATTAATTTCCATATTTATTGGATCTCATTAATTTCCCATATTTATTGGATCTCATTAATTTCCATATTTATCAGATCTCATTAATTTCCCATATTTATTGGATCTCATTAATTTCCATATTTATCAGATCTCATTAATTTCCCATATTTATTGGATCTCATTAATTTCCATATTTATTGGATCTCATTAATTTCCCATATTTATTGGATCTCATTAATTTCCATATTTATTGGATCTCATTAATTTCATATTTATCAGATCTCATTAATTTCCCATATTTATTGGATCTCATTAATTTCCATATTTATTGGATCTCATTAATTTCCCATATTTATTGGATCTCATTAATTTCCATATTTATTGGATCTCATTAATTTCCCATATTTATTGGATCTCATTAATTTCCATATTTATTGGATCTCATTAATTTCCATATTTATTGGATCTCAGTAATTTCCATTGTCTTTATCAGCAGTGCTTAATGTTAGCACAAGCCTCAAGTCTATGTCTGGCAAAATGTTTTTCAGGCTTGTTCAAATTAATATTTTCATATGATCAGGCATGTTACAAAATTTAGAACATATAATAATACCAGGATTTAGACTTTTTTTTTTCTAAAACTTTTTTTAGTTACTATCACAACTATATTAAGTTTCTTGCTGTTTGTTTTATTTCATTTTCATGCATATATATGCTATGGTCAGTTTCATGGTACATGCATATCATTTTTGTGCAATTTCTTTTATTTTACTATCATATATTTGTTTCCACATTCATTATTCATCAGTTTGAATCATTTATTTACAATAACTTCTGTTTATAATCTGTACCCATAATCTTATCCTTAAAATATGTATTAGTATCAGTTTTATCTTAATATGTATTGAAATCATGATATGTATTCAGCATTTCCCACATTATCTGTATTATCATATTTATGAAGCATCAGTTTCCACCTGTATTATCATATATATGAAGCATCAGTTTCCACATTATCTGTATTATCATATTTATGAAGCATCAGTTTCCACATTATCTGTATTATCATATTTATGAAGCATCAGTTTCCACCTGTATTATCATATTTATGAAGCGTCAGTTTCCACCTGTATTATCATATTTATGAAGCATCAGTTTCCACATTATCTGTATTATCATATTTATGAAG
This sequence comes from Solen grandis, assembly GCA_021229015.1. Classification (NCBI taxonomy): domain Eukaryota; kingdom Metazoa; phylum Mollusca; class Bivalvia; order Adapedonta; family Solenidae; genus Solen; species Solen grandis. The sequence goes on from CM037778.1 coordinate 55,555,789, forward strand.
CATCAGTTTCCACCTGTATTATCATATTTATGAAGCATCAGTTTCCACCTGTATTATCATAAGTATGAAGTATCAGTTTCCACATTATCTGTATTGTCAATATACATGAAGCATCAGTTTCAACATTATCTCAGTATGTATCTTTATCAACAAATATGTTCAGTTCCCATATTAAATTTTTTTTTGCAGTTTTTTTCCAAATTAACCAAAATGTTTATCCAGTTTCAGTTCAAACTTCATCACAATATTCATCTGCGTCTGTTCCGGTATCATCATCAGTTCCCCTTTCATTACAATATACATTCAGTATCACATGCAGAAGTTCATATGAATCATTCTCAAGATTGCTTATTTATATTTGCTAACTAGTGGCCATGTTTAGGAAGGGAGCCACAGCCGTGCTAGGTATACTCTACATTTCGTATCTACTTTACTTCCTGTCTCATCATCCAGTATTGTTGTATGTATACATGTATAATGTATGTGCTTTGTACTCAAACCCTTGTCCTCATGTAAAGGGAGACAACTGTTGTAGGTGACACTGTATCCAACATATTGTGTTTTTGGTAGTCTTTTAACTGGTGTCAGGGTCAATTGGCCATTACATATTTTTCTATTAACTTCAAAATACATTTCCTCACAACCTTGTGGGTTGGCAGCCTATTTTGCATTGCAATTCTTTTTTTTCCTATGAGCTTCTACTTTAATTTTTTGAATTTCTTGCTTTTTTTATCTTGCTGAATGCTTCAAATAATAATCTGCTTCAACATTGTAGCTTCTTGACACTGTAATCTCTTCTGGTATGCTTGCAACTGCTACATTCTTATTGATAACGGTAATTGCAATGATAGTTTCTCTTTACCTTTTGTTTACATAAGAAAATCAGAGTTTTAAGGACAACTGGCTCTTGTTTATTTGCGTTGTTGTCTTTTTTTGCTAGTTGTATTTTAGTGTGTAAACCAAGTGTCTGTATATAGCCTGTTAATAATCTTTGTTCCTGACATAGAAAATTTTGTTTTACAATACCACAGTATAGACAGTGCTTAATTGTTCATTACCTCTTTATTAATTAAGTCAGTTATTATCAGTCATCTCTGTCCCTAACATTTATATCAAATGAATCTATGATGGAAATTTCAAGAAAATATACACATACAGACGATATGATTTTGCTTTTATAAGCTTATGAAAAAAAACATTTTCCTTTCTTTGCATATTTGATCCTGATTCATCAACATCTTGCATGCTATTTAAATAATGAGTGCAGCATTTATTGGGACTCTTGGAAATTCTCCTTTATTATAGCCCTGGCTCAACAAAGTTGTAGGTGGGGTATACCAGATTTAGCTTCTGTCTACTTGTAGACTGTGCTTCATCTTCAAAGTCATATGGCAGAATCTGGACACAAAACTTAACAAGAATGATTGGTATCCAACCTTCTTGTGCTTATCATAAGCATAGATGTTTCAATGATCCTAGCTCACCTAGGCTTTTATGACTGGTCAGTATTTTTGTCAATGTTATCCATTGCTTTCAGTCAACAATTTTTTCAACTGAGAAACTTAACAGGAGAAATTATATAATGATCAAGCTAAATTGTGTTTAATGTTGGGTATAAGTGATATTTTACACAGTTATGATCCTTCGTTTTTTATCACTACAGTGTACATAAAGACTGGTCAAGATTGTATAAAACTTAACAGGAGAGATTGATAAAAAGGCTAGTTCCTATATTGTCCTAATGTATCAGTTTTCTTTTCATTATCTGAGTTAATCTGGTTTAAACATGGAAATCAGTTGGGTATCAAGGACAGCTGGAATAGCTCTTATGCTCAAGGTGAGCTAATGAGATTATCCTGCTAACATTTATCAAATTTTCAATGACATTTTCAATATAACTGGGCAGAAATTGAAAAAAGGGAGGATTCTTAGTCCTTCACAAAGGTTGCTAAATTAACTTCATACATGTAGAGCTCTGGCTGCAATGGCAGCCAAAATAGTTTTTTCAAGAAAACTTTAAAACATATTCAGATTTTCTTAAACTAGAAACTGTTGTTAGAAATCAATTTAATTAGCACAAAATTAATGATCCCCATTTAATATTACTTAGCACAAATAAACCTCATGACACTGTACTATCATTGCTTTAACAAGGTTGATCTGTTCAAAAATGAGACTTTCAGGCTTGACAAGCTTCCTTTAATGTCTATCTTAAAAAAACAGCAAAATTCTTTTTTCTCCTGAGCCATTTGTAATGACTTGTCTTCATCTCTGAAACCATTGGTAAGAAATTTATTTTGCATAAGCGATAAGGTTTTTAATATTGAAAAAATACAGAACAGGACATAATATGGAAGTGAACATTTTTAGCTCACCTGAGCACAACATGCTCAGTGTGAGCTTTTGTGATCGCCCTTCATCCGACGTCCGGCATCCGTTGTCCGTCTTGCCACGTGCGTCGTGCGTCTTCAACAATTTGGCTTGTTAACACTCCAGAGGCCATATTTGTAGGCCAATTTTCATGAAACTTGGTCAGAATGTTTGTCTCCATAAAATCTTTGACAAGTTCGAAATTGGGTCATGTGGGGTCAAAAAGTTGGTCAGGAGGTCAAATCTTATAAAAACCTTGTTAACACTCCAGAGGCCACATTTTTGGCCCAATCTTCATGAAACTTGGTCAGAATGTTTTTCTCCATAAAGTCTTGGACAAGTTTGAAATTGGGTCATGTGGGGTCAAAAAGTAGGTCATGAGGTCAAATCTTATAAAAACCTTGTTAACACTCTAGAGGCCACATTTTTGGCCAAATTTTCATGAAACTTGGTTAGAATGCTTTTCTCCATAAAGTCTTGGACAAGTTTGACTTTGGGTCATATGGGGTCAAAAAGTAGGTCAGCATGAAAAATGCAACATATGTTGCTCATTTATAATCAGGTGAGTGATTCAGGGCCATTTTTTTTTCCAGAAAAAAAAACTTTAAGTCACCCTGTGTCAGGTGTTGTGGTGATTCAAACCAAGAACCAAATTTATTACCCTGTTGAAATATAGTTTTATTTTGAACAGAATGGCTACTCATGCTGTTAATTAAACATGAAAAGCTTGTGAGACCTTCCAAACTACAGAGTACCTGAAAGAGTATCATTAATAGGGATTTAACATGCAATGATATAAATGGGACCATTAAAATATAAAGAAAATGCAATAAAGAAAATGCAATAAACAAATACTTTCTTATCATGAAAAAAACATTAATTATCTATTTGAGCAAAGCCAAGTGTGACTCAAAACTCCAGGTTCTTGTACTGTTCTAGTCTTTGTTTATGATTATGTACATCCTATTGACCTGTCAGAAACATTTGTTATTTCTGCTTATCCATCTTTTAAAATACTTTTTTAATGAGACATTTTGTCTTTATTCATTAAAAAGAGATGGTTAAATTTTACACCAGATTTATTTGCATTGTTTGCTCCAGAGCATGTCGGTCTATGTATTGGCCCATCCCACATTGCTTGATCAGCTATTGTTTTAATGCCTTTATTGTGCAATGGTTTCCTGCTTTTAATATAGTTTGTTTTTTTACACCTAGGTATTTAACAATTGCTTAAAAATTTCAGAAGCAAAATATAATTGTTTATTGTGATTCAAAATTGTGTTAACTTTGCATTGTTTTAAAGTCCAGTAAAGTAGAAGTTACAACAGCAAGTGTAAATAAAGCTAACATATTTTCTAATAATTGTATCGTTTTTTAAGTCATATGATTTTTTTTTTAAATGTTATAACTCATTTGCAAGCTTTAAATTAATGTAAAATAGTGTTTGTCATTCTTTACAACAAAAATATAGCATGAAAATAAGATCTGCTCTAGAGCTATGGATGTATTGCTCTTTTCTAAAATCAGGAAATACCAGAGAGTGAATACCTATGTTACATGTTTCTGGATGATCAGATGTAAATTTAAGATATTTACAATGTGTTTATATAATTGAACATTAGGTAATATCTAATTATATCAGTTCAAAATTTGAAGGAGATTCTTATTCAGAGTAGCCATAGGATAGCAGCCAGAGGTTTGTGACCATCTTATTGTATACACTTGACAGAGGTTTGTGACAATCTAATTGTATACACTTGACAGAGGTTTGTGACCATCTTATTGTATACACTTGACAGAGGTTTGTGATATCTAATTGTTGACAGGACAGAGTTTTGTGACCATCTTATTGTATACACTTGACAGAGGTTTGTGATTATCTTATTGTATACACTTGACAGAGGTTTGTGACCATCTTATTGTATACACTTGACAGAGGTTTGTGACCATCTTATTGTATACACTTGACAGAGGTTTGTGACCATCTTATTGTATACACTTGACAGAGGTTTGTGACCATCTTATTGTATACACTTGACAGAGGTTTGTGACCATCTTATTGTATACACATGACAGAGGTTTGTGACCATCTTATTGTATACACTTGACAGAGGTTTGTGACCATCTTATTGTATACACTTGACAGAGGTTTGTGACCATCTTATTGTATACACTTGACAGAGGTTTGTGACCATCTTATTGTATACACTTGACAGAGGTTTGTGATTATCTTATTGTATACACTTGACAGAGGTTTGTGACCATCTTATTGTATACACTTGACAGAGGTTTGTGATTATCTTATTGTATACACTTGACAGAGGTTTGTGACCATCTTATTGTATACACTTGACAGAGGTTTGTGATTATCTTATTGTAAACACTTGACAGAGGTTTGTGACCATCTTATTGTATACACTTGACAGAGGTTTGTGACCTTCTTGTTGTATAAACTTGACAGTGAGGTTTGTGATTATCTTATTGTATACACTTGACAGAGGTTTGTGACCATCTTATTGTATACACTTGACAGAGGTTTGTGATTATCTTATTGTATACACTTGACAGAGGTTTGTGACCATCTTATTGTATACACTTGACAGTGAGGTTTGTGACCATCTTATTGTATACACTTGACAGAGGTTTGTGACCATCTTATTGTATACACTTGACTGAGGTTTGTGACCTTCTTGTTGTATAAACTTGACAGAGGTTTGTGACCATCTTATTGTATACACTTGACAGAGGTTTGTGACCATCTTATTGTATACACTTGACAGAGGTTTGTGACCATCTTATTGTATACACTTGACAGAGGTTTGTGACCATCTTATTGTATACACTTGACTGAGGTTTGTGACCTTCTTGTTGTATAAACTTGACAGTTTTGGATTTGTAGTGTCATGGTCGAGCATTTGTGTTTATGTCCATCGTCTTGAGTACACTGGTCAGGTTTTGTGTCTATTGTCTAATGTAAACTGGTTAGAGGTTTAGTGACCAGACCATTGTCTTGTAAACACTGGTTTTGTGAAAACAGTTTCAGTTTTTAAGATGCTAGTTTGATTTAATTAATGAGATGATTATTTCAGGTTTTAAAATATTGTCACTCAGCTGCACAATGTTGTTGCTATTAATGACTAATAATGCGTCATATAATGACTAGATCATGCTTGTGTTGACTTCAGCGGCCACCCAGAGTAGCACGCCCCACCCATTTGGCACCAAGGAGAAGGGGCTGATGAAAAAAGCAGTTTCCGCTGGCACAGGTGGCGGGGGAGGAAAAGCGTAAGTGTTTATAAAGATATATGTTCTATAGTCTTTATCTGGTAATCGTTCCTGATGTTCATTTAATAGAGATAGTGGATATATATGGCTTCTTTTTCTGTGTCTGTGCATACTGTTTCAAAATGCAAAATTGTCTTATATGGAACTTATAAGCTGTCTTAGCCTGAATGTAAATGATAATACTTGTTTATAGTTGTTAAACTATTAGACAATATGTCTTGTTTAGATATTTTGTAGTCATCTTGAATCATATCAGCATTTGTAATTGTAATGACAAGAAGGTTTACATATTTTATCATGCATTTCTGTAGCTTATTTATAGCTGAATAACACCCAGAAAGTTATAGGTTAAGGTCAGCTTTTGACTAGCTCAGATCTTCAAATCTGTTGAACTGTAGAAGCCTATACTCTACAATATATGATTATAACAAAAGACTCTCCCATGAAATTGTCCCAAGGTCATGTGTTTGTCGACATAAAAACTTGTTTTTTTTTAAAGGTCAAGATCAGGAGCATCACAGGGACTTTTTTTACTGGCCTATACTCTTGAAATATCTTGAAAAAAGAAGCTTATAATTTGTAGTTTTGAACAAAAGTGTTCCCAATCTCATTAAAATCAGATTCAGTATGCTAACTGGATCTGACCACATTGTATAGAGGGTTGTCTCAGATTAAACTTTGTATAAGCCAATCAAATCAGTGGCCACAGAATCATTTGGTATATCAGGGGGAAGTAACCGCATCAATCTCACAATAGGGTAGAAAGATGTCTAGCAGCCGGGTAGCTCAATCGGTAGGGCGGTAGCTCATTCGGTAGAGTATTCACCTTGAAAGCAAAAGGCCCCGGGTTTGAGTCCCAGTCAAGCTACACTTTTTTCTCACCCTGTGACAAATGTTTTACCAAAGTCAGAAAGAAACATGCTATTTAATTGGTTTTAAATCGAGCACTTGTTTATGCATATAAATTACTTAAAAGGGCAATCTGACATAAATTCTAATGCGATGTTGTCAGATCCTAATCGCAGATAGTAGAGGAGTGCAAATTAGGATATGATTTAAATGAGATTGGAGTGTGCCATGATTGAATTCTTGTTTGGCACTAAGCTTGTTTATGGGCAGAGAGCAGGGTTTTCCTTAAAAATTAGAGTAGAAGGTTTATTTAAATTGTAGGAGGCAGGGTTGTTTTCTTTCTTATTTTACATTTTCTTTCAATTGTTTTCTTTCTTATTTTACATTTTCTTTCAATTATTTCCTTTTTTCTTTTACAATTTGGTAATTTTGAGGCAATCAAATCTGCTGCCATCTGTCTCTTAGGGAAGCCCTTAGAGGGTGTGTCATGACTTAAATCCATGATAGTTGCAAAGGGTGCTGGTCACAAGGACTCCCTTCTTGTCCTAATGCATCAGTATTCTGTTATGTAAGCTGCTGTGGACTTATCCTGCACATCTTTCAAGTTAGCATCAACTTTGTTGATTCCCCAGCTGAGCGTATTGAAGGGCTATAGTCTTTGTGGATTAATGTGATTTTTTATCTCCTCAATCCTTTTTTTCTATTCTTTTTCTTTGTTCCTTGTGTTTTGTTGTGAGATTGAAATAAGGTCATGTGGGGTCAAAAACTGGGTTAAATCAAAGAAAATCCTTGTGAAGACTAGATGCTACCTTTTCACCTAAGGTACATGAAACTTGTCAGAATATTTTTTCGAACTGCAGTAAATCTCAAATGAATCTGGGTCATTTGGTGTTCAGGGTAAACCTTCAGTTGAATCCTCCAGAGGCCACATTTTTGTCTATATCTTCATATTTAAAATCTTAATATGAGCTGCATCATGGAACAAGTCTTAATGTCAATTGAAATGTTATTGGAAAACCTGCAATGAAATGATATCAGAAATATTGTCACTTCTCTGCACAAATGTCTTAAACTATTGCAAAATAAAATATTGAAATAAGCTGTGCTGCAGTGTGTTTTGTATTAAATTAGTGTAAAATGGACAGAAAATTTGAGCTATGTGTTATTTAATATTGTGTCTACTTTTTAACATTTAAGGATTTTATTGATTTAATGCACAGCCTGCTTGGTTTAAAAAAAAATGTGTGCAGTGACCATGACATTACAGCGTCCATGACGTTGACTGACCCTGAACACCACTGTTCTTCAGCTGTTGATTCAAAATGTGTACGAAGTTTGCAAAAATATTTTAAGATTTCTGAGGGTAAATAAATTATCTGATTGAAAATACTAAAATCTTTAATATTTGAAAAATTTGTCATTAAAACCAGTTTTTCCATGATGCGACTCATATATATACTTTATTAGCATTATTAATTTATGTGAAAGTTACTCAGGTGAGTGATACAGAGCCAAATTTGACCTCTTTGTTATGATTTTATCAGTTATTTGACATCTCATAAATGCTAGAAACGAAATTAGATATGTACATACTAAATTAAAATTACTAAGTTCACATAATTAAATTGTGTGAAGATAATTTTAAAACACTCAAGAATAATAGTATTTACCATATTATTCATTCTGTTTTGTTTCTTATAGGTATAGCAAGTTTTTTTTACAAAATTAACATTAATGTTATTTAAATAGTAGAAATAGACATCTCAGTATCATCTTTAACCCTTTACATCATGAATATTCATGTACAAATTTATGAATTGATGAATATTAATTAATTTACTGAACTTAAATTTTTATATATGAGAGAATTATTTTTTCTTTGCTGTGCAGACTGTATAGAATCTAAGCTTCAATATTGTCAAAGCAAACAGAGGAGACCCTGATCAGACAGTTTAGGAGCTGCTTGATCAGGCTCTGATATGTTTGCCAATGCTTCAAAATGATTCTGTGTGAGGTAAAGGGTTCCATATTAAGTTAACGTTGAAAATAAATTGAGGGAACACGTCACCATATGTCATTTTAATTTGAAAGAAATGTCAAGTCATAGAAAATGGATATCTTAAATTGAATATAGAACTATACATGTTTAATGTCAATAAGTAGTTTGTACATGAACATCTCCAGTCTTGTAATCAACATAAAGATGTGGCAACACATTATTGTGATAGCGGTACTTCAATCTTAACTGCATTAAAATTAAGCTATTTTATTAACCTTGATACTAAGCTAGGTAGTGAACTGTAGCAGCATTACAACTGTTCAGTAGGTGGTGAAAGTCAAGCAGCTTGAGGAGAGCTACTTTCAGTTTCTGTTGCATACTTGCAGAGAGGAGGAAGGGTTTCGGATAGGCAAATCTATGAAGGCATCCAAAACAGTCAAACCTAAGAAGAGCTGTGAAAAGGCGAAATTCTCACGACTGTCAATGTAACACTTTGGAAGCATGATCATGTCGTTTGAACCATTCCCTTGTAGACCCATGCAAATAGAGCGCTTGTCATGAATCTAATATGCCTGGAATGAAAACAAAACAACAAACTTGGTTTGACCTCTGTTCTGACTGTTGGTGAAAGATATGTTTTCCTTGTTCATGTGCCAGGAGCAACAGCTCCGCAAGGCTTCTTTCAAACAATGGCAGATTATAAAGAATATGTGGTTCTGTCTTCACATCATTTGACAGTAAACATATCACAGTGCACCAGCACACTTGTATGTGTTTCATACTGCTGCAAGTTTAATGTGTTCAGTATAGGAAAGCTGACAACATAGGCAAGTATTAGAATATATTTGATTCATCAGTTCAAACCTTGTTACAAAAACACAAAATATTTCCTGAAGAAATCCACCTCAAGAGGTTAGTGTAATTAACTGCTCTATAGAACGTGTTTTCAAATCTGGGCAAAAACAGACCATGATAATAAGATATTCATGTAGATATGACAAATGCATAATCTGCATTAGAATTGAATAGAATGTGTTGTCAATGTGTGAATGAAATCTAGGAATGGAGTCTGGTCACAGCTGTGCAACAGTCTGGAACCAGCAAGCAAGTTATTAGCCGTAGGCTTTATGCTATTGATTTGCTGATGCCATGTATTGATTCAGTGCTAAAAATTCCAGTCTGTTATTTCCGCATCACACCAGGTTGTTATGGTGCCACAAAATATATTGAAATCAATGTATATTGATGTGTCTTTGTAAAACCCTTCATAGGACTTTTATTCAGTTTCAGTCTAATTATTTTTCCATAGTTACCCTGGGTACTATACAGATGTATATCAACAGGTCATATATCTGGCATTATAAATTACATTGAATCACATGGTGACATCTTGTTACAGATTTTAGGTAAATTTATGGCATTAACTGATTAGTAAATGTTCTCTTACCAAAAGTTTAATTAAAATGCTATATATGATTGTTCATAGATAAATGCCTTACAAATGAAATTCATGTGAAAAACAAATATGAAATTATTTTCAGAATAAAAATTGTTATTGTTTTTAAAGCAATATAATTCTTCTTTAATCAAATTTAAATGATTTGCCTCTGATTATTTTCCCAAATTATGAACATTTCTTCCCTTTGAAAGTTTGCTACCCAAAAGCTGTTCTTTTATACCCCCCTGCAACAAATCTTGCTGTTCAGTTTCCCTCCCCTGCTCACCAATTAACATCTGATTGCTGCTTTCAACTGAACTCGTGCAGTGGTTCAACTGTTGCCTAAACTATTTGAAATATCCCATAGTATCTATAGTAATACATAGATATTGCATGAACATAAAAAAATAATTAAAGATCATGAAGGAGACGATTTCCTGTGAAAAATAATTTTAGCTTTGATCCAGTAGATTTTTCTTTTTTAAATTATGAAGTAAAATTAATTGTATATGGACAGTTTGGAATGACAGGACATGTGTAATGTTCAGTCTATATATTTATAAATTCTATTGTGCACTTCATGATTTCATTCCAGATGTCAGTATTGGATGATATTCAATATTTATGAGGTGAATTCAAGAGCAGGAGGAGCAATTATTTTTAGAAATATAAAGCAATCTTTTTTCTTAGATATTTAATGATGAACTTTTTTCATAGATATTTAATGATGAAGCTATTTTTTGTTTCTTCAGAGTATTAGATATTAATTACATCATCATATTAGTTCTAGGTGTTGTAGCTTAGAAATAACAATCAATAAAGGAATGTCTAATAATCAATTACTATATATAGCATGGTGAAAAAAAGTATATGGCATGCAGCGCAGCAAAAACTCACTTGGCGTACTAAATATATCATTAGAATTCTCAATCTAATAACTATCACCCTGATGACCAAATATATAATTCAAAATATGTCGTCATTAATATTCAAAACATTTGCTAAATGTAATGAATGACTCAGTTCCATAAACATGTACATGTTTTATTACATAAAAACATTTCATTCAACATGTACTGGGATAGTCAAGATCAAAAACACATCATCAGATGCATATGATTAACAAATTGTATACTTGTATGTAAGGTATATAGTATAAAGATGTTATCTAAATCCCTAGTTTTTTCTCTATTTCAGGCCTGCTAGTCCCAGCAAAGGACTCCTTCCTGCAATGGCAAGAGAGCAGTCTGAAATCCCGCCGGCCCCATGGGCAATGGCAGCCCATGATAAAGGGCCAGGCCAAGGCGATGAACCCCGCAAGTTTGACTCGACAGGGATGTTTCACTGGTGTCCATCTAGACCTATAGAGGATGCCATCATGGTAAGAGGAACCAGAAATTCAGCTGCTCTCACTCCTGAAAACAGAAACATACAAAATGTCAAAGTTATGAAAAGTTAATATTTAGTGCTTATTGTAGAAATTTTTATATCCTTTAGATAAAAATATCAATATTGTAATTATTATTATTTTACTTTTTTCTTTATCCTATTATTTTCTTAATTTTCAGTGGTTTAACTTTTCAATAAAATTTCAATGGCCAAGGATTTACTATTTTTGGTTTTGGCGATGTACATAATTTGTATTTGCCAATGAAAGATTTTGACTTGACTTGAAGAAATACAGAATTTTGTTTATTATTTGTATAATAATTGTACTTAATGAAAATATTTTAACTGATACTTAAGAATGAGAAACATTTAATCAAGTATTTAATGACAATGCTTGCATGATGTTTCCTAAATATAACACTTCTATATCTTCTTTTGGATATGAGAAATGCTTTATGATAGAAACCTAATTTCTAACAAAATTTGACTATTTTTTTTCCTGGCAGGACCGTACGAAGGCAGCACTGACAGTCCTATGCAATCATGTTGTCGTGTGTTTATCTGCTGACTCCAACTCACCACTGATTGGGATGCGGAACCTTGTGATGCCCCTGCGTGCCAGCAACTTTCACTACGACGAGCTCAAACATGTAGTTATTGTGGGAAACTTGGACTACTTGAAAAAGGAGTGGAAGACGCTTCAGAACTTCCCCAAAGTTGTCATTCTGTCTGTGAGTAGCTGACAGTCCTTGATCTGTTGTTTTTACACAAGTCAGACCAACTTCAGTCATCTTATTTGAAATTTCAATAAGTTCAAGTAATCTGTTATATCTCATGACTATAAATTTCAATATTAATCTGACAGGGGTCACCGTTGAACCGTGCTGACCTGCGGGCAGTGAACATCAACCTGTGTGACATGTGTGTGATATTGTCGGCCAAACAAATGAATCTGGACGACCCCCATCTGGTTGACAAAGAAGCCATCTTGTGCTCCCTCAACATCAAGGCCATGACATTTGATGACAGTGTCGGCCTCATACAGTCCTCGTCACCACAGAGTCCCGGCCACACCGCAGGTAACAACAGTGTAATTTATCACAACTCTTCCTTACTTGTATGGAAAGCTGCTGATCCAAACACCTATCTCTGTTTCACATCTTCGATTGCTCAGTTATACCTGTGTATGTGTATATATATATATATTCACACTCCAAGCTAAAGTATCTAAAGTATGAAGTTTTGAGTATCACATTTGGTAAATAAATATTCTAATGGATATGACTTTCTTAATGACAATTAGTTCCCTTGAAAGTCTTCCTATAACTGGTCAGTGAGGTCCAATAGTCAGTGTTATCTCAGTGAAAAATGGAAAATCAAAGCAACAACAAATTATTCAGGCTGTATAGACCTGGTGAACAAATATAAACAAAGACACATGTCAGAAAATGGCTATTTGTCAATCTAATTTGAAAATGAAAAGGAGAATTCCTCTGGAAAACAAGATAAGCAGATTATCCTGATCAGTATATGTTTCAGCAGATTTCCTTCCACCCGGCTTCATGCAGGTGAGCAGTCCTAGTAAATCTTCACGCCGGGGATCAGCATGTGGGTCCAATGTACCCCTCATCACGGAGCTAGGTATGTAAACTGAAAGGTTCAGTTATCAGCATGATGTAGATCTAGTTTCTTAAATATGAAATGATAAAATCAATATAAAGACCTTTGGTTTGGTTGTAACAAATGTGTGAACTTTTTCTTGGTCAAACATTTGTTGAAGCAACATACAAAAGTATGAAAACATACTTCACTATCAAGACTGTTGATTATTTTTTTAACCTGAATCACAGGTCTAGGAGCTTCATTAACTTCATCTGTCAAAATTCCTACATTTATGGCAAACTTGTATCTACATCTTGTGACCTTAACTCTGACAATTTTAATTTAACAGGATTAAAACTGTACATTGTGTTTGGTAACAATTAAAGATTTGCTCATTCAATTTCTTTTGGATTTGACGTATATTTGTTTCTTAGTTGAACTTAATTATTTATTTCATTAAATGCAATAAATTCTGATGGACCAGCTCTTACAGTTTTGATAAGACTATTCAAACTTCCTTCAGTAATTCCCCAGTATTTAAAGATGTGCAACTCCTATTTAGGACATTAAATACATTATACAAGGAAGAGTTGTGGGACCATGCAGTTTCAGACCCATGACTGATCCTCTTCAGTCACTGACAGATCTCCAGTATGGCACCTTGCCTTGTGTCAGTAATACATGTAAAGTCAAGGTCAGATATTACCATTTGATTATATTGAGTTTGAGCTAGATATTGTTGTCAAGATCTTTATTAAACTAGTTTGCTTCATTTCATCTGTCAGCCAATGATTCCAATGTCCAGTTCCTTGACCAAGATGATGAGGATGATCCTGATACAGAATTATACATGACTCAACCATTTGCTTGTGGTACAGCCTTCGCTGTCAGTGTGCTGGACTCCCTGATGAGCACGGTATGCCATTGTCTATGTTTATCTTGTAAATATGATTATTTTGATTTTAAGTCTTTATAGAGCAGATGCACCTAATACCAAACATTGAAATTGGAATCCGGTGATTCAGTAATACATGTATGTCAAAATTTAATTTAAAATCTGTATTATGTAATGCATCTTAATATTGATCTGTAACCCATGAAATATGTGTTTACACAAATCTATTTGATTATTATGTTCTTGGTTCACAAAAAGTCAAGGTACATTTGCAGTTTAAATATAGTTTTGTTAGCTCTATATGGTAACATTATTGTAGAGCTATTTCAATGACAACGCATTAACCCTGATCCGCACGTTGATCACGGGTGGGGCGACACCAGAGCTGGAGCAGATCCTGGCGGAAGGTGCAGACATGAGGGGAGGCTACTGCACAGCTGCTGTCCTCTCTAACAGAGACAGGTGTAGGGTTGCCCAGATATCACTCTTCGATGGACCACTGTCATCGTTTGGGGTAGGTCATGGATTTGGACATTCATCTTCCTTTATTGCCAGTGGTTCTTACTACACATTTCACAAGGTGAAGTAAGAGTTACTCTAGGATTATGCATCATTTCCCTTCCCTGCCATCCAAAAAGCTCTAGTTTTGTAGTGTTTGGTCGATAAGGATTAGGAAATCATTTTAGAAAACTGACATGTCTTGGCAGGCAAACATCTACTTTCTTGTGGATAACTGGGGACACATTTGTAACAGTGGGCCTTATTGTAACGCTCCAATTAAGTGCCAGAGATCAAACCTTTTCCTTCAGTGATTTATAATTGAAGAAATGTTTGTGCAGATACAACTAGATTGTTTGGTTCACCAACACAAAAAATAACAGATTTAAAATATTTTCATACCAATTAAAGAATAAAGAAACTGCTTAATTTGTGCTAATGCCATACTTAAAAGAAATATATCTTATTGTATATTTCTTACTGCATTTTTATAATCTGGACCTTTTACAGGAGGGGGGTACCTATGGCAACCTATTTATCCATGCCTTAAGAAATGAGGGCATCTTATGCATTGGGCTGTACAGATTCCGAGACACCACCTCCACAGAGAAGAGCCCCTCATCTAAGCGCTACGTCATCACAAATCCTCCAGAGGATTTCAAGCTCCTCCCAACTGATCAGGTACTTTCAGCTAACTGGTTTGTGATTCTTCATCGCCTTCATACTTTCATTTTTCAGCATGCATTTTTGCATCTTTATGACTTTAATCGATAAGTATTGCACCATTTTCATTTTTATTGGGTGTTTTATTGATAAATGTCATTGGATTTATGTACAAGGACATGTTTCTTTAAATTGTTTCATATAGACACCAGTTATTAATCCCCAAGCAGTCAAAGGCAGATATTTCATATCCAGGCATGGAATGATTTTAATGAAACTTCACAAAATATTTAAATAGTGTTCTACCATGAGGGTGTATCTTGTGCAATATTTAGTCCATAGAATCAAGATGAAAGTCAGTGTCCTTAAAGATACATTTATCTTGTCCACTTCTTGTTCAGCCTATATCATCCATATGCATTGAATTATTTTGATGAAATTTCACACAGATTTGCTCCATATTATGTTCCTTGAAAACTGAGTACATGTACAATTTAAAAGTAAAGAAAAATAAAACCAGTAGGGGGCTATTGCATTTATTGAAATACTTAACAATGTCATCTACTATTGATATCAGTTTTTTATACTATTGACAACTATTAAAGACAATAGCATTGTTCTATCAAATAACATCAGATGTTCCTACTCTCCCTGGTAATGGTTGACCTCAGATAGGCCTGAACCTCATCCATTGTTATCTAATCATTTAGGTTCTGATGGCACAATGTGCACTCCCTATCCTTTGTCCTACCTCCAGCAGGTTGTCCTTCCATTTTCCAATGCAAACTTCAGGACCTTTCCCCAGTCCTCTGGGCTCCATATCCTAGCATGCAGAAGCTATACATACTGGCCTTATTGTCCTGTTGTGGTCAAACGGTAGAATCTGGGTCACCCTCACACTATTAGATAGGACACCAAGTTGCCTGTCAGAAATGAAATCTGCCTTCCCATATGCTATTCCCATCTTTCCATATTTTTTTTTCTTTTTCCAATTTATATTTCATTTATATTTATATTGGTGAACAGGTTGAAATAACCTTTGTATGACTAATGCTCTAGTTTGCAGTGACTGACACATATATTGCTATCCAGAGATTGTGTAGCCAAACTACTTGTAATATATGGTTTGGACCAAATATTTCCTAAATAACAATCATTTAATACTTTTTAACAAAATTCTATGTGCAGAAAGTTTGCCATTCACAAATTTACATTGCTGTTTGCGTGATAATAACCACTGTATTGACTCTGAAGTATGTAAGGACTGTTACTTTTCAGTAATGCACAGTCATCTAAACATTCCTTGGTCTCCACACAGTGTGTTACTAATCCAATGCAACCAATATAAATCAAGATCAGCCTGCAATTGACAGTAGCTCAAATGCAGACCTGATTTATCCCTTTACCTCAATTATTCATGTACAATTGATGATTTGATGAATAGGAATTTACTGAACATGGAAATGGATTAGTCACAACAATGTCTGCATTGTGTGTGTTTGTGTATAATTGTGTAAGGTTGACCAGATTTGATTTTCTAGTCTGTAAGCAAGACATGGATAGCAGGGTTTTCAAATAACATGACAGTTATGTTTGCCTCAATGAGATGAAGAGTCACCCACAAAAGCTAGGTCCCTAGCTCCAAGGTCAAGGTCACACTAAGAGGTGAAAGGTCATGGTGCTTGATTTACTTGTCCGATCTGTAACCTAGACATGGATCAAATGATTTGCAAAGAACTTTGCAATAATGTTTGCTTGAGATGAAGTGTTGCACACATGAGTTGGGTCCCTAGCTCCAAGGTCAAGGTCACAACTAGAGGTGAAAGGTCATGGTGCTTGATTTGTTTGTCCAAGCTGAAACTTAGACATGGATCAAACAATTTTCAAAGAATTTTGCAAATGAGACAAAGTGTAGAGTACAAGATTTTGGCCACTAGCTCCAAGGTCAAGGTCACACTAAGATGTAAAAGGTCATGGTGTTGGATTTGCTTGTCTGGGCTGTAACTTAATTTCTGAATCAAAGGATTCTCAGAAGATTTGCCTCAATGAGACAATGTGTTATGCTCAAGAGTTTGGTTCCTAGCTTCAAAGTCAAGGTCACACTTAGATTTGAAAGGTGAATCTTTGGCCATGGGTTCAATATGTTTGCTCTTGGGCATCTAGGTTTTTGCCATGCAGACTAGAATTTGATCTAAAACATTGTATTAGCAAACTCAGGACACCCTGATCATACAGCTCTTAAAGGAAAAGGATACAATTATATATTTTATCATTTCTACAAAAAAAAGACAATACAAAAAAAATCTGAAAATGACAATAAAATATAAGTAACGCTTATAAATTATTGTGTTCATTTTTAGAAAGGTTATTATTCCATTTGTAACAGATTTGGACTAAAAATTGATCAAATGTAACTTGAAAAAATGAATAATTTGTTTTTTTGCAGTTGGCTTGTTTTGGTTACATCATCAATGGTCAATAAAGTGACTGTACATGGTTATCTTATTTCTAACGATCATTTATCATTTTTGATAAATTTTGAGGTTTTTGAAATCATATAATGTATCATAAGCAGTCATCAATGTAGTCATATGATATTTAATGTTAAGTAATTAATTTGGTCATAAAATGTATTATGTGAAGCCATCAATATGGTCATGATATTGTGTGAAATCATCAATTTGGTGGTCATATAATATATTATGTGAAGTCATCAGTGTGTTTATTTAATGTATAATGTGAAGTTATCAATACAGTCATATCATGTATTATGTGAAATGTTTTATGTTAAGTCATCAATATGGTATATGATGTACTATGTGAAGTCATTGACATGGTCATAAATTGTATTATGTGATGTCATCACTTTGATTTAAATATATTGCTATAAAGCTCTATTACAATTACCGGTCGGGATCACATTCATAAGTAAACATAAACGCATTTAAATCACCTAATGTTCATTAAGATGTAATTTTTTTATTTGAATCTCTGTTTCTTCTTCAATATATTTATTCATATCTATTATGCTATTGATAAAAAACTTATCACAGTTATTTCTGTTCATGCACTTACTGTTTTTACTTCTAGATTTTCTCTCTATTTAAATATTGACAAACATTCAATTAGTCAGTGAATGAACATATATAATTTGTTCAGTAAAATCCTCAGATATGAGCTTGTGTTTGATATCATGTTAACAGTGCTTCGAAGGGAGCTAAACTTCAACAGTAGTCTGACAATTTTCACAAAATTTTGATAGCTAGATTGGTCCTTGTTTAGTTTTCCACACTAGATGGGGCCTTGTGAAAAAACAAACAACCGGAGAATGCTTTTAGTTTTCATGATGTCAATCATAAGACCATGTTATACACATACTGATGGATAATTCCCATAAAGATTGTATGCATCAAACATGGCAGTCTCATGTAATACCTGCAATATATTCAACATCTTCTGCAACAGTATGAGATAATGTTGTTTCTCTTTATAATCATTATCCCTGACAGAAGTCACTGTCCTGTAAACATTCAGTAGACCAAGACTTTGGTCGTGGAGAGCCATGTTTAATGCACCGTTTGTTTATATTATGAACTATGGTGATGTGTTGTAGCCTTCTTTAATCATTTTCAGTGACAAGGCTAAATGAAATGGTTCCAAAAATTTAGAAGAATAAAATATTAACTTTTCAAAAGAGAATTTCACATTATGTAATTTGTGACTCATTTTCTTACACATCTTCATAATCAATTCACATACAAATAATCATATCATTATTAATATTTTTCATTACCCAATTACATATTTTAATCAACTTTACTAACAGTTCTAATTAGTATATTCAAATTAATTGACTCATTATTGACTCATTTCATGGACTGAAAATGATCATACAACTCAAATTTAAATGGCTGCTACATATCACCATACTAACAAACTACTTGATTCATTATTAATATTTTTTCTCTATTTTTACCTCCTGGTCAGGTGTTCTGTCTTATGCCATGTCACAATCTCTCTAAAAGTTCCAATGTCCTACCAAATGGGAATGACAAAAGTAAGAAACTGACCAGTGCTGCATGAGTGAAATGTACACCGCCACTCTACCCCACCCACCCCCATATATAGGCATGATGCCAGAGTTGTGGCTTAGAATAGCTTAATACAGACAAACTAGAAATTTAGAGAGTTGATTATTTTATTGAAAAAAAATCTTGATTTATGCCAATTCATACATTTGGAATGATAATACTGCAGACTATATAAAAAAGGTGCAAATAATTGCATTTAATACCTTAATTATTTTACATGTATATATACATATTATTTCATCTGGTACTCATTTCAGTTCAGTTTCTTAGTTTTTTGTTGTTGACAATTTAAATGTACAAGCAATTGTGGGTAATGCCTCAAAACTTGTTGGCACAGTTTGATGACTTTAAGACTTCTATTTATTTTTTTCCAATCAGAAACTGATATGCATAATCATTGTAAAACAAGTTTTATACTCACTTTAAAAGATGTTGTTTTTTAAGTAGAAGAATGGTCTTTACTTATGTCTTTATTTTAGCTTTTGTGCATTATTGCTTTTAGTGGATTTCTTTACTGTTTTACACTCAATTCTCTATCTCTTGGGTTTAAACTTATTTTGTTTTGTCTGTGTTGAACCAGGTTCTCTACTGTAGAACAGTCTGGTGATTAGTTTGACTAGCATGGTTAACAACTTGTTTGTCCAGAAAATTACTTTGTCATCCTTGAAGAAATTGTAAAATAACTCTGAACAAGTTTTTGTCCCAATAAGAGGATATGCAGGACCAGGTGTATGGCCCAAATTCATAGCTTGAATGTCAAGGTTGCATTAGAGGAGGATACAATTAACTTCGTTAATTTTCTTACTTGTTCACAAACATATGCTTCCCCTTTACAGAAAAAACAACAAAAACAAAACTATAAATAAGTCAATCTGTCTTCAAGAGATACTCAAAGGATGAATAAAATGTGAATTTTAAGTTAGGTGACTGATTTGTACAGGTCAATTTTAAAACAACCTTTCCCATTTATAATTAAAAGTTGCAGAATTTCTCTTCATTGTCAACACTTTAAATAAGCATGTGTGATTCAGAAGTAAAATAAAATTTTGAAATCTTTAGGACAATGGTACTCAGGTAAGCATTAACCCTTTCTCTCATATAGACTCATTTTGATGCACTCAATAGGTACCACATAAAGCCTGATCTGCAGAAAACCACAGTTAAACCTTACCAAATTTAATTAAAAAATCCTCATTTCCAGACCACTGAGGAGCAGCGAACAGCATAAAACCTGATCAGCCTGCGAGTTACTCGCAGGCTGATCTGGTTTTATGTTGTTCGCATAGGTCTTTTCATGGTTTCCTCTATGAGGGAAAGGGTTAAGTGCCATCTTGGCACTCCTGTGCTTATAAGATCAACCAGTTACTGTTCAAATATTTATTTAGACATGGACTTTGTTCTCCTTTATGTTTGGGCTTTTTCCTAATTTTTAGAAAGAGTAAGTGGATGATTTCTGTTTTGCATAATTATAAGATTTTCATGTAAAGTTAAACCAAACACAAAACAAACATTTTGGCAATCCTAATGCAACAAATGTCATCTTTAAGCTATTCAAAGTTGATACTCTGGTTTCATATGAGTTGTGTAATCTGTATAGATAACAGCTGTATTGATCATTAGGTACATGGAGGAAAAATGCTTGGATTAAATACTGAATATTGAAATCATCTTCACTTCCTCATGGAGCCATTTCTACAGAAGGGCTGATCAAGAAATGTCCATCATAATAGTAGACATTCTTTACTGGTCAATTAACATGAAAGCAGCATCTGTTAGGCAGTGAAATAAAGACATTGAAGCATGTTGATTCACAGTGTCTCATAATTACCTACATACAATGTATATCAATCAATATTATCCCATTTAACAACATTTAGTAAAAGAAAATAAATAACATTAATATAATCTTTCTGAAAGTTATATGAAATCATTTATTTCTTGAAAGGATCTTCAAATAGAGAAAACACAGTATTTTCTTTTTTAGCTGCTTTAAGACATATATTTATGTATCTCCAAGGATGCCTATGAGCTTATTATTTATATTACCTCAGATCTACATGCCAGCAAACTGTATCAAAGGGAAATCAATTTGTCCTATAAGTAGCATTGTCTCATGTTTACTTTTCTTTATGCTTTTTACTCTCATGCAAGGAGACTAAAATAGTCACAGAAAGAAAAACATTAACTTTCCCCATAATCTCTCCCTCTCTCTCTCTCTCTCTCTCTCTCTCTCTCTCTCTCTCTGTGGGCTTACAATAAGAGTAAATTCCATTTACAAACTAATTCTATTTACAGAATTATTAAGATAAATGAGGAATTAGGTCTTAAAACTAGAAGTCATCAGCTGGCATTAAGATTATCAATACTTAAATGCATGCTTTCAGACATGTATACTTGTATGTTAGGGTAGAGTGACTGTCTAGCTGGATGTAAGCACCATCAGTGGGTGGGGTATGTTAGGGTAGGGTGACTGTCTAGCTGGATGTAAGCACCATCAGTGGGTGGGATGATGTAGGAGGAAGATTGCATGGTGACTGTAGGGAATGAGTATTGTCACTGAAGTGTAGCTGTCTACATGACTTGTACACACATACATGTTGTGGTGCCAATATCTGTGTACACTGAGTCTTGTAGCTGTACATTGTACCTCTCACCGAAAAAGATTGAATACAGAACATGAAATATGTGAAAGTTGCCATTATGTAGTCAAATTGATATAGTTTAGCAATAGATGTGTGCATACTTGAACATTCTAATGATAAATATGTTTAGAATTCAGCATGTTAACATACAATGTGTATAGATATTTTAAATGTATTGCATTTTGCATTTATCTTCAGTATTCAGTCATATTTAACTACATTTTATATATTTACAACTAAGTAAAAGCTTATCTTAATACAAAAGAAAAAAAAAGTATCCTGAAAATCAGGCAATTCTATGCTGAAAATAGAGATAGTTTATTAATAAAAAAACCTTACTTTTGTCATATTTAAATACACAGCTGTTATATTAGACCTTATGTATCACACATGGTCAGTATGAAATTAATTAGACATATCAAAATAGAATAATATATAAGTAGAGTTTTGAGTAGAATGTTTGTTTTGTGTATATGTAGAACTCTGAGCTCACGTTCTTCTTTATCTTGTCTTTATAAAGTGATATTCTCCCCTCACTTTGCTCAGCGGCAAGCAAGACAGCATGCTAGCTTCTGCCTTAATTGATTTCCTTCTGAGTATCTCCACTAATTATTGAAGAATTCAAATTCACATATCAGTAACCAAGCATTCAGAATGAATTATGTTGCTAAGTTGATAGTGACATTCATGTGTCTTCAAGGTCAAGGTAACATTGGAAGGTCAAAGTTGATATTGGTGTTTTGTCCTATAAAGTTGATGTGGGAAAAGACATTAAATATTATTTTTGAAATAAAACTCATCAAGTTCACACCTAAAAATAGAATTTAATTATCATTTTAGGGTTAGAATGTAGATGTTTTGCTATGAATCCTATTTAGAAATTAGATACAAGGGGCAAATGGAAAAAAAATTAAACCAAAAAAACTCCTATGAAAGATATCCATATATTTAAATTCATTATACATGAAACTAGATACTGACATTTTCCCCTTTACAATGCACATGATTTTCTTTAGATTTGTTAAGTTGAATGGGATATACATATACTTGGTGAGTTATGTACTCTGGTTATATTGTGCCTGAATTACCTCAATCCTGTAACACTTCCAGGGCCACAGTTTACAGGTGGTATACTTGATCAGTTTAACACTGGAAATACATGGAAATGGCAGCTGTTCACAAGATATCAGACCAGTCTGATCATGGTCTGCACTGTTTACCATTCAGTCAGTAAATTTTCTCACAAGCGCCCTTATAAACATCAAATGTTACAGTCCAAAATGAAGAAAGAACAAGTCCAATTAAGAAAATTAGCTTGGTAAGGGTTTAGCTAAACAACGCTGTGGCCCAAGATATATGTGCCCATCTTCATCACATTGCAAACTTCTAAGTAAGAGTTCACTCCTCAAAAAATGATTTGATTTTTTTTTTTCAATTTTAGATATGTTGCTCAAATTGCAAATGGTGAAACTGTCACAGGGCTTACAAGGGCTGTATTAAAAAAGGTCAATACAATTTACCAAAACATGAGCTCTGTCACTGGAGTCCTTTACATGGCATCACTGTGGTCTACAAAGCCAAGTAATGCAAAACATCTTGAAAGAAAAAAATATTGATAAACTTCCACATCCACTGTTTCCCTCTGACAATTGTCCATGTGACTTAATTCTTTTCCATTGACTAAACAATTTATTGTCAGGGAGATGTTATAACAACAACAGCACAGGGACTATTTTATTGTGTCCATAATTTACCTGTTTAGCTTTGCATTCAGTTAAGGAACATGCTCGGAACTGTTCACAACTTAAAGTTAAGGAGTTGGTTTCCTGGTTGCATTCTATCTACTACGAAACAACAGGGATGCAAATGCTAATGATAGCAACTGCTACTGGTAACTGAATGCAGACTGTTGAAGTCTACACAGAAGCTTTTAAAGATATTAGGGTACAGGGAGATTACTCTGAAGGGATAGAATAAAAAGAAATACACCCGTGTACACAGAATTATTGATATATGACTTGTCTAAAAACTTTCCATATGCCCTTTGTATTAAGTATTTAAACTAAAGAACATTATATTATAAAGGGGAGCATTATAAAATACAATTTAGTTAAATAGTTGAGTGTATTTTGTTTAAAAAATATCAATTTCTCTCTAACACAATTTAAGTCTACTCTTACTTGAAATGTTGTGCTAGAAACATATCCATAGATCAGTCTTATCTGAAATAAAACATTTAATTTCTGAGTGCTAATAAACTGTAATATTCTGATTGTTTATATATCATTTTGTGCATTGTTGATGTGTTCCTTTTTGTTTTCTCTTTTAGATTTTCTGTCTCCAGCCCTTTTGCAATCCGAAGACAAAAAAGAAGCAAACTTCTCTCAGTCAAGAACTTGACTCTATGATTTCAAGCCCCAAACGAGAAATGAATATCTAGTGACTTTCTTTAGGGAAACACCCTCTGACAAAGACCTCTGCAGCTGGAAACCAGTTGTATGAACAGCATAGAATTGAATAGTGGAACAGGGAGTTTCTGCAGCAGAATAATGAACATGCTTGTTATTTTGAAACTGGATTCCGATAGAAAAAAAATTGTATTAGAATATGATATCATTTAAGACTGTTGAACTGGTTTTTTTCTATCATTATTTTTTTTTAATATTTTTTTAATTGACTGCACATGCAGCTTTAGTAAGGTGAATGCATTGATGTGTGTGATAAGTCATGAAACTCGACTCTTGTTATTGAATATATTATGTATAGTGAAATATTTTTATACTCAACCTGCTTTTTGCTTCAAGAACATAACAGATTTCATTTGAATATTTTAGCATGGTACATTATATTGTTAACTTTTGTGAAGAATTCTTTACACAAGTAGCTGATCCATGTTGAAAAAAATGTGACAAAATTGTTTTTTACGAAATGTAAATATCATTGATTTTAACTGATATAAAATGGCTATTAAAGGTTTTTATTGCTCATTTATTTTATTTATCAATGTTTCTGATTGTGTATGGGCCACTGAAACATCATGTGTATATTATACTTTTGCGATGGGCTTAATCAAGCATTTTTCTAAACACATCTGTGGTTATAATTTGTATCTTGGTGCCAATGCAGTTACTCTTTTTTACAAACCCTAATAATGTGTACAAAAATGTATTCAAGATTTTGAAAATAAGACACTTTGCACATTTCAAGACAATTTAATTTGGAAACTAATTAACTTTATATCTGTAGTGTAATAATGATATTGCACAATTTTGGTAAGTACATATCTGGCTGTATACCATACGGAAGGTGTGAGGGACATTCCCTATATGTCCAGTACATGCCCAGATGAGCGTGAGGGGGTACAGTGTACCTCACAAACTGACTAGGTACTATACAACTTGCTATTCTTTAGAAGGTAACCCTGTGAAACTAAGCAACATTTTCTTAAAAAAAATAATACATACAATTTCAGGTTTATAGTCAAATATCTGCTCAACTTTGAGTTTTAGGTTGAGTATGATGTATGATTTTTGAGTGGTATTTCATGGAGAAAAAAAAAGATCTCACTCAAATATTATGCTCAATTTTACGCTTGAGAAATAATTATAGAGTGTTCTCAAACACTGTCTCACACATAATTTAGTATAAAATTTGGCTTAAAAGAGATTGTCCTTAAAGAATGTGCTTTAAATACTGCTCATTGATCCAACTAAATTGAGCATGGTAATTATACATAAATTTGAGTTTAGTATGATTTTCAATATCTTTGAGAACTTGGACTCTGTTTTCTTCCAGTCTGATTTACATTTCCATCATACCCAACATACAGTATCTGAATGCTAAAGTAAGGTTTAGGCAGATTAACCTGTTACCTCATGAAAATTCATGCAAAAAATACTTGATGTATATTAATTTACTTAAGTTCTAATTTGTATATGAAACAATGGATTTTCTTTGTCATGCAGACATTACAGAATCTGAGCTGCAATGATGTATGAACAAACAGTGGAGACTGATCCGGCAGCTCCAGAGCAGTCTGATCTGGGTCTGCTCTGTTTGCCTTTTTTATATGAAGCAAAGGGTTAAAACCCATGATTACTGTTTGGTGTATAAATGATGTATTGTTTATTTAGACTTTGTGCACATACTAGATTGTGTGTCCACACTGATTTTTTCCTTGCAATATTCTTTCTTGTATTGCAGTTCCCATGTATTGACAGCATCTGTCAATGTAGGATGCAGCAGGATTACATATAGCTTGTTTTGATATGTTGTTGTTTGTAGTTTTCTCCCATACAAGTGTCAAATCCAAGTGACAGTGCAGAGGGATAAGTTTATCAGTTACTGGAGGAGTTTTATACCTGTGATATTTTGTATACATGTATATATATTTTTTGTTGGGTGTATATAATATATGTCAAGATATATATAATAACTTTGTGACTTTTTTATTTTTATCACTTGACATTTATATGGTGGTGTTATTTCCTCAGAAAGTGTGATGTTTATCTACTTTCCAGACTGTTTTATTGAGTGAGTGAGATTTTTGTAAGCAGTGTAGTAAAAAGGCATTTGTTTGATTAGAAAAGAATGCATGTTATTGTCAAGTCATCATTTTGAATGAAACAAGTCAGATTGATATATAAAGGTACATTAATGACCAGTGATACCACAGTAATCTCTGTTGTATGTCCAAACATGAAACCTGAAACAAACCTATTTAATTTAATATCTTAGCACTAGTTTCTGAAAAATTTCCCATTTGAAATGGGGGCTAAATAACTCATATTGTCCTATCCTGCCTTGTCTCACCTTCCGGCTCGATATCTTGATGATCCTTATATAAAAGGCAATGAAACTTTGTACATATATTCAGTGACAGAACACTCCATAACCAGTGAAGTTCAAGCTTTCTCCGTAAAGTTTTTCAAAAGTTAAACATTTTTTATGCTAATTTTGTTGTACAAAACATGCAGTATCTTGAGAGGCCTATGAGGATTAGAAATGAATTTAATTATACATGTGCATTTGTAGAAGATCTGTAAACTCTTTAAAGATTTTTCAAGAGTTGTGGCCCTTTTGTTTGGCTGTACACATGTCTTGAATTACAAAGAGTTTAATACATTGAGAAGTCTTCAAAGGACAGCAATAAAATATGCATTGGTAGGAGGGCCTTCACAAGAGAAGGGCACTGATTATCTATGTTCAGTATTTAAAAAATATTACCAAAATAAACAAATATCCCTTTTTTCCAAAAAGAAATGCTTACTTATATTTTCCAAGATTAATGTTTTTGTATTAATGTAGGTGTGCATACTTATAACCTATTTTATTACAAACAATCTTAGCACTGCACCTTGAATGCATGAGCCTACGTACCACAGATTATATATATGTCCTATTTCCAAAGCAATTGTGATATAGTATTCCATTAATTATAAACATTATTTTCCCAGTTAATCTTAAATGTTTGTTTTGTTGTTGTTGTTGTTGTTTTTATCAAGACTCTTGTGATGTTAGCTGCAAGCCTTTCAGAGTCCACAAGGCTACCACTTTCCCTGTGTTAGCTGTAGCCTTTGATAGTCCAGTTCTTAATACAAAGGGTTACCACTTAACCTGTTAATTATTTTATAGCCATGCCCAAACACATAAACTTGACTGTGCCTATTGGCAGGTAGTAAAACTTCAGAATCCAAGAAACCATTTGGATTTATAAGTTACATTAATTATTTGCAATACCCAGTAGGCCTTGAACTTAGAATAAGTAAAAGATACAAGGAATTAACCCAAAAAAGAAGACTTTTATAGAATATGAAGCATCTAAGCATACTAGGTGATTTTTTCTACTACTATCGTGAGCTAGTGTGTGTGAGTGTATTTTGGATTGTTCTGTGTTTTGTTTCTAGAGTAAACTTCATCAAATGTTGACCCAGTCTCTGTGTTGTTTTTCGGTCTTCCATTCTATATTTTACACCTTTCCAAACACATTTGACCTGGCAGTCAGGAATCACCAGTTCCCATTTTTCAGTAAAGTAATTCAATAATATTTGTATCCCTCACCTGACTGAATTCATTCCCAGATTCACTTTACAGAATTGTGACCATGACCTTCATAAAAAATAGCAATAAACCACCATTGTAATGTATTTTCAGTTGGTTACAGTGGGGGATGAACTGTCATTTAATGTTTAGTTTCTTGTTTAAATAGCTGCAAGTTGTCTCATTACAAGCCCATGCTATCATGTTTGTCAGTTTCTCTGCTTTGGATTTAAAGCCTATCATTATAGTATATCAGTCCTTTGTGGACTTTTATCTACATTTGATTGATGGAGACTAGGGGCATAATAACACGGACAGTCACTTTACCTGACGATGGGCAAACCAGTCCTTGAACTACCCTTGTATGCCAAGTGCCAAACAAGGAAGAGATCATGCAGCCTCTTACAGTTTTAACAACTTTGATATATGACAACCAGTGATTGAACCCACAACCTCCCAATTAAAGGGCAGATAAATTGCTTGGGAGTAATGGTCCATGTATTATTTGCAGTTCGCACTCTTTTTTTTAAACATTGTTTAAACTTTATGAAATAGGTTTCAAAAGCAACATTATAAGACTTTGTGAAATGCTTAAAGAGCTGTGGTTACACCTGGTTAAGGGAAATAATGTCATCTTGACCCCTGTCTACTGGAAGTATATTAATAAATAATCTTAATTTAGTAAGAAAAAATGTTTTTATATCCTATTTTGCAACATGACCAAACATTCCATCTTAGTGTTATTGCCCAAGTCCTATTTCTTTTTGTATAATTGCAAAAGTATTTATCTTAGATTGATGAAACTATCTTGATGTGTAATAGTGCAGCCTGGGTTTCATTTGAAAATTCATTAAATTATTTCAGAGTTATGGCCCCTTGAGGAAAAAATATAATACTGTTATAAGGCATTTTGTGATACGCATATATTCTATAATGACTGAATTTCACAAACATTCACCTTGGGAGCAGTTGTGCTTATAGAATTGAATTTTGCAATTCATCAAGTCATAGCACAGTTGCAGCCCCTGACTTTCTATGACAGAATTTTGTGACACATTCCAACAAAGGTAGTTTTTATGGTCCCCAAAGGGAGAGCATATAGTTGCCTTGTTTGTCCATCCGTTAGTCTTGTCTGTTTGTCCGTCATAGTTTTGTCCGGAGCATAACACAAAACTTTTAAGAGGTACCAACATGAAACTTCATAGGTAGATGGGTCTCAATGAGGAGAAGTGCAGTGTACAAGAACCAAAACTTTGTCTTGCATTATTTAGGAGTTATTGCCCTTTGTGTTAATTTTCATACTTAATGTTTGTCTGGGGCATAACACAAAAACTATAAAAGGTATCAAAATAAAACTTCATAGGTAAATAGATCTCAATGAGGTGAAGTGCAGAGTACAAGAACCATAACTCTGTTTTGCATAATTAAGGAGGTATTGCTTTTGTAATTTTTCATACTCAAATTTTTCCGGACCATAACACAAAAACTGTAAGAGGTATCAACATGAAACTTCATAGGTAGATAGATCTCAATGAGGAGAAGTGCAGTGTAGAAGAACAATAACTCTGTTTTGCATAATTTAGGAGTTCTTGCCCTTTATTATTTTCATACTTAAATTTTGTCCGAAGCTCATATAGAATAATAAAGTACCTATCAAGTGACAAAGCGCAGTTCGGGGAGCATCCACCGGTTCTACTGGCACTTGTTCTATATTGATGAAATTTCCTTGGCATATGGCATTTTGTTGGATGTGTTAACTCTAAAATGTTTATCCTAAATTGATAAACTTTACAGAATCTGATATACTCCCGTTCACGTGTAGCTGTGCGCTTGGAGATTCAATTTAAATTTCAAGTCGGAGCTATGTTGCAGCCTCGGACTTTATGAAAATATATATGGTTAACCCATTCCCTCATGTAGACTCATTTTGACGCCCTCAATAGGTATCACATAAAGCCTGATCTGCAGAAAACCACAGTTAAATGTTACCAAATTTAATTACAAAATCCTCATTTCCAGACCACTGAGGAGCAGCGAACAGCATAAAACCTGATCAGTCTGCGAGTTACTCGCAGGCTGATCTGGTTTTATGCTGTTCGCATAGGTCTTTTCATGGTGTCATCTATGAGGGAAAGGGTTATTGGCAGTTTGTGACATAACTTTGAAAGCATTGCTTATAAGCTGATGTAATAAATAGATATATTCTCCATTTATAAATATGCCCCTCGGGTTTCATAACATTGAATTATGGTCTGACTGAGACGCCATGCTCCAAAAATGTTTGTCCTGCAAAGATGAAAATTCACAAGCATAACATCATTGTGTAATTTATGAAGTCATTACAGAGTTAAAAGACTGTCATTGTAAAATATCCAAAATTGTGGGCATCTGTGTCCAGTGGACATGTTAACAATGTTAACAATTTTCATTTAAAAGTATGAAATTTTATTAATAAGATAATCATTCATAAACAGTTGGATAAAGTCAGTGAGATAACTGTCAACTATATTAAGCTAGTTTTCTAAATGAGACCAAATAACTAATAATGAACATCATTGTGATATATAAGTAGCCATGTGTTAAATGACATCATTTCACTATTTAGTAATGATTCAAATGATTATATGATGTAATAGAGCTTATTACGGAGAATTGCAGTTTGGCAACTCCTTGCTGTAAAGATAGATAGAAACACTTTATTATGTCACTAAGTTGTCAGTTTATGATTACATCAAACAGAGTGAATATCAAGCTGTTACCATGTTACAGGACCTACCTGATCTAATCAAAACAGCTTATTAAGTCAATGGCCTATCAAAGTAGTCGATCAGAATGAACATTATGTTCATATTATACAATACCAGTAAACAGGAGACATGTTTATAGCATCTCAAATTGGTATGGCTGTCCTGGACGGCAGGGATTACCTCCACTATCCATTTACCTATAGTGACTTGTGGTCAGTGTCTGACAATGAGGTTAGGGAAATGATCATGCATGCTCATCTATCACCTGGGAAGGGGCATGAGGCTAACAACAGATTTATGGTCACCTAATGGTCACTCCACTATTTACTGTCCATCATTTGAGATTATGTGTAATGAACATCCAATTATCCATGTTATAGTAGCAAGCAAGGAAAGACTTATTTCATTGTACAATTTGGCTCTCAAGGAACAGGGAGGAACTGCAGGTTAGGGAACATTGAATCTTCCTCAACTGTATCTGCAGTGCAAACAGTGTTTGGATTAGAAGTTTTCGGTCTAGTTTTCTAACAAAGAAGAGCTAACTTAAAAAATATCTGTCAGCACAACTTACGGTTGTTTGTTGGTGATTATTTATACTTCAGAAGATTTCTATAGAAATTAGAGTAAAGATGAAGTTGAAGTGCAGCCAGTTGCTGTATTCCCTGGTGCTATCTGGACTGTGCACTTGTCTGACTGGAGCAGAGACTGGAAATGTTACCATGGAAACAAATAGTACCAATTTGGATCAAAGGTAAATTTTCTCTGTGTGTGTGTGTGTGTGTGTGTGTGTTTATTTTTCTTTTTTTTCTTGACATTTACATTTATTTTGTTCTGATATTTTATCTTATAGATTTTGTCATTTTAGATTTGGATTGTCAAGACAGAAATCATAACTGACTCAAATTGACATTTCTTTTTCCAATTAAAAAAAGCAAACACTACTTGTTCGGGCTAAAAATCTGCACATTTCCTTGAAACCATTTAAATATAGGTTTAAAGTTATGTTCTCTTTCAAGTTGATCATAGTTTTGATGGTTTTACTCTTTTTTTTAATCACAATTGCATTTTTTTTTTAGCTTTTAATTGAAATGTATAGCTTTATAGCTCATATTTGATGCCTTGGCAAACAGAGCACACCCTGAGATCTGCACAGCAAAGAAATTTTCATGGTCTCATATACCATTTAAAGTTCAGTCAATTAATATTCATCAAGTCATAGATTTAACATGAATATTCATGAGGTTATGGGTTAAATGTGATAATAAAACAAACAAAATCACTCTGAAGGTTTGTCAGATCATATTAAGATGTGAGATGTGGTCTGTTTAAAGTGTTTAAACTGAACTGTCTCCCACAGTGGTCCAACTTCTGTAAAACATTTTTTATTGTTCTAATCTAAATTCTTGAAATATGACATGTAATGAATAGTGGTTATACGTTATCAGAGATGACACAGCAAATCCTACTTGATTGTTTTTGGTCATATTGGTCATGTCTGAACAGGGAAAAAGTTGTAAAAGAACAACAAACAACAATACCTGGACACATGGTCATTGTTTATGAGAAGCGATGCACATAACTCCACATCATGACGCCTTGTGAAGATCACTAACCACAGAGATGTTAACTTGTACATGTATTGGGTTCGCACTGGCATGTTACAAGTTGAACAAATGGAGCACCTTAAAATCATATTTTTATAATTTGTCCATTTTTTTTAAACTTTTTTTTGAAAATGCATGTGTGTTTGGGGGACATAAAATTCTATTTCCTTTATTTATCTTGATATCCCTCAAAACAAAGTTTGAGAGGGTGCATATAGGAGTAAGTCAGTTTGTCTGTCTGTCTGTCTGTTTGAGACAAAAATCCAATCTTGTGAGGTAAATCACATCTACTTACTTCACTGATACAGCTCTATCTTAGCATATGGATTTATGATGGCGTGTACAAGTGTGTGACATCATTTTTATACACATCTTTTAAAGAATCACATAATTATGGCCCCTAAATGTTGGAACCTGTCTGTTTATGGCAAGAATCTAATGACACCAACATCTTTCTACATTACTGGTACTTCACCATTTGAAATGAGATTTTGCATATGCATTTATAATGACATGTAGATGTGGGTGACGTTATTTATATGTGTTTCATCCAAAGAATGACAGAGTTTTTGCCCCTGAATTGCCTTAAAAACCTTGTGTTGCAAACTACTTTTACATTTCTTCATCTATTCAGCTAAAATTTTGCATATGCATGAATAATGTGTGTGACATAAATTTGATGCACATCTTCAAAAGAAAGAATTACGGCCCCTGATTGGAATTTAAAAATCTCTTATGCTTTTGTTCGATGAAAAAGCCACGTAGCGGGGTTATTCATCACCTTCAGTGATAGTTCTAGTTCTTACAAATTTAAGCATATCTTGAATTGACTTTATTTTACTTAATCATTCTGTGTGGGTAGGTGCATAGTTTTACATTTGAGAATGATGAAGTAACAAACTCATGAAAATGAGGATACAGAGGTGCATTGCACATGCAATGAGTCCGGGTTTTGCAAGGTAGAGTAAGGGGAAGGAACTCAAGATAAGAACCAGATAATGAAACTCATTGTGTGAGCAATGCACCTCAGGTCTAATTATCTTGTTAACTAGTTCTTTTACCTTAGTTTACTTTAAAACAAA
This sequence comes from Solen grandis, assembly GCA_021229015.1. Classification (NCBI taxonomy): domain Eukaryota; kingdom Metazoa; phylum Mollusca; class Bivalvia; order Adapedonta; family Solenidae; genus Solen; species Solen grandis. The sequence continues at coordinate 55,588,982 of CM037778.1, forward strand.
GTGCATTATGATGTACACTTGATTGGGCAGATACCTAATATGGCTCTTAAAAAGTATTTTAAAAGCTTTTCTTATTAAAAATAAAGGAAAACCTTGGCATGTTGAACTTCATTATTTCAACTTGATATCTGTCTGTCTGTCATTCCTGTACTGTCCTGTCCTGTCCTTTGGTCATATATGTAACACATTGTCATGTCATTGTGAACATTCATACCATTGTATTATAATATCCAACAACCTTCAAGCTTGGACAAACTTAATTCTTCATATTTTTGACAAGCTTGAGCTGCAAAAGTGACCTTCATCAAACAAGGTCATGATCATGATACTCTGTCCCATTATAGTACCATTTGCTGAAAGTTTGATAATCTGAAAACAATTGGGGGTTCAAATTGAACTTTCTTCTTTTTAAAGAATTATTTTATGAGTGAATGACATTTTCTTTGAGACAATTACCTTTTCCCTGAAAATATTAAGGCATAGAAAGAAACATCCGCAGATGCAGAGCTACAGTTACCAGGATAAAAAAATCAATAAACAATATGGTTGATAACACACTGCCTCCTTACAAGGATATATTTACTATTTTTAACATATTTGCCGAGCATGCAATCCTTCTATATAATATATGTCCCAGGTAAATGTCCATACATTGCAGAGGGCCCAGCTGTGTCCCATCTTTTATTGTGATCATAATGGTCATTAATCTGAGCAACATCTCATAAATCAGGGACCAACTTGTAGACGTTTAACACCACAGTCAGTAGGGCGTGTGGGTAGACAGGTGAAGGTGTTAGACAATGTATCACCTTAATGCTTTGTCCAGGGCCAGCCATTTAGGTTAACTGCCAGGATACTGGACTTTATTGCAGTAACATCTTAATTCAAGGGCAATAACTCTAGAAATTGTATTAATTTTATTCATTTATTTACTTAATTAAAAAGTTTATTTTCTGATATAAATAGTGCTAATTATTCTTGAGAAGTTTTATATTCATGTATAAATTTATGGCTCAGTGAATATTAATAATTTTAAATTCAAATGGTGTATGAAACCAGAAATTTGAATACCAAGCTTCGTGATGAAACAATGGAATTTTTATACAATTTAAACTATGCAAAAAGAGACCCTGATTAGACAGCTCTCCAAGACCTCTCTGATCTTGGTATGTTCTGTTTGCCAAATTGCATCAAGACAAATCTAGGGTCAAGGGTTAAATCAACCTTCAAATTAATGGATAATGAAATATGAAAAAAAAATGCTTATGGTACAGTTAAATCAATTCCTCTATTCTAAAAGGCAGAAAATTGAATAAGATTTTTTTTTTTTGCCTGGTCATTTAAGTCATTATATTAAAGGGCATTACTTGAAGATCCTGACTTTATCTAAAGCATGACATCCAAGACTTGTTCTGTGGGTCAAAATTTAGAAAGAATTTCACATATATTTCCTGATTTTCATTCCAAATTTGGTACCAAAAATTATTTTTGAACATTCTGATAATATAATTGATATAAGAGAAATTCTACCATTAGCAGTGTGGTCATACCACATGGTAACTATGTGACATCATTTTAAGTTATCACAAGCAGCTATTTTTTTGCCTCGATTTGGAGGAGAAAACTGCTGTTAATATCTAAGTTCTTCAATGAGGCAAAACATGCTGCTTGCAACTGCTTAAAATGACCTCACATACTATGGTATGGGCACACCACAGGTATTTTTGATTATTTTTTTTATATATTATTAATGTATGGTTTTAATTTTTCATTATTAATTTTGCTGAAAGGGTAAAAAGTAAAGGCATGTTGGAAATAAATAGAATATAGGCTTAATTAGTTGAAAGCTTTGTTTCATCAGTGATTTTTTATAATTCACTTTGTTCATATATGCAGGGTCTCTTTATGAAAACAAGAGCTGTCAGAGGACTGCATGCTCAACTATTTGAAATGCTTGCTGATAAATCAGTAAAAATTATTTCAATTCTTGCCCTTCACATACTCTGTATATAGTAATAGTCAAAAATGATATAACTTGATAGTCTGATACCCCTGAATATGAAGTCTTAAATCTATCCCATGCTTATTTACTGAGACATAAGTATAATAACACTGTGCATGCAAACCTTTAACCAATATATCCTCCTTGGTATTCTGATGCCCCTAAACACACTCATAAACTTTCAAGTTAATACCATAAACAATTTCTGATAAATAGCCTGGACAGTAGCATGCAAAACTTTAACCAAAAAGTTTAAGTCAAAAAGCCTGGCAACAATCTGCATTCAGTCAAACACAATCCATCTGCCTCTATAGTATGATACCACTGAACATATTAAAGAAGTTGCAAATAATCCTTTGTCTGGTTACTGAGATAATTATAAGCATGAAAGTACCTTGCATGCAAAACTTTAACCAAAATTTCTAAGGTAAAAAGGGGTCATGATTTGTAATACATTCCAACAAGAGTTATCTACCTTGATACCATGAATGTACAGTTATTTGATGCTATCATTGTGTCTATATTAAATTACTCTTACCCAGCCTGGGATTTTTACAAAATCAAAAGACTTAACCCTTTCCCTCATATAGACTCATTTTGACGCACTCAATAGGTACCACATAAAGCCTGATCTGCAGAAAGCCAAACTCAAACCTTACCAAATTTAATTGTAAAATCCTCATTACCAAACCACTGAGGAGCAGCGAAAAAAACAGATCAGCCTGCGAGTAACTCGCAGGCTGATCAGGTTTTATGCTGTTCCCATAGGTCTTTTCATGGTTTCCTCTATGAGGGAAAGGGTTAAAAATATTACATTTAAAATTTTGTAAATTAATCTTTGGAGTTAAGGTAAGTTCAAGTAACACCGCGATATATGGCGAATTAGGTAGGTACCCATTATACATTAATAGGTATGTACTGATAATAAAATATTAGTTTAAACTGACAAATACAGATAATATAATTCTTAGAGTTATATACAATGGTGTGTTAGAAAGTTGCAACAATGGGATCAGAAACTAGGTGTTATGTTGGTGTTATGTTAAATCCATGCTTTATGTATGTTTTCCATGAAGTTAATATTAGTAATTTCATTTCAGTATTCAAACAAAGGATTGTTGATAGCTTTATACAAAAGTGATTTGGAGAGTTAGATGAGAATGATACACTTAATTATTTTTACAGAAATATTAAAAAACATTTAGAATATGAAAAATACTTAGATATTTTAAATGGAAACCACAGAATTTGTTTTAGTAAGATAAGAATCAGTGCACATAATTTATACATTGAAACCTTAAGATGCAGAAGAGATAGAAACAAATGAGTTGATAGAAAGTGTATATTGTGTAACAAAAATGATATAGAAGATGAGTATCATTTTATTCCTATCTGTGATAAATATTAAGACATACATAGGACCTATATAAAAAAAATCATTATGAAAACCCAAGAATGCTTAAGTTTATTGATTTACTTATCAGTACTAATAGAAAAACATTATTGAATCTGTCAAAATATATTAGAAAAGCAACACTAATTAGAAATGAATCACTGAACTTGTTACGTACATAAAAGTTTGTTAACCCTTTCCCTCATAGAGGAAACCTTGAAAAGACCTATGCGAACAACAAAAAACCAGATCAGCCTAGGCTGATCAGGTTTTATGCTGTTCGCTGCTCCTCAGTGGTCTGGAAATGAGGATTTTGTAATTAAATTTGGTAAGGTTTAATTGTGGTTTCCTGCAGATCAGGCTTTATATGGTACCTATAGAGTGCGTCAAAATGAGTCTATATGAGGGAAAGGGTTAATGTGAATAGTTTGATGATATTTTGTAAAGACTGTATGTACTATATTATGATTATTTGATAATTAGGCAAAAAGTTTAATGTGCTGATTATTATGATGAGTTAGTATGGTGGTGAATACTAGTGTGAAAAGTCATTAAAGAATTTTGTTGAGTCAGTGTTACAGGATAGTAGTACTGTATTAAATTTGTAGAATGACAGGTCTATAAAGGTACAAGTATGATGAATGAGTAAGGTGAATGTTTGTATACAGAATCAATATGATGATTATTATGAGTGGCTGGTAAGATAAGTAACATAATTTATATTTATGTGGGAGGTTAGTTTCTATAGATGAGTGATAAAAGTAAATGTATTACATATTCATTTATTATTTTTAAACATTGTTCCTCTTTTTCTCTATATTTCGTTTCGTTAGGGATAAAAGAGGGATTATGAATTAGAAATTTATTTGTTATGCATATATACATTTGAGTATTTTTTATCCTACAATCTTCCTATATTGTTAGGAAGACATTTAAGGGATAATGATAATAATAAAATGTATGTTACTTAAAAAAAATGATATATTATGAAATCAATATATTTTATTGTAGGAACCAAAATTAAGTTTAAATAAAGTTAAATGATAATAATTATTACAGGAAAATGGTATCGAAATACAAATTTAGCTCTATTCTCCGCATTAGGAAAAAATATATAATAAGTATAGATTGTACTTTTTTGATGTATAAATTACAGTTGTCACTTTTTTTGCAACATTTATAATATGTAGTGTTTGTATTCACAGGAAAACTTTTGAAAGACAGGAGCGTGTATGCAGGTGTATGTCAGTGAATGAGTCGGCGAGAGAGGGTTTTTGTTTCACATGTCTAAAGAATGTCAAAATATATATTATGTATTGATGATGTAAAATATTGTATAAGTTAAAAGAAATAAAAAAAGAAAATGTACCTTGCATGCAAAACATTAACCAAAATATCTAAGTTAAAGGGGGCCATAATTTGTATTAATTCAGTCAATAGTTATCTACCCTGGTTATTTGATGCCCCTAAACATATTCATGAATTTTCAAGTTAATACCATAAGTGCTTATTGAGATATAAGGTTGATAGTAACTTGCATGCAAAACTTTAACCAAAAACTGCAACACCAATGCCCATACCAACGCAAGGGTGACTGCAATAGCTCTTATATCCCTAAAAAAAATGAGTTAAGGTAAAGTCCCTGTAATGGTTCCGCTACGTTTCAGACTTCATGGTCTTTCATGGAGATAACCAGGATTTCCTAATGTTTCATTAAGGCACCTTTGTTATTTTGGTAGATGTAGCCGAAACATTACAGGGACTTTACCTTAAAAATAAAAACATAACAAAATGGTGTTTTTTTTTTCTATTCACAGTAGTAAATATATGTACATAATGGAGCAAATTATTGAAACAAGAAGATTTGAGTAAAAGAAAAATACATAATAAATAAATGAAAAAAATATCCTTTATCCTAGACTGAATAATAAAATTACACTGCTATAAAATGGACTGTCTTAATATTTTAACTATAATAAATGTAAAAAATCAAGTTAAACTTATCACAATTATAACAGTATTTGAGCAAACATTACAGTTAACCAAACACTTGCCTTTTTTTCAACAATAAATTTATATGTATATTAAGTGTCACAAATGTGTTTTCAACAAAATGAATAAAAAAAAATTCTTTTTAATATGTATGTCTATAACAAGTAAACTTGAATATCTAATATTAAATGGACATACTTGATATTTTGAGAGCTTATCATAAAACAATATTTTTTTTAATTAGTTATTTATTTATTGATAATTTATTACCTGAGTGGTGGCTGCTAATGTGTGTGTACCTGGCTGTCCACTGCAGCAGTAGGTAATCAGATATAACAGATGCAATAAACATGTCAGCCTTTGTTAGACTGATAGATCAATCACATACATGTATACTTACCTGTACAAATGGTAAACAACATGTATCTGCCAAGCTTTAATGGTAATTGGAAAATAAAGCATATATAAAGCTCAGTAGATATGTTACATTATGTTTTGATATAAAGCTCAAGGATTATGGAAAATTATTTTTAAAAAATGCAATTCAAGTACTTATACTTATTTAAAAAAAAAAATGTAAAATCATATGAAATAACTGGTTTAAAATAGCATCTCACAGAAATAAGTTACCTGATTAATCAATTATACTGATTAATTAAAAAATATTATTTAGTTTATCTTGTCTGAATTTTTTAATCTAATGATGATCATGTAAACAAGATGTCAGATAACCTGAAGAGACTGCTGAGGCTATGTTTGTTGACTAGGAATCCAGTCCATCATTGTTTATCCCCTTCTCTGTGTTACAGACAGACAGCCATGTTGAGGACTCTCCTGCAGGAGGCCACTGTAGGAAACACGGCAGTTTTTGATGTCAGCAAGACCAACCCTAATGTCTCCAATGGTATGTAAGCACCTACATTTCATCATAAAATTTTCTTTATATTGGGGAGTGAAAAATCCTGAAGTTAGTAGCAATTTTTTGGAAAACTGCATGAATTAGAAAAATGATTTAGAGGGGAAAAGGCCTATGAACGACCCCTGATAAAGAAGGAAAATGTACTGAAACTATGCTTTATACCAGTCTATGTGTACTGGAACTATGCTTTATATCAGTATATATGCTTGGAACTATGCTTTATACCAGTCTATGTGCACTGGAACTATGCTTTATATCAGTCTATGTGCACTGGAACTATGCTTTATATCAGTATATGTGTACTGGAACTATGCTTTATATCAGTCTATGTGCACTGGAACTATGCTTTATATCAGTCTATGTGCACTGGAACTATGCTTTATATCAGTATATATGTACTGGAACTCTTCTTTATATCAGTATATGTGTACTGGAACTATGCTTTATATCAGTATATATAAATCTTTATTAAAGTCTCATCATGGTTACAACATACATTTTGTAAATACAAGGCTTTGTAACAAAATAAGTATCAGTTTTGACATCAAAATCAGGGCCAAAAAGAAGAAGAGAGGATGCCCAACCCTCCTTGAAAAATTGGTTGGACTCTCTCTGCCAATATATCCCTGTTGGACCCCCCCTCCCCCGAGACAAATTGCTGGATCTTCACATGACAATACATTGTATTGCTCTTGAATCATAATCACAATTAAGTTATACTACTTATATGATTGCAACTACATATAAATGATATCTATATTTTTCGGCGCAGCTATCTAACCTCATTTTTTACCTACTTGAAATAATGATTAAGACAGTGCCAAATGAGTATTTTAACAATTTTCATTGGTATATATTCCTTTACTCATGGAGAAAAAGTTGAACACCATTGTTTGTTGAGATGACAAGTAGCTGAAACATATAATTCATATTTACCAAATTTTGATAAAGTATTCTAACAAAATTACAGTTTCTTTGATAAGTTTATAGTTGTTTTATCAAAACACTTCTCTTTGATGTGCATTGAGACATATTTTATAAAGACCTACAGTATCTTATTGGTTGTTTCACTGTCTCCATATGACTGAAAGACGGTGCACTTTAATACAATGATGGTTAAGCACCAGTGGAGGGGACACTTTTATATGGAGTTTTATCTATGCTTATTTTGATTTCCTAGGATTAAATGCTTCACAAATAATGATTCATACATCATATAGTCTTTTTAAAAAGATATTTCCTGTTTGATAAGGGATCACATGATTCTAGTTAGACTATCCACTCGCCTGATCATTAACCCTTTCCCTCATAGAGGACACCATGAAAAGACCTATGCGAACAACATAAAACCAGATCAGCCTGTGAGTAACTCGCAGGCTGATCAGGTTTTATGCTGTTTGCTGCTCCTCAGTGGTCTGGAAATGAGGATTTTTTAATTAAATTTGGTAAGGTTTAACTGTGGTTTTCTGCAGATCAGGCTTTATTTGGTACCTACTGAGTGCATCAAAATGAGTCTATATGAAGGAAAGGGTTAAGATATCTTTTCTTGAATTGATCCTGGC
>CM037778.1:55596949-55646949 GCA_021229015.1 Solen grandis
ATAATAAAATGGCATTCCTTCCGGATCGCATGCGCATGATATAAAAAATACACAATAAACAAAAGCTTGAAGCAGTTGTTTGATTATTGCTTATTTCTTTTTATTATTATTTTTTTTTTTTTTTAAATATCAAGCAAAACATATTAGTCTATTTTAAAGTAACACATCTCCAGATTCATACTAATTCATATGAAATCTAGATAGTGTTTAAAATGGTAAATATAAATAGTAAGCGTACAAATAATGATTTCAGTAAAGACACTTACTATCCACGGAAATGACCTTATGCTAAATATAACCTTTACTCCGTTACTAAAGGGTGAGAATAGAGTGATAAAATATATAATTCAGTCATATTTTGCATAAATCATCATATGGATTGATAATAACGTTATTTATACATTTCTTACACTCTTGATATATCTTTTCATAAGTCTATCCCTTTTTAACAGTTGTTTACTCAAATGGAGGTGTGCAGCTTAAAGAGGTATAAAAACTTCTTAAACTTCAAAGTGACTTATATCATTAATAATTCTAATTTCTCATGTACGTTCAAGAAGCCTTAGGAATATTATTTTCAGATTCATGAAAATATATTATGACATTTTTCAGTTAATTTCTGTTCATGTATGTCTTTTAATGATGTTTTAATACAGATTAGAATATTCTAAGGAAATCTATGGTCAGCAAATGTTTCCTCTAGTTAAGAATGTATCTGTACAGAATGTATCTGTACATATTTAAGGTTTCTTATAATTCATCTTTGTGTAGCAATACATTATACCCGTTCTTTTTCTGTTAACTTTAATTATTATCAAAAAAATAGAATCAAACGAAGATATATTTAGTTTCCAAGTGCAATTATAAATTCCCGGATTCGAATGTCAGTCAATCCGTAGGAAAATAACGATTTTCGGGCGATTAATATTTGTAAACATGCAAAATAATTCATTTGTACTTATGTACAATTAATAAAGCACTTCCAATCATAAGACTCAACCACCCCCCCCCCCCCCCCCCCCCCCCACCCCACCCCCCCATTCAGGGACCATTTTTACGAAGAAACCAAATGCGCTACTTGAATTCAGCTTCATTAACCCATGAAACGCTACATGCAAATTTATGACTTGATTCAAATATTAATTAAGTGGTATATATACTGGAAGTTTCTTTTCTGTACTGATTGTGTAAATTGTCTTTATAGAGTAACGGGTTTAGGACATTTCAGTGAGTTAAAAGACAACCTCAATTTTAAGATTCATATGTTAAGAAACTGTTAGAAATATATTTGCCAAGTTTTTAAGTTCCAAAAAGGCACACTTTTTATGCAAATATAAAAGAAAATAAAAACTGCTGAGGAATTTTCAGAAAATCTTTAAATCAGATGTCAGTGGATTTCATCTCAAGAAATAAAGGAATATGTCTTTTTTCTTTGAGAAAAATTAAATATAATAACTTAAATAGCCTTGGGCTATTTTTGTATTCAATTTGGTCCTAGTACAATGGCAATTTTATGCTTGAGTTTGTTCGTTTTCAAATATATTTTTGACAATATTTCACCTATAACTTATAGAATACATTATCATTAATAAATTGCGATAAAATATTTGCAAAATATTATTTTAATAGACTTTTTAAAGTATTTTGAAAAAAATTCGTTCTTAACTTTAATGCGTTGTTGTTGTTGTTGTTGTTGTTGTTGTTGTTGCTTAACACATCATAGCAAACAGTGATATTTAGCCATACGCTAGATCTCTAAAACGAGTATGGTAACCCCCTACTTTAATAATACATTTTGAGTTATAGTCTAGAGTGGATATTTTTATCACAATCTCTCCCATGGAAATTACTCACTGAAACGCCTTTAAATAGGTCGTTTTCTGCTGTAGAAAATAATTGCTATATCGCAATTTGCTGTGTTAACTGCTGATAATACAATAATGATAAAAACAAAATCAGTAAATCCGTCACCATACGAAAAATTGAAATATACAAGCAATCAAGGCGTTTATCACTTATTCATCATGTATGAAAAATATCTGCAAAACTCTTTTAGATAAAGTATTTCCTCCTAATGGAACATTTTATATCAACTATGAAAGAAATCATAATCAGTTTATTTCTATTATATCAAATTATTTGCAACTGTAAGCTATCATTGAAGTCACCATGCAGTCTGTTATTAACTTATTACAATGTAAAAAAGACATACCTTCTTAATGTGACAAGAAACTTGAGTATTCCCTCTTCTACATTTCGAATAACGCGAAGCAAATGATCGCCATATCTAACTGTCAAAGTTAAAAGCCGCCGGAGGGCCGAAGTGGGGACTGCACTTCCGCATTTGGATATATGATACTTATAAGTACTTATATCATTGTCGCATGTTTGAAGTGTATTATATAGTTATTTATAATCTGGAAAATACTCATTTTCCGTGATTTTATTATAATATACGTGTATAATATCTTATATGTTCATTTGTTAGATTGATGATAATTAAGAATTTCATATACAGATATTGGAAGACATTAATCCGCATTATAGTTTTTTTCTGACATGCATGCGCGGTTTATGAAAGGAATCGGGGTAATACTTTGGTATATATATTGACCTGTCACTCGTATAAAATTCACATGTCAAAGGTAAACTTTCCGATTATCCTCGTTATTCGGCAATATTGTTTACAACATCTTGTTTCAAAAGGTAAGGAGAGCGTATCGGTATAACATATTTGATCATGCCGTATCCTACAGTTGCTCAGTCAAGTCGGTAGATCCGTATTTAATTTGTCTATTCGAGCACCTGGTTCGAATCACACATATCTTTTTTTCTTTGTCTCCAAAAAAAACTTAATGCACGTGAATAGAAAGTAAGATCTGCGTCTTAAAATTAAACGTGTCACGATCATATCACGATCATAACACGTGCATGTCACGATCATATCACGTGCATGACGTGTAGTTTTTAGTTTGTTCAATCTTATCGGAAAGTAGTGTACGCGCTTTGCTAAGTAATGGGAAACGATCGTTTCGAGTATCCCCAAGTACTTTAAAGAAAATCATCCAATACAATTAAATATCATAAAAAATACAAGCCTTTCCTTTAACTTTTATTTACAAATGCATAAGTCCTACCGTAGTAGGAAACATTAGCAGCACAAAAACATATAAATATATAAAGTACAAATAAATGCAATGGAAAACGGCTGGTGGGATTATTGATTATACTGGAATCTATAATCTTTATATGTATTAAGCCTTCTCTCTCTCCCCCCCCCCCCCCTCTCTCTCTCTCTCTCTCTCTCTCTCATAGAGTCTCTCCTCGCTATATCTATTTCTAAATTGCACATGAGATTTTCTAACAGAGTATTTATCATACATAATAACATTAACAATTTAAGTACATGTATTATATATGCTCCCCCTCCCCCCTCTCTCTCTCCCTCTCTCTCTCTCTCTCTCTTGTTCGTGATCTGGTTATGTAAATAAATAGAACATGTATTACCAAAATAACTTAAAAACAGAAAATAAACAGAAAATAAACACTGATGACAATATGTGTTATTTACAGCATGAATCCTGATTATTCCTTTTATAAGGTTAAAAACATGTAATGACTCTCAATACTCTCAATATATATTTCAAAAAGGAATAAATGTAGGATACCATCCTACTGCAGTCTTTAATATAAGAACGACTTGTTATGTGACTTTTACACTCTTGATTTGCCTAAACCCTGCGAAAACGAAAGTGGTTTAGCCAAATCACATGCTTAAAGTTGATGATCAATATGTAAACACACACACACATATATATATATACATACATATACATATATACACATACATATACATACACATACATACATATATATATATAATACATACATACACCTACATATATACACATATACATACACATGCATACACACACGTACATACATATACATACACACATACATACACATACACACATACATATATATATATATATACATACATACACCTACATATATACACATATACATAAACAATATAAAATATACATATAATCAATACATACAAACAACATATATATATATACATACACACATATAGATACTTGTTATATTATATCAAAATTGTTTCAGAAATGCCTTCAACTTTTAAAATTTATTTATTTGAAGAATTTAACTATGGCTGAACATAGTATACTAAACCTTTTGAGTTTTATAACGTTTTCAGATTTAATTAATTCGATAAGTTTTATCATATTTGGGCGTTTATAAATTGCCATGTCTAAATATTTTTTTCTTTGTTCATGAAAAATTGGACATTTAAATAGGTAGTGGAATTCATCTCCTTGGTCTCTGCATTGTATGCATTTACGTTCAGCACTGGGTATGTTTTGCCAGCGTCCGGTTTCAATAGGTAAATTGTGGTTTCTTGTAATAAATGCAATAATATTTTTACTTTGGTACGACGGTAGTTTATTGATATAAGGACTTCGGATAAAAGATATTTTGATGTATTTATATAAGTTTGTGTCAGATGTTTGGCTCAATTCTGAGTGTCATTGCTGTATAAACATATCTTTAAGTTTCTGATAGGAAGACTTGATGAGCCACCTACTATTAGGAAAATTTTGGCTATTCCAGATACCGGAAAATCCTAATGAGCATAGGTTATTTTTAACACTATCTAGCCAAGCTGATTTGATTTTGTTTTGTGAGTATAGCTGGTATAATGTTAAATAAACTTTTGCAGATAATTTTGTTGTCTTATTATCTTTGATATTTTCAATCATACGTGACCAATAAGCTATTATTCTGTTTTTTGTACTAACCATTAGTGGTGTAATACCGGTTTCACCATAAACCATATATGAGGGTGTGGATTTCTTTAGATTAAATATATATTTGTAAAATTTTAATTGTATTTTTTCTAACATGTTTATATTACCATAGCCCCATATTTCACTGCCATATAGTAAAATTGGTTTAATAGTTTTTTCGAAGAGGTCAATTTGTAGGTCGAAAGGTACATTGTGTGATTTTATCTTTTTGAGCAAAGAGAACATGGCTTTATTTGCTTGTTCGGCAATATGAATTTTAGTTTTATGGAACGAGCCAGTTTTCGTAAAATAAATACCAAGGTATTTATATTCATCTACAAATTCTAAAGTAGTTTCTCCAATCTTGAACTTTTGAGGCTTTTTTGAATTCCCTTTACTGAATCGCATAACTTTTGTTTTACTTGTATTGATATTTAGTTTCCACGTGTCGCAATAATGTTTAAATTCATTTAATGCATTTTGTAGGTCTGTTTCATTGTCACTGAAGATTATAGTATCATCCGCATAAAGGAGAATAAAAAGCTTTAGATATATATGTGCCTCATCCGTAATAGTTGTTCTTGAAATGCCGTTTATGTTTTTTGATTTTAGGTAAAGGTCAAGGTCATTTAAGAAAATTGAAAATAAAAATGGTGATAAATTTTCTCATTGTCTCACACCGACTAGACAGTTGAAAAATGGTGTTTCTCCTTCTTGAAACCTTTGATTTTATATTACTGTATAAATTTTGGATAACTTTTAAACATTTACCATTAATATTTTCGAATTTTAGTTTTTCCCACAACCCTGTTCTCCATACTGAATCAAAAGCCTGTTTGAAGTCAATAAAACAACAATATAATTTTTTCTTATCAGATTGCACGAGGTCAATTGAGCTTTTTAGAATAAATATGTTGTCAATTGTTGAGAATTTTTTTCGGAATCCACCTTGGGTCTCGTGGATAAGATTTGATTTTCCTGCGTATATATTTAATCTGTTATTAATGATACAAGTAAATAGTTTTCCTAAACAGCTGAGGAGTGATATGGGACGGTAATTTTCTGGAAGCTGTGGATTTCCCTTATTTTTATATATTGGTTTGACTAGGCCTATTGTCCAACTTTCAGGTATGATTCCCTTGTCAAATACTATGTTAAATAACTTGCTGTATATATTTATCATGTAGTTAATTGAATGCTTTATTTGTTCGTTTACTATTTCGTCTATCCCTGGCGCTTTATTATTTTTCAGGGTTTTAACTGCTCTAAGTATTTCCTCATTGGTTATTGGGCCATTGATTTCTTCATTATAATTTATATTGTTGTCATTTTCATTTGTATCATATGTTTCAGAGTCATCAAGATTTTCATTCAAACTTTTGAAATATTCATAAAAGTTTTGCAAAGAAGCAGTGATATTAGACGTAGTACCTTTAGAATCATTTAGACTTTTCCAGTAATGTTTAGGATCGTTTGACTTAAGCATTCTAAGTTTTTCAATTTTTAGGTCATTATATTTATTTCGAGATATTCTCATGGTATTTTTGTATTTTTTACTTACTTCATGTAGTAAATTTTTAAAATATTGTGTTTTATATTTATTATATGACTTTCTTGTTTTATTGTATATATCTCGCATTTTCTGGCATGATCGGTCAAACCAGGGATAAACTTTTTTATCCTGTTTGTTATTTGTTTTATATTTCGCATTTCTATTTATGAATCCAAATGATTTTTCGGATGTATCCCCAAACATGTGAGCGATACCAGACACTATTTCATCCAATTGTTTTTGTGTTATGTTATCGTTGTCGGTCATCATGTTAAGTTTCATTTCTATTTCTGATACTTTAATCATGTCTATATTTTCTTTTTTTTTTTTATTTCAGTAATTGTTGTTTGATCTTTATTTTTATGTTTAATACTAAATTTAGTTTTCAGTTTAGCTGTGAGTGGACAATGGACATCCGAAAAAAGGCAACAGAAGTCATCTACTTTAAAATCAGCGATATTTTCAAAAAAATTACATTTTTTTTGCAGGTTAACATCGGGTTTCATAGTCTCCAATAATCCGGCCATTCCAAATAAACATGTCATTATTTTTGCATAAATCAATGAAATTATAACCGTATTGATTTATTGTACTGTCTATGCACTTTCTGTTTATTGGTATATTACAATTCTTAAAGTTTTCAAGAATTTTCCCCTCTTCGTTTTCCATGCTTTCAAGGTCATATAAATCTGACAAAATTTCGTCCGTGAAAATGTAGTCAGACAAATGTCCAGAACGGGCATTGAAATCGCCAATTAATAAACAATGTTTACTACTGCCAAAATATCTGAAAAGTTCATTTTGTATCTCAAAGAATGGGTCTTTATGTGCAAACCTTGAGCCAGATGGCGGAACATAAATAATTCCGCACTTAAGGTCTTCGTCATATGGAGTATTTGTTGTGCCATATATACTTTTGGAAATTGTAAAGAACTTGACAAGATTTGATTGTGATTTGTTATCAATTTTGACATAATCAGACAGATCGTTTTTAATTAACAGAGCTATTCCACCTGAACGATAATTTGTGATTTTTCTGCGGGTAAACGAATACGTAGTATATCCCGGGACCTGAATGTGATCTGTATCATCTGTTTTAATTTCTTGTAAACCTATTATATCATAATTGCATATATATGACATAAAATCTGGACAACTTAATTTTGACAAGATACCACATACATTTAAAGATAAAATATTTAAATCAGCATAAGAAGTACAATCATCAGTCTTATGATTTACCGGTGTGTCATGGTAGCCGTTTCCCAGACACCGCTAGTCACATTTCCAGCTATTCAACGGTATCCCTCCCGAAGCTTCACGTGCTTTCACTGATGCCTGGTCATGATCTTTTTCTGTGGGGGGTAATGTTATCATTGGGGACGTCTGGATTTCCATACACGCTTCTTTTGGTAAAGTTTCTGTGCTAGGTTTTTGTAATATTGACGGAGAATTTTGCGTCCACATTGGCCCCTGCGTAAAATCGTCGCTCTCACTTTCACTGGAAACAACGTAGGGTTTTTTGTACATTGTGTTTTCAAGCGGAGAAGTTGCCTTTTTCTTGCCTGCCCTGCGAGGAGCAATTAACCAGGTGAAAAACATTTATCAAAATTAGTTTTATATTATGTTAAACGATGATGATAACTTCAAGCAAAATAAAGTTAACACTCAGACTCAAACCAATGGTTGTTGTTGTTGTTGTTGTTGTTGTTGTTGTTGTTGTTGTTGTTGTTGTTGTTGTTGTTGTTGTTGTTGTTGTTGTTGTTGTTGTTGTTGTTTCACAGCATGTGCTATACCTTTTGGCCAATAGCTCATTAATTCAACATTGAACATTATCAATACCGCATTATATAGGTCACGCATTCCAACGTCATACGATTTCTTCCGAAGCCGCATACGGTCACAAACGAAAGATAATGAGTGCCAGGTCAAACTTTTATTAACATTAACAGTTTTCCCTCAAGTTTAAAACAAAATGTTTCAACATCAATACTTTCTGAAGTATACACCTGTAGTTTACATATAGATAGAATAATCGATCTCTTTTTTGTCATGATCATTGTGTGTGTATACCTGTAAATATGTATGTTTTAGAACACAGTAAACCATTACGTTTTGTTTATTTATTGAAGAATAAAACAAAAAGCGAATGAAATTGTCGAAATAAGAAATGTGAAGGTTGAATACCATCATCCAACCAGATTCGTCTGACCCATATGCTGTGAAAGAAAAGAACATGTCAGTTAGTAAAGTACATACATGTATTTCAAGTATCATGATAAAACGGGGTAAGGCCACAAGTTCTTACAGCGTTAAAATGGTCTTTTTGCTACAATAACTTATTAAGGAAACGAAAGAGGAAGGGGGGGGGGGGTAAAATGGCAAGTTGAAGTGCAAGTGACATATATGATTTAGACAAACATGAAAGAGTTATACAATAAATATTTATGAGCGACTGTGGTGATTCAGGGTGGCTTGACATGGAGCACTTACTCCTTGATATATTTACTAAGAAAAGGGTATACCGAGAAAACATGATCAGTTACAGAACAACTCATAAATGAGAAAATCGTTTTGAATTTATAATAAAGTTATGAAAAGCTTCAAATATAACTGCATTTCCTTCATAAGCAAGACGTTCCTTTCAAAAGTGCTTAAATATACCATTTTAGGTAAACGACGAGATTTTAATGAATGACACCCACACTCTCGATAAAGATTTTAAGAGTTCGAATCCCGGTAGGGACTTCGGATTTTTCATGAGAGGAAACCTTCCAGCTGGTTCTACCCGTGTACCTCTGTGTACTCGGGGTCTTCCTCCACCTGTAATTAGCTGGACGTCGCTATATGATTGAAATACTATCGCAGCGACGCTAAACCCCAATACAACTACAACTAAAATTTACTGAGATGGTATGTGGTACAGCATATGTGTGTTGCAGCATATTGTAAACATGTACTTACTTCGTTTGAGTTTCATCTATAGCAAATATATACCAATATTGATGGCAAAAAATTATACTGATCATGAAATTCATACATACATACATATTCATATAAATGAGTAGCTCTACTTTCATATAACATGAAATCCATATGTAATTGAA
Source organism: Solen grandis (assembly GCA_021229015.1). Classification (NCBI taxonomy): domain Eukaryota; kingdom Metazoa; phylum Mollusca; class Bivalvia; order Adapedonta; family Solenidae; genus Solen; species Solen grandis. Next base: position 55,606,423 of record CM037778.1, read on the forward strand.
TTATTAAAATATTTCAGCAAAAGACTTGAGCAATTAAAGACAATATTAAGGGTTAAGAGCTCCTATCAGAAACATAAGTTTTTAATAGGATTTATTCTTCAATGATTTAGAAATGCTTGCATTTGTAAATGAAAAGCGTAGAAATAATACAAGTCATATATGATTAAGTAAAACTTGTTTGTTGTTTTCAGAATATTTGATGCAGGTTTTCTTCACTGATAATTTAGTTATCAACTTTAACTATTGTGTAACATAAGTTAAGTCACTTGAACTCTCCAAATAATGTAATACAAGTTAATATAAGTTGACTCTTCACACAAGTACATAAATGTATTACATTATAATGCTTAGACATTGTATGTTGGTTCGTCACACAATTACATAAATGTACCACAATGTAAGTTTAAGGGACACCTTTCAGATTGAAGTCTAGATGCCAGTGAGATGCGGTAATGTCGTATCAAAACCAACAGATAGATCACTGTTTTTTTAGACCAATATGTCCTCATATATTTCATTTAACTTCATATGAACAGAAGATTTTGACTCAATAATACAATTATTTCCTCACTTTTTAACCCTTTCCCGCATAGAGGAAACCATGAAAAGACCTATGCGAACAGCATAAAACCAGGTCAGCCTGCGAGTAACTCGCATGCTGGTCAGGTTTCATGCTGTTCGCTGCTCCTCGCTGTGGTCTGGTAATGAGGATTTTACAATTAAATTTGGTAAGGTTTGAGTTTGGCTTTCTGCAGATCAGGCTTTATGTGGTACCTATTGAGTGCGTCAAAATGAGTCTATATGAGGGAAAGGGCTAAAAAAAAAAAGTTGGTCCAAACAACAACGTTATGCCTGTTGATATATATCAAAATCATAGGATATTGTATATATAATAACAACATAACTGGTGATTAATGAGAGCTTAGGTCAATTTCTACACCAATCTCCTGAACAATACAATAACAGACATGACGGCACTGTATTTGAAAGAGTCGATGTTTTAAATATAAGAGATGTGCTAATTCATCTGTAGCTTTAACAATAGAATCGTAGTCTGAAAATGAAATCCACACATTCTTAAAAAAATAATAAAGACAAGAATATCAATTTTTCTTTTAATTAATTAAGTTTTTCTTAATAATTAGAAATCTTATTCAGAATTAAAGGGTTTAAAACTACTACCTATGTGTAACGTGTCAAGCCTCCTATGATGAGCACGACGTTCATGTTTTCCGCGTGAAATGACGAGGTGCTCTCAAAGTGGATGAACGTACATGGATTTTATTTTTGCGATGTGTTACTTAGTATCGGAGAGAATTTCATTATCGAATATTCGACCAGATAACTTTTTTCCAGCACAAACGATTACGTTTTAATTTATTTAAACAGATGACGGATGTTGTTCGAAAGGGTGCAAAAACTATAACCCGCCATTGTAACGATATCTAAGCTCTGGTTATCCTGCTACCGTACATTTTTACGTATGTTACTTACCCTTACTATGTAGTGTTTCAATTCATGTGATTCCTTTCCTGGAAGACCTGGTAAATACGTTAAAATATATTTTAAACAATCTTCTTTAAGCATTGATTGATGTATAACGACAGCAATCGACAGAGATGCTTTATACAATATTTCAAGAATATAAAATCGATTTCTAAATGAGAAAATAAATAACTTTTGGAAAGTTTATTCATTTCCTGTTTACAGTCCCGAGTACTATCTAACCACTGATACATTTTCGCTGTTAAAAATGACCACGTGTCCTTACAAACTGACAGTCATAGGTAGAGTGTACTTATATGAATGTCAGGGACAGTGAGTAGAGGGAAGGTAATTTACAGTTAAAAACATTTGTAGACTACATTAACCAATTTAAATTCGATATACGAGGATCTAGCAACAAATGCCGATATGAATAAAAACATAAATGCACAATGACAGGAGTTGAACATATCTGTTTCTTTTATTTTAACTAAGAAAATGAAATGTATTTATACTTGTCTTGAGGAAATAAAACACGACAAATTCTGTAATGTTGATATATGCATGTATTCTTAAAGTATTTATTTTGTGTATGTTTCTGTTGTGTAATGTATTAATCATAACTCACTCACTACAATCTGTACAATTAAAATTTTTAATTAATCATAACTCACTCACTACATCTGTAAAATTACTGAAATGTTTGTGTTGTGTAATGTATTAATCATAACTCACTCACTACAATCTGTAAATTACTGAAATGTTTTGTTGTGTAATGTATTAATCATAACTCACTCACTACAATCTGTAAAATTACTGAAATGTTTGTGTTGTGTAATGTATTAATCATAACTCACTCACTACAATCTGTACAATTACTGAAATGTTTTGTTGTGTAATGTATTAATCATAACTCACTCACTGCAATCTGTAAAATTACTGAAATGTTTGTGTTGTGTAATGTATTAATCATAACTCACTCACTACAATCTGTACAATTACTGAAATGTTTTGTTGTGTAATGTATTAATCATAACTCACTCACTACAATCTGTACAATTACTGAAATGTTTGTGTTGTGTAATGTATTAATCATAACTCACTCTCTACAATCTGTACAATTCCTGAAATGTTTGTGTTTTGTAATGTATTAATCATAACTCACTCACTATAATCTGTACAATTCCTGAAATGTTTTGTTGTGTAATGTATTAATCATAACTCACTCACTACAATCTGTACAATTACTGAAATGTTTTGTTGTGTAATGTATTAATCATAACTCACTCACTACCATCTGTACAATTACTGAAATGTTTGTGTTGTGTAATGTATTAATCATAACTCACTCACTACAATCTGTACAATTCCTGAAATGTTTGTGTTGTGTAATGTATTAATCATAACTCACTCACTACAATCTGTACAATTACTGAAATGTTTGTGTTGTGTAATGTATTAATCATAACTCACTCACTTCAATCTGTACAATTCCTGAAATGTTTTGTTGTGTAGTGTATTAATCATAACTCACTCACTACAATCTGTACAATTACTGAAATGTTTTGTTGTGTAATGTATTAATCATAACTCACTCACTACAATCTGTACAATTACTGAAATGTTTTGTGGTGTAATGTATTAATCATAACTCACTCTCTACAATCTGTACAATTACTGAAATGTTTGTGTTGTGTAATGTATTAATCATAACTCACTCTCTACAATCAGTACAATTACTGAAATGTTTGTGTTGTGTAATGCATTAATCATAACTCACTCACTACAATCAGTACAATTCCTGAAATGTTTGTGTTGTGTAATGTATTAATCATAACTCACTCACTACAATCTGTACAATTACTGAAATGTTTGTGTTGTGTAATGTATTAATCATAACTCACTCACTACAATCTGTACAATTACTGAAATGTTTTGTTGTGTAATGTATTAATCATAACTCACTCACTACAATCTGTACAATTACTGAAATTTTGTGTTGTGTAATGTATTAATCATAACTCACTCACTACAATCTGTACAATTACTGAAATGTTTTGTTGTGTAATGTATTAATCATAACTCACTCACTACAATCTGTACAATTACTGAAATGTTTTGTTGTGTAATGTATTAATCATAACTCATTCACTACCATCTCTACAATTACTTAAATGTTTTTTAGGGAATGATACCATCGATGATCCTTAGGATGTCGGCGTATCCGTTTTGTTGGAAGAACTGGTCTAGGGTATGAGCCTCTCCCGCCTTTATTAGTTCCTCCAGCAGGCTCTGGTCTACCGCCGTCAGGTTCTGGAAAGCTGCGTTCTGTGTGAGCTCGGCCATCACGTGCTGAAGGTCTTTCTTTCCGACCAACTTGTGAATGGAGGAATGAGATTTTTGTTTTCGTAACGCCATAGCTATCTAAAATGCTGTCTTTTTTTTTTTCTTTTTTTTTCATTCAAGTAGAAAGTGTGTATGCGGTAGGAATAGGAACAGTAATGGTCACAGCAGAAAAAAGTTGTTTGAGACATAAATTCAGTAGAGTTGTTAGTAACTAACATATAATATACTAGTATAAAATCATATTTTAAAGCATGGAAGATGGCCACATATTGATCAATATTAAACGTATTGAAAATTAAGTGCTAAACTCACAGTTGAAGTACTATTGGCATTCTCCTTATTCAGCTCCTGTAAGACAGATGGCAATAAATTAAAAAAAAATAATCTTGCTACAGCCCTCACAGAATAAAAACTTGCTTTATCACTCAAATATAGTGTTTAACTTTGCTCTTACCCCTGAAGAAAAATATATTAACCCTCAAATATACGCTTAGTGAATTATTTATGAGGCTTATTGATGGACCCCTAGTTTAGACCGTCACCTGTCGTAAATGGCAGAAATGGCCACATCATCCCTTGACTGGCTGCTTAAACCAGGTTTGATTGCTAAACCATACTCTTGGCTGCGAGGAACCGGCATACAACACACTGTGTCCCCTGACTCTTGAGACTAATGGTTAACCTCATTGCTTTAACCTTCTAAAATCAGTCTCTAACACTAAAGATTATTATCTTATCTAACGTTCGTGGACACTTCTGGATCATTTAAAATATTTAGTTCAAGTTAACTCAAGAGTAGTTCAATTAATAAATTTTAAAAACTTAAAAAGACATCAGTGCAGATCCAAGCACCCATTTACTTAAAATTCCCACGATCATTTGATGGACCATGATCATAATTTAACAATGGATCGATGGATTGCCTTAGCATAACCTTTAATCACATAGCACAATGAGTGAGTGAGTTATTTTTACCTGTATCAGAAGGCCCGTTAGAGCATGCGCTTCATCGTGTGGTAGTTCTGAAGAGAGAGACGTAACAACACATTATTAAACAATCTTTTTTTTTTCGGCTTACTAAGCCTATTAAAAGAAAATGAATATTTCTTCATACAAGAAATATGTTATTATCAAAGTCTCTCTCTCACACACACATTAAACAAGAAATATCTTTTAAATAAGATATGCGGCGTGGAGATTAAAGAAATGGAATATAAAGAACGGTTATATGATGTGAGAATCATTATCTGTGAAGCATGTGTTCCTAGGAAGTCAAACTAAGCATACATAAAAAATCGGTATTAAAGGCGTATTTTACAACAGCAGCTTTTTACTACATAAACAAAGAAGGAAAATCAAAACTAGCGAACAGATTTTTTTTTAAACTTGGCATGATTATAGAGAATCACACTAGAAACAAAATTATTGGATAAAAGGGGGGGGGGGTCTCCAAGCTTTTTGGGGGTTATCTTTTTGAGTTATCTGTCCCTGGTGGTGGTGCATCACTTTTTTGTGAATGTAGGAATATGTACCAATGAAAATCGTGAAAATACTCATTCGTCACAGTCTTATGTCATCATCCGTAAAACGGTCAAAAGTGACGTTAGACAGCTACGTTTAAAATGAAAGAAACAAAAAAAAATCCTAAACGTTATAATGACGGGCATTCTCTTATAATGATAATGTAGTTTTCATGTTTCAATCAAGTTTGACAACCGCTTGGACAGGCTATATCCGGTTTCATTTGAGTGAATAACAACAGGGCAGGTTATGGCAAAATACGCCCGTCCTGCCATTTTATCGATTCAAGGGCCATAACACTGGAGTGTCTGGGATATTCTGACTGGTTGTTAAAACTCGATTGAGATACTGTGCCACACACATTGTGACAAAGTTTGGTAAAGATCGGTTTACGTTTGTCAGATGGCTCGTACTTTTGGCGTATGATACTCCGACTTGTGGTTAATGTGCGGAACGTTTGTCGCGTATGTGTGACCGATCAATTACGTTGTTAGCAGTACGAAACATGTTCGTAGCTCGGCTTCAATATTGAAATAAGTAGATTTTCTCGATTAATCTCGAGCTGGTGTTTTTAAGTATTAAACAGAAATATCGCCATCTGCTCTGATTTTATGTACATTATACGAAAAGGGATTAAACATGTTGAAGTTATTTCTTTTAGGCGAGGCCTTACTGTCAATCAGGGCCAGTACGGTGTGGAAGCCGACGTCGTCAATGTAGATCTGGAGTTCCCCGTTAACAGTCTCGCTTATCAGCTCCACAACCAGGATTTGCTCCGCAGCACTCAGTGTGTGGAAAGTTGGCGAGTTATGGATGGCGTGGAGAGTGTCCAGAAATGTCGCAGTTCCCATGGTAACCAGTACCATGCAAAACGCAACTCCGATCAGCAGCTTCATCTTTGAGTAAAGTAGTTATTAACATGTTAGAATTTCGTGTATTAATACATCGGATCTATCGATCGGCCGATGGATATTATGTAGTAAAACGGAATAAGCCAGCCGGAGGTATTCGACGATGGTATTAATAACGATACAGTACTATAACACAATTGAAAATTCAACAGCAAATTGTAAAATTAGGTATGATAACTTTATACAATTAATGAACTGCAAAACAAAAACATTATACAGTCTCATTAAACATCTCAGTTGGTGTTTGTTCTCTCATAATGCAAAGACTTGCTTTTACATTTGATTCATTGCTTTTTGTTGAACAGACAAAACGGAAATCGGATGCCTGAAAATTCAATTACATATAGTTAGAGGGCATCTATTTTAACTCAAAAGGTTATATGGTTAAAAAGATCACTCTACAATATTGCAGTTCTATATTAAACAAAGCAGGTCCCAATTACTGTACAACCCCACTAGCACCAAAAACCGCATAATTTAGCCATCAAATTGAGAAAGATGTGCCTAAACGTACCTTAGGAATTATGTCGCTTGAATTTTGAGTCCCTCCTTTTTTCTTATATATTGAATTTACCAAAGAACATGAATCTTAAAATATGTTTAATATGTGACATAGACATGTTTCATTAAAATTCAGCCCCACTCAAACAAAGCGTTAAACAATACTTAAAATAAGTAGGAACGTATCTCCCAAAGAAAAAACTTAAATATTTTATTAACAAATGTTAGTATGGTAGTGACCCATTTATTACTATATTTTGTGCAAAGGTAAAATGTACTCTTACTTAGTTTTTTATGTAAGAAATACAAAACATTATGTAGGGCAGTGAAAATGGTACCAGGTTAAACAAAAATTGAAATTCTTTAAAACATATTTTTCATTAGTTGAGTTATATAATACAAAGAAAAACATATAACTTATTAACAAGGCATCACAACAAGTTACATTCTTCTACTTTTGTTGATTGATCCTCAAACAACACTAAAAAGATTAAGAACCAAGCAATACAGCATATAAATTAATGTGGTTATTATATAAGTGATTCTAATTTCCATTTCCTAACCTGAGACATTTTTCCTACTGTAACTGTTTTTTTTTTCTTTTTCCCTTTAACAGTTCGCAGCTTTTTACTTTACATATTAAAAAGTATTTACAGCGTGTGTTCAAAAAATCTTCAGGTTTAAGTTCCATGTGAAAAAAAAGTTTGTATTTAATATTGTCTTGAACATCTTGATATAGTCAAAGTTAAAAATAAAACAGTAATTCTGAGTTGAGAGTTTCAGTTTAAACTGATCAATATAAAAAGTGAAAAAAAATGTAGCATTGCCGACAAAAAAAGGTATTTGATCATGTGGCATGGTTATATATGAATGAGTTGGTTTAACTGTACAAGAAAAATGATAAAGCTGAAAATTTGTTTCATACGTGTATAGAACCGTTACAGGATGGACACAGCTTGACTTTAAAAAGGTCAATATCCAGAGATCTAGGTCACTAGGATATACGCCCCTTTCGTACACACAATCTTTAGGTAGATCTACATAAGGTAATAAAAGTAGAAAAAAAATATTCAGCACATATTTTAAAAAAATATTGTTTGAAAACTGCACTTAAAAATGATCATACAATCATATTCAAATCATATCTGAAGTATACAATACACTCATCGTTATAAGCGATACTGGTGTATCTCCCTTCAAAGTTCAGATGGCTACTGAATAACTGTCGGTTGGACATTTAACACAAAAAGCAGACAACATGATAAGGCATTATTGGAATTATAAAAAAAAAAAAAAAGTTGTTCCCTAAAAATTGTTAGCCAATATCTACAGATCTGTCTCATAAATAGATGATTAGGTTTTTATAAAATTTTAAAGCTTGCTTCACGTTGTTCACCATTTCTTTTTAGTTTTAGTTTCTCCTAAATATAGGGATTTAAGAGATACTTTTTAAGCCAGAAATAGATAGTTTATTACAGTTCATTGTCAAATACAATGTCAAGTAAGTCGAGAAAAAATGTGGTTAAACCTGGCAACATTTGTTTAAAAAAAGCAATGAATTTGAGAATATCTGTTGCTGAGTAAGTTTCATATATATTTTATAAATATCCCGATTTGCAGTATATTGTCTTACGTATAACTCTTATCTATTTCTTGTATCTATAAACATATAGATGTCAACTAATATTTATATGTGTCTTGTCTGTTTGAATGGCACCATACGCTAGCAATGTTTTATAAATGGCTTTAGGTGAAAGACATTCTAAATAAAATGAGTTTGAGTTATAAAACCCACTTTTTTAACATATATATGAATGTAAGTCTGATAGATTAGAACAAGCTATTGGTACCCTGGAGAAAAAAAATAGGTACCAAAATCTACAAGCATGCATATTTCAGTGAAATATAAGACATGCTTACCTTTGTTTATATTCCTAGTGTCTCAAAATGGTAATACTAAATTGGTAGATATCTTCAGTCCGATTTTAACTTGATGAGGCCGTGCTGTTGGTCATTCAGTAGTTTGGCATGTGCAGTACAATATTAAAACTTCGCATGGTTTTAACTTAAAGATAGTTTAGCTTGAATGTTGATCATTATCTTTTAGCCATTACCCTTTTGCCAGCAATTGTATCTATTCGGTTTGTAAATTGTAAACTGTACCAATATTTTGTAATTGCAATAAAATTTGTATAAACTTTAGCCATTATTAACCTAAATGAACTCTTTTGGTTGAGTAACATATATGTATACAGGGTCTTGTCTATGTCTGCAATTGGATAAACATATTAAAGAGTGCAATGTAAATCAAACAAGTACATTTTTAACAGGTTTTACTTAATACTCCGAGAAATAAAAGTGAAAAAGAAGTGTAACATATATTAACCAAATACTTGGCCTGAATAAAAAATACAATATAGACCACTTAGAATGTGACAGCGTGACCGCCCAACAGTGCCGGAACCAAAACATGTGTATCTGACTTTCATACTAATAATATCATATGACCAGCAAGCACAACAGTCGCCATAGCAGTAAGAGGGCCTCGAGGCTAAAAAAAGTTGTGTTTTTCTATACATATTATACAAGGATGGTAACCTCATTTTACAAATGATCAATTTAGCTGTATAAATAGAGGGTAATGAGCTGATCGTGTATACTAAGTGAAATTAAGAGATTTGTTTAACAGATGGAGATTGCTATGGAAACAAGAGTTTGTAACGCATGGATGAAGTCTTTTTTAGCAAAGTTCGTATAAAGGCTGATCCAAGTGTCATCTATGCCAAGTTTCGTCAATTTCTGGCGATCTGGCGGGAAGTCTTGATCACAGTTCAGGATGATCAGGATGATGTAACTGAGACTGGCTGATGCGGTCCTCATCCCACCATCACAAGCAGTCATCGTCTTTGTCGTACGTCATCGGCGGCATTTTTTTTTTTTTTTTTTTTTTTTTTGTCGATTTGTTGCATACGATTTTGATTTTCCATATCTTTCTACAGTCCCATAACCTCCGAGCCCTATGTAACACGCCCCAGATATACATATAGATCCTTATCTCGCATACAGCACGTCACGATCTGGAGTACATACCGATCTAGTTCTTGATCACATCTAGGACATTCAGTCATGAAATCCACACTCATCCAAGGTGTGTAATTATGTACCTAGATGTTCCAGTTAAGGCAGAAGAAGACGATGATGATACAGAGAAAGAAAAATTCCAAGTTTTCCATCAGTTTCTTGAATTGATAATCAGGAGGTTTGAAGGCATTCGCGGCCGAGGATCGGCTCATTGCTACTACTTAACCTCTAAACGCTGTGGGTTCGAACTCAGATTGGTCAAGTAAGGAAGCCTTTCAGATGATTTGTGTTGAGTTGGTGGTTCTAACTGGTTGTCATTCGTGACCTTTCTTTACCTGTAGGCTGCCGTATGACTCATATGTATTGGTACCTCGATAATTAATTTGACGCCAAAACAGGCGTGCGTTCAGTATGCCAAACCGTATGCAATAAACCACGATATTCACGGATACCGTATAAGCTGCACATGAAGAGCATGGTATATGGTCCAAAGACAACTCCATAGCTGGTTGCATACGGTTCGGCATACTGAACGCACGCCAGGTATCCTCGACCCAAATGTTTGTCTTAGACCACGCTCCTCCGTATACCAGTATTGAGCACGTCTATATCGTACAGACGTGATAATGTTTTTATCAGGAAGTGGGAATCCCGTGGAAAGAGTGCAGTGTCTGCATGAAGCGAGGAAGTGGCGAACTGTAGAAGCATGCTATTCCATGCGATTAATTTTAAAATTGTATAATCACCTAATAAATAAAAATCCCGTGGGGGGGTTTTTATTAAAATCCTCTAATTGCTTTCTTCATATATACATTCATTCATTTTTTTAGTTATTAATCTATACATAATCTTAAAGTGTGTTTTTATGTTTGATGTACATTTTTCAAATAATTTCTGTATTTGTTTATATATCGCGATTTGTCTATTATCATTAATTCATCTATATTTTCTTTTTTCATTTTTTTTTTTATTCTATAAAATTTTCAGAATAACTATTTAATTATCGCTTTTCTATTTAATTCACAAATTAGATAAATAATTTATATATTTATTTGGTTATTTATCTTTTTATTACATAATTTAAAGTATAGATAGACATATACTAATATTACATCATTTTTTGGTATTCCCGGTGGCTGTGTGGTTAGATCGTCCGCCCCGGAATCGAAAGTTCGTTGGTTCGATCCCCGGCTGAGACATACCAAAGTCGTAAAAAATGGTACAGGTATAACTCCCTTGCTTGGCAGTCAGAATTTAAGGGTACTTCCAGGACTGGATGGCCCGGTGTCAGGATAATGTGACTGGGTGTGGTATCATGCTGTCATGTGGTACGTTAAACCCAATCAACAAACGAACAAACATTATCACATTTAACTCTCTCTTAATTTTTTGTATAAATTATCGCACTTATCCGTTCTATCTTTATTTAGTTTAAACTTATTTATTTTACGTCGATTGGGAAACAAGTTCCTGCAACTTATATTAATCCCTCTCGACGGTTCCTGGTTTTGATCAGTACTTGCGCCTGGGAAGGTCATGAATAGTTCTTGCCTCCAACGGGGTTCGAACCCACAACCTTCAGATCCGTAATCGGATACGTTACCATTGGACCACGGCGCCCTTATTTATCGTTATGCAATAGTTTTTCTTTGACGTAACTGAGGTAAAGCAGATTCACGTGCATTTGTTTGTCGGAGGTTTGTACGTCTTTTCACTGGTTAAATCGATATGCATATTCATTTCGGGGAGTTTTTGGCGCCATGTTAAGTAAGTAGACGAGCCGAGAGCCGACAGTAGGCTTCTTCACTCGAATCGAATTGTATAAAATAAAGACGCTGGACCACATCCCATATACAAACCTTCCGGCAAAAAAAAAAAAAGCCAGCACACGACCGGATAAACTAAGGGAAGTGATTTCGGTTTCCTACTAGTATTTTCTGTCAGTTAATTGTTCCCCTTTCAATTCTATCTTCACTTTTGACCTACTTCGGGATTATGACGTAAAACAGTGCCGAATGAGTATTTTACAGATTTTCATTGGTAGAAAAGATTTTGAGATGACATATACTTCGTATGTACCTGTCAACGTCTGAGACCCACGTCCAATGATAATTTGATAGATGGAGTGAAACGTAACAAATCAGGCGTGGGTCTCAGACGTTGGTACCTGTATGTTCCAGTTTCATTTTGTATTGTGCAAGTTTTAGCTATTGTAGGCCCTGAATAGATCTATACCGCATTCCTATAATAGGGAGCTGCAGTATATACATTATTATGTTCAATATTGTTAAAATAATATGTAGAAACTGTATTGTCTTTTAATGTAGACAAGAAATAGCCTTTAAGAAAGACATGCGTCATTTATTGGGATAAAAGTAATGGAGAAAATAGAACGGATATATTATCTATGAAACATTTCATCCGAGCAAAAATAAAAACTCGGTCTCCAAGAACCCGAAACTGCCCTTGAAAATGACTGAAAAGAGCAAAAAAAAACACCCCAAAAATTCACTTTCAGGGGCAGATAACTCAAAACGTATGCTACACCGGTAAAATATTTCTCATATTTTACCAGTAGCTTTGTACTTCCAACTGTTACATTTATTTGTTTTTCTATAATTAAATTTGAAAAGTAATATTGATATTTTATATGATACAATAATTAAGCATTTCTTTATTCATACTTTCTTTCTTTCTTTCAACATTTCGTCTCAGCCACGTGATACATTCTTTGTCTATCTGTCATAGATAAGTGTTATAAAAACGCCAGGGTATCATGGCATGTTTAGCGTAACTGCAATTCACACATTACGCAATTAATCGCTAATCGCATTAAACTGGTCACGTGGCTTGTTTGTCACCCCCGTCCCGGGTAGACGAAACTTTTCTTTGTGAAAAGTAAAAGGATTCGAATTTTGGCTTTCTAAGAGGAAGGACCTCTATTTAGGATTTCCTAACGAAAATTATTAACGAAACTTATTAACTGATATTTGATATTAATTTTTACTGGGATTTCACGGACATTTATGTGGATAACCGCCATTATTATTATTATATACTACTGTGTTTTCACGGACTATATTATTGTTGTTATTTGAATTTGTGGATTGCCACAGAAAGAAAAGAAAAGAAGAAAATAAAATCTCATTAATCACAAAAGGACTTATTCATCATTGTGTGAGAGTTCCTACAGTTCCTCAATGTAATTAACCAGATACCGGGGCACAGTCGCACAGTCGGACAATCAACAATTAAAATCTACAGATTCACATTATTACTTCACTGACAGGATATTTTAACCTGTTAGCACGTATATTGGTGACCCCCATTTCATCCCCATAATTAGTTTCTAATGTAATTCTCTATAATCATGCAAAGTTTTAGGCAATTATCATGGCTAGTTTTAATTTTCCTTTTTGTCAATATAGAAAATAACTTCATAGTGCATGTATGCCTTTAAGGGCATTTTTTTACGGTTTTAGATAATGTAATATATATTTTATACACTAATTTACGTTGAATGATCTTCACATTTAATCATCCTATATTCTTACTTGATATAGAATATAGTTCAGTTCTTTATCTAAGCTGGTGATAGGCTTAGACCAACGATAATAGCCCCACAGGGTATATCATTATTCAAGCTATCAGCTCAGCCATTATTAAATTATTGAAGCTATTTATTCAATTGCTTCTGATAGCACAATATGTCAATACGAGAGAAGAGGGGTTTAATGGAATATATTGTATATTATAGTAAATTTTATAAACAAGCTACGCTACACTATATATGAACGGTTGGTCTCATTAAACTTGAGATAGGAATTGTTATAAACCTAAACACGGTCGTAACATGAACAGATCAAAACAAATTTTGAATAGATATGTCAATGTATATAATAAAATATAAATATTAAAATATAGGCCTAGATCTTTTTCTGGTAGAGCCCCAAAACATAAATGAAATACTTCACTACTACATGGTGCCAAGAAAAAAAATCAGTTATTTTTATTCTCTTATTTATGCATGGTACTTATTTATTTTGACAAAGAAATTGTGGATTTTGCATCGGTGCAAGTTGTATCATTTGTTTTTTAAGTTAAGGATTAAGTACAGAATATATCACGGTATCAATAAATAAGTTCTTAAACGTTTCCGATACCTCGTACCTGTAGATCGTAATACTAATACCTTGTACATGTAGATCGTGATGCCGATACCTCGTAACTGTAGATCATAATATCGATACCTCATACATGCAGATCATGGTACCGATACCTTGTACATGTAGATCGTGGAACCGATACCTCGTACCTGTAGATCGTGATACCCAATACCTCGTACATGTAGATCGTGGAACTGATACCTCGTACTTGTAGATCGTGATACCAATACCTCGTACATGTAGATCATGGTACCGATACCTCGAACATGTAGATCGTGGAACCGATACCTCGTACTTGTAGATCGTGTTTCCAATACCTCGTATCTGTAGATCGTGATACCAATATCTTTTACCTGTATATCGTGATACCGATACCTCATAACTGTAGATCGTGATTCCAATACATCGTATCTGTTGATCGTGATACCCTGTAGAGGCTCGCTTTTTAACATTTTCATTAACTCGTGTAGTAAAATTTTATATGAAATAACAATTCATGTTAGATCCTATATCAGTACATATCTTTCGTATTACTGACCACGAGGTAGCTCTACTTATCGCATTGTGTAAATTATTTCATTCCCTAGAAGTTTGTATTTTTAATGTTACCTTCCAATTTAGAGTTAAGAAATGCACTGGAAGGAACTTTTGGTGGGCTAAATATTGTTACCCTACAACTGACAAGTAGCTGAAATAGTAACTGAATCAGAAAATGACTTAACATGTCTAAAATAGATGCAATATTTTCCTCTTTTTATCTCAATTACAGTCACCGTAAATTTGCGGCCAATAAGAGCTGTCAATAGGGGGAGATGTTACTTAAAAATTGTGGAACAGTTCTTAATCAAAGACATTTTTGTAAGACTGTTGACTCTATCCAGGGTCTCTTAATACAAAGACCTTGCTGTATCCTATTATTGAAACTGTAAAATTGCTTGATTTTTTTTAATATCTAAAAGAGTATGTGGTTATAAAGTTTACAATTAAAACATTAAAGCTAAAACGCATTTGTAAGCAAATTACTTAGAATAACTAATCCAATACGTAGTAGATCTACACAGTTAATGAGAAACAATGTCGATTAGGAACACTACTAGCTCTGTGGAAGTATCCCGTATGACAAGGAAAAAAGCAGCACGTGGGCACGCGCATCCCGAACGTACATGATGGTAGGTGTGTGAGTGTGTAATAAGTTAAGTCAGCTGTTTTCCGGTGTCATGCATATGTACTTCGTCGATTCTGTATGCAGCAATTGACTACAGGTAGGCGGTCTGTACGTAGCGCGAGTTGCGTATGTATGCCTTGTGTTTATTGGGAAAACGATTCTCGTCTTTGCTTCTATCGATAATCTGCTTCATTCCGTATGTGTGTAGTTGTCCTATTGGAAATTTTAGCTCGGTTCAGTTTCCACAACTAAAACCGACAATATAACTTGGCGACACTGAAGCCAAGCTTGGAATAAACACGAACGTGCCTGGCAGTATTATCCTGGGAAAACAGTGCCGTCGGAGATAGTAATATTGACCACACAAATGGTTGTTTCACAAAGATATTGAGGTAGACGGGAGAAGATACAGGAAACGAAAAACACAAAACAAAAATGTCTTCAACATCGAATACGACACTAGCAAACGAGTGTAAGGAGAGAAAATGGTATTATTTCATCAGCTCAAGTCTGACTATGTTTGGTTTGGGGTTGGTAGTTATTTTGACCTACCGCCTTGTGATGCTTATGTTCTGTTATGGAAAAAAGTCTCAAAGAAAGGGATCTATAATCACTCCAAACCCGATCAGTCAGAAGGACTCATCAAAGGAATTCAAAGAGAAAAATGGAGGATTTTTTAACATAAAAGGGCATGATCCAGAAATAGGATGGATGACAGAGGCAAAAGATTGGGCAGGTGAATTGATTTCAGGGCAGACCAAAACTGGACGTATCCTGGTATGTACCTTTATGTTAGTTTGTTAAGGAGTGGATTAGTATCCTCTAAACTTCTTTCAAGCATTGGGTTGACCACACATATCTCACTTTAAAAATATGACTAAAACAACAACAACAACATAGAAGATTATTCATCTGTCTAAGAAATAAGATGCAAGGATTACTTAACTTCTGTATAGACTATGGTGTGAAAAGCAGTGCATTATATTAATTTCATTTAATTGCAGAACAATTAATATCAGTTGTGACAGATTATCATTACCATTAAATAAAGATCAGTGAAAATATTCAAAATAGACTGTTTCAAAGGCATCAACACCACAAATGCATGTAGCAAATAATATGCTAGGTTACAGTTTAATTGATTCAGGATTCATAGGACTATTGGATTTGGAAAACCAGTTAAAAATTTAACTTTGTATTTCAACATCTGAATTTTAACTTTTCCATTGGATCTCTAAATAAATACAATCTATTACGATTTTCATCAATAGACTGTACATTGTCTCATGAACAGTGATAGAGCATAATAATGCACACTCAAGATATAAAAATAATTTGACGTGTTCAATTTACCCCCCTCTATCACTCTAGGAGTCATATGCCGACAAAAGCAAAAGTCTGTTACACGCAAATTATGTAGATTTTCAAATTGATAGAACAAAATCAACAATATCTTCCATATTGCCACCTAAATCTAACACCATATACTTAGAATGAAATACATGTTGTGCCATGTTGTACCTCTACAAGCACAACATACACCCTGTCCTTTCCTTTCAAGAATATATACCCGCTCATGTGCCATGGTCACCTTTTGTTACATACTTGTATATTCCCCTTAGTACCTTCCTTTTATTTTCAAGAATATGTTCTCAGGTGCCATCACCTCCTGTTACATACTTATATATTCCCTCACCCTCCTTTCAAGAATATGTTCTCAGGTGCCATCACCTTCTGTTTTATACTTGTATATTCCCCTTAGTATCTTCCTTTTTAAGAAGAAGTTCTTAGGTGCCATCACCTTCTGTTTTACACTTATATATTCCCTTACCCTCCTTTCAAGAATATTTTCTCGGGTGCAATCACCTCTGCAACACTTAAGGTGGGTTATTTATGCTGTGCATGACTAGTGCAAAATGTAACCAAGTAAAATCCTACTGCCTACTTGGGACCTCTGAAATGTAAAACAGTAACAGTCTGCCATGTCCCCACAAAAGCTAATTTATGTAATTGCAAGTGTCATGTTATACTTTAATAATACATAAAACTCATTTTATCGATGTATCAAGAGTGCAGGTGCATGCATGAGCTGTAAGCATAAACTGAAAATAAATTGTTAGGATCGTAAAAAATAAAATAAAGCTACTTTCAACTAATAAATTAGTGCAGTTTTATGATTATTTTCTTACAATTTTTTTTATTGAAAAATGAAATACTTATGGGCTACAATGCAGATTGATCAGAGCTAGGATATGATCATTTTCCTTACTGTGATGATTGTTACAATTAACCCCCTGACATTACGTGACAGTCTACATATATTACTTATTACAGTAATGTTCTGAATTAAATACCTGGTAAGAGGATTGGTGTGAGTTTAACATTAAACCTCCATATCAATATTGCCAATGGTTAATTGAAGTTTCATATAGCTCATAGCCCTATAGCAAAATTAATTAGTTGTAGTAGGAATATGTTCCTGGTATGACTTTATAGGTCAGAATTTTCATTTTAGTTTACATTATTGATCATGAAAATGTCCTCTACTAGAATTGCTAAAAGAAAGTTAACTTAACCCTTTCCTTCATAGAGGATACCATGAAAAGACCTATGCGAACAGCTTAAAACCAGATCAGCCTGCGAGTAACTCGCAGGTTGATCAGGTTTTATGCTGTTCCCTGCTCCTCAGTGGTCTGGTAATGAGGATTTTACAATTAAATTTGGTAAGGTTCGAGTTTGGCTTTCTGCAGATCAGGCTTTATGTGGTACCTATTGAGTGCGTCAAAATGAGTCTATATGAGGAAAAGGGTTAATCATAGTATACCTTAGAAAATTTCAAAACTTTTATTCTCTAAAATTGTCAAATCAACGTACCAGATACCTTTTCTCTAAAACTGAGGGTTAGAAATTATTCTCTGAAACTGATGGTCAGAATTAATTGTCAAATCTTTGAACACAAATCTTTTATAGCAAATACTGAACTATCAGTATCTTTACTAACATAACTGTTTGATTTCTAGGTTAACTTAGTATATGGTATATCCCTTTCCCTCATAGAGGACACCATGAAAAGACCTATGCAAACAGCATAAAACCAGATCAGCCTGCGAATTACTCGCAGGCTGATCAGGTTTTATGCTGTTCGCTGCTCCTCAATGGTCTGGAAATGAGGATTTTGTAATTCAATTTGGTAAGGTTTAACTGTGGTTTTCTGCAGATCAGGCTTTATGTGATACCTACTGAGTGCGTCAAAATGAGTATATATGAGGGAAAAGGGATAGTATATGGTATATTGAGTCCATACTGTGTGAAACGTGTTATTGTACTCTACTTATTGTACTCTACGTTCTCATGGCACTTGGTATGTTGGTATGCATGACACACAAACAGTCAACAAGAGGCTTCAGTGGCTGCTAGGTAATACTCTTTCTCAATAAGCTTATCTTGCTTACGACATTATAAGTTACAAAGTTACATAAAACAATAAGAATTGTTGGACTGTTTCTTTACATGAAACCATGGGCAACACAGGGAATGATAAAATCTGATATTTCCATCCAGCTGTCAGAAACAAAGAGTAAACTTCAGAAGCTTGTTACAGGTAGTTAATTTGTTTAACAGGTATATCTAGTATAGTATACAATGGCATATACCGGTACAATCTCATTATAATCAGATTCAGTATGCTAACTGGATCTGACCACATCGTATAGAGGGTCGTCTCAGATTGACCTTTGTATTAGCCAATCAAATCGGCGGCTACAGAATCGTTCGGTATAACCAGGAGAAGTAAAATTCAAATGTCATAGTATATTCCCATAAATAAACTCTAATTAAGTAGAAATCACAAAAACTCCGTGGATAAAGGCATTTATCTTTTTTCATACAGTGCAAGTACGGAGGCGCGGGATCGAGTCCCATTTTATTCATTATATTTTTTCTTGTATTTTTTTTTTTTTATTTTGCTTTGGCATTTTTTTTTCATCATTTGATTTTGCTTTGGCATTTTTTTCATCATTTATATATTAATTCATGAAAATTTTAATACATTCAGATTTTCGTTTCAAAAGCACTATCTGTGTCTGAGTAGTCAGAACATTCTCTTGCTGTTTCCGTCGCCTTCGTAATATTTTTGATGATTTATACACTTTTGGAATCTAGTTCACTCATCTTCTCTGAGACGTTTAAATATTGTAACAAAAGTAAGGAACTAAGAAAATTGGGTACTGAATACTCATGTATATGATTTGAACACACAATTCAACTTTCACAAGGAAACAGGGCTGATATTTGAAATAAAACATTAAGTAAAAAAATACTTCCTATGCTGGTCTCGAACTTGGAACCTTTCAAATATAAGATGGCTGTCATCCCACTGCGACACTTTGATTTTTATATTTACACTACTGAGTACAAAGGAGTTTTGTCATGGTTTGTGTATTCAATACATGTCAACCCCATTCAGAACAATAACAAAAACATGTTATCATTAGAAATACCGTGCGTGAGTTATATTCTTCGAGTGACAGGTGTATTGTGTGTGGATTTTCTTTTCCAGAGATTTTGGTAACAATTTCAGTGAGAACAGGGTCTCCACATGTATATACATAGTATTAAAGAGACTCTGGTGTTAAAAAACTGAAATTAAAAGGTTTGAAACGCGCTATTTGATTGGTTTAAAATCGAGCACTTGTTTATGCATATAAATTACTTAAATGGTCAATCTGACGTGACCCCTAATGTGATGTTGTCAGATCCTAGTTGCAGAAAGTAAAGGAGCGCAGATTAGGATATGATTTTAATGAGATTGATACTGGTGCTAAGGTCAGCTGTATCCATGAAAGCCAGCCTGATTGATCTGTAGTGCCTTTTTCAGTGGACAGGAACACTTTAAAGTCATTTTCACCTTAAATAATTGTTTGCAGGACAATGCAGAGTACGTTGAAGGTCTCCACTTGACTTTGAAATGATTTTTAGGTGAATTATTACCTTTTACAGGTGGTTAAATTTCCCCTTGCTAAAACTGACAATTTTTCCAAAATAATTACATATTTTCCCAATGAAAAAGTTTTTTTTTTCTTCACCAATGAAATAATTTATGGAATTTAAAAAAATTTGTGTTATTCTTATATAAATTTTAAGGTTGATCTGAAACTTTCTAGGACATATATGGTATACCATCTATACAGGGGTTTTCTTAATTGGACGCCCACTTGTGTGATTTTTCAAAGAAGATAGCCCGGCGGGCAAGTTTACTTATGTGAATGAAATCTTTCGTTTTTTTTTATTTTCTATAGTATATCAGGGTTAAAATGCTTGCAAATTGTCTTTGATATATATTAACTAAAATCCACCTTAATATTGCACATATTTGGTTTTAAACATTAACAAACACTATTTAACTTAAAGATCGGGCAACCTGTTTTCACTGGGAGGCTAGTAGATGTTCAAAGTAACTTGCCACCTGGACAAGTGAAAGTCTAATCCTTAAGTAAACCCCTGTCTATAGTTAGATAATTGTAATGTTAATTGAAAATATTTTCATTATCATATAAATTTCCAAGTTTTGATATATAAAGCTAATTTTCTTAATAAGAAAGCCATAGGTGAAGTAAAAATAATTAATCTAAAAAAAAAAATCACTTCTTTCGATGGGATTTACTGTTTCTAGATAACTTTCATATGATGATAAAATTAATTTCTGTCATTTATTTCTAGTCACAAGCTATTTCCTGTCAACCATTGTACAACATCCGTTGATCTTCCATTATGCTCTTAATTCCAACATCTTCTCCTGAACAGTGCAGAATTTCATTAAACTTTACAGGGTGATTTGATTTAATGCTGAAATCTGGTTGACATTGTAGTGAAAAAACTTCTGGTTGCAAAAAAAAGAATCTTTTTGAACAAAACGTTTGCCAGATTTAAAATCATTTTGGCACATGTCCTCTTTGGCTGTGGGACTCAACTTAGATTGTTCAAATCCTTTGGCTCCTTACAAAAATGGCTGCTTTAAGCAAACTGTCCTTATTATGTGAATGATTCCGGGCCTGTATTGTCTGTGTGTATTATGCATATTCTCCCTATAAGGTACAGAGCTATCAGAGAGTAAAATGACAGAATAAATACTTTATAATATATTCATGCAATCAGCTCTGGTTGTGGTCTTTTGTGATGAAATAAAATGTCAGTATGCAATCTTCATTGAAATTTTAATGGTGCTTGTAAATTAAACTCCTTCCAGGAGAATATTAAATCAAGGTGTCGTGGTCCAGACTGGTAGCATACAGGACTTGATTTTGAACCCTGTTGGAGGCCAGGATTTTTAATGGCCTCCTCGAGCTTAGAATTGATTTTTACTTCATTCTAAGAGGAATAAATTGACAACAGAAATTGGACATTTCCCTTAATGATATTCATACAGACGGATGTTAATATCAGTCTTTTACCTCATGAATATTCATGTACAAAATAAATATATTACTGTGAGGAATATTGATTTACTGAACTTTAAATGGTACATTAAACAATGGATTTTTTTTCTTTGCTTTGTAGACTATAGAATCTGAGCTACAATATTGTGAGAGCAAACAGAAACTCTGATCAGACATTTCGTAATAGGAGTTTAGAAATTGTTTTAAATGAGTTACCATTCTTGGTCAGGATTAGTTTAGGAAAAATGGATGTCCATCATCCGTAAAAAAACAACAACAAAAAACTAAATGTACACATGTATATGGGTTTATAATAACCTTGTAAGGTGAGTCAACAGCAGAATAAGATGCAATACTTGCTTCCCTGAGGAGTTAATTGATGGCTTTCGATCTTTAACAGATATGATAATCATCCATGCCATAATCATCATGATTATGCTATGTCATGCAAATAATACTCCCCTAGGGGAGTCTGACTGGCAACCCAGTAATTACTGGTGGATGGTCATTTTGCTGATTGATACAAAGTAACATTACCAGTCATGAATTACAAGGAGTATCCTTCAGGAGCACCAATGAAAGCCCTGACCAAACATCTAATTGGTCCAATCTGTTTAGTTGGAATCCCTCTACTCCAGACAGACAGACTGTCTGGCAGACACATTTCTATTAATATGTTGTATTTCTGTCTCTTATCTCTATTGATCTATTGGAGATTTTTGTGTGCTAAACATAATATAGCTTAATTCTGTTTTTCCCAACATGTACATTTTTTTTGTTTTTTCTCTCACATTTTTAAGTTTGGTTCATTTTTAACTATAACAAATTCAAAAGCTGTGTTTTTTCATTATTAAGGGTAACAAAGGATTACAGAGTATTACTTCTATTTTAATAACCAATGTATAGAATTGGATAATCAGATTTTTAATGTACTTGCCAATTAAAGTACATATAGAAAGCTGGTAACTGAAAAACATTACAATGGTTACTTTTTATTTTACTAAATCCAATTACTGTGTAGTTATAATCATTACTGTGTAGTTATAATCAATTCAGCAGGTATTTGATATACATGTACTTCCTGACTTTACTGAAACAATCAGAAAGGAATAAATTTATCAATACGAAGATAATTATGCTTATAGATATCAATTTTCAATAAATGTGACGTGTATATGTCAATGTATTCAGACACTTGAGAGGCCTTATACATATAGCAGCAGGAATAAGAAAGAATATCAGTAATGCAATATATTGTGATCACCAACATACATGTAATATTTGCAGTAGTACAGGTTACACAGAATTCTATGTATTGTAAGTCTGCATCATGTAACCTGCATCATTACTATTGCAATACATTAATGAGATGTTGATTAGAGTCTGGCATGTAAGGTACACTGATAACTGACTCCAGATGTTGAAAGTTGTTCTGAGAATTGTGGAAGACCTAGAGTCTACATATATTCATGCTTTGTACCAGACTACAAGCACAGGAAGAAACTAAATTATAGATGTAAATTTGGAATTAGTAACATCTTTCAAATCCAGACGAAAAAAGTTTTGTAATGTAATAACTTTGAGGAGGATTCAGCTGTTCAGTGAATTCTGGATTGGAGAACCCTTATTCTCCTGAAAGCTTTTAAGTAGATCTGAAGATATCAGGCGTGCATTCAGTATGACAAACCGTATGCAAACGTAGGTTTACAATCAGCTATGAAACTATCTCAGTGTCATAATCCACGATGTTGACGTAAACCCATGTACAACACAATGGGCATGTGGACAGCATGCTTTATGGTCCTAAGACATCTCCATAGCTGAATGTAAGCGACCGGTTGCATACGGTTTGTCATACTGAACGCACGCCAGGGCTGGCAGGTCCAGTTTTTATTCTGTGTCTGACTCCTCAGTACTTCTGAAGTAGCACACTATAATAATGGAGGATTGTGTTAATTGATATTTTGTTTTTTATGTGGGTAACATATGGTAGAATGGCAATTAAATCTAAAAAGTTTGAGAAAGTACTTCCTATTACCGTCAACGGTCCTTTTATTAATCCCCAGCACTGGAGGGGACAATAGGTTTATCCCTTTGTCTGTCTGTGTGCCCCCTGTCCATCTGTTAGTACATGTAAAAATGTATGCGTTAATTTGATAAAACTTGGTATATGGATAGATGGCAATATGGAGATTTTCCCCTCCATTTAGAACTCTGGTTGCTTTGGTAAAGGGAATAGTCAAAATATAGGCTAGCTTTAAAAGACGAATCCTTTGATAACTCAAAAAGAATACCAACTAGGTTAATGAAAAATAGTATGCTGATAGATGGCATATGGAGATTGATATTTTTTTCTTGGATCCAAATTATGGTTCATATTAATGGAAATATTAATAGTCAAAATGTGGATTTTAACAGATGGGTCCTTTGATAACCAGCTTGGCTGAAGAAAATTAGTGTGTGAATAGATGGCAATGTAAAGTTGTTGCAAGCCACATTAGTGACTTATCATTGCTGCTTATTTCCCTTTACGGCACTGTGACTTTTACCGTTAAATTTTGAGATGTGTTGGTTGAACTTCTCAGGACCATTCCTAATCTGACTCAGTGGCAGGGATAAGCAGATCTAGAGCAGCACATACATTTTTAGCTTGTCTTTTTAAAAAAAAAGTCAAGCTTTTATGATCGCTGGGTCGTCGTTGTCCTCGTCATCATGCAGAAAGTTTAATGTAGTCCATTTCTCAAACACTTTTAACAGGCGAGCATTGGCATCCTCATATGGTGCTCTTGTTATACCTTTTAATCTGTGGCTGCTCAGCTATATCTATTGTGTACAAAATAACCAAAGTAAAACACAATCCTACTGCATCAGGCCTTGTCGAGAAACAATAAATAATATCTGTTCAACAGTTTTACACATCATCAGCTCTTTACAACAGAGCTTGATGTCAATAAACGATACACGTAAAGTGTAGCTCAGTTTCAACAGTGGAGAAATGTGACAACCTGATGAGAAGTATTGATCTTTTAAATGTTTTCTTCCCTCTGAATATTAAAGTAGGAAGACTGAATTGCAGAAATAGCTGGTAACCTCATTATGGTAATTGGGAAAGACTGACCAGAAGTTTTTTGGAGAAGTCAAATGAGATCCGAGTGATGAAAAACCTTGGAATAAGATTTTATTTGTGCATCAAATATAGTTTTGTTAATTAAGGATGGCTGGTGACATAAATCCTCATCATTGTGCCCTATTAATTCCTGTGAAAGGTAGTGTGGTCATTGTCCAGACGTGCATTTTGACAGTGGGTCTCTCCCACAATAAATATGAGCTATCTGTTCCATCAAGAGTGATTTATAAAGGTAGTAAAGCTTTGCTGATGGGAAGGATGGAGGCCAATATTTATTAATCATACTCAAAGATGAATAGTTAAGTTTTGGCAAAGTTGCGGCAAAATGGACTTTGGTCAGGGAAAAATCAAGGAATTTATTTTTCTCAGCTGTGTGGGAACCCTGATTATTGATATATCTATACACAATGTTGTGTAGCATTAATGTGTGTTGTCATTGATGAAATATGGAAAGAAAACTTGATATTCTATCCAATCAGATGCAACATGCCTTTTCAATACTTGGTTTTAGCTTTTAGAACAGCTGAAAGTGAAGTGAGTCATACCATGCTGAATCAGTGCTGCCCAAAATGTCCTGTAGGATGGCAATCCAGGATGTTCAATTTCAATTTGTCAGTATTGACTACATAGATAGTGATTTAAACAGCATTCACTCTAAGCTTTATCTCAGAATTTAAAAAGCATACTTGATTACTGCTGGAGAAGTGTACTTTCAGCTGAGAGTGTTCCAGTTAACACTTTGACAATATAATCAGCTTCATAATCTGTTTTAAAGTACTGATTTTCTTCAATCCATCTATTATTAAACAAGCAGTTCTGTTTGAAGTACAATGAAGTATTGAGACATCTTCAAACATGAATGGAAGATCATGGCAAACAGAGCAGACCAAAATCAGACGGCTGTCTGATCAGGCCAGCAGTTTCCTCTGTTTGCTCATACAATATTGTGGCTCAGTTACTACATAGACTGCATGCCAAAGAATAATTCATTGACACCATGCGGCATCAGTATGGAATAGGTTTTTAATTTGGCCATGGAGCATCATAATCGA
The DNA here is from genome assembly GCA_021229015.1 of Solen grandis. Classification (NCBI taxonomy): domain Eukaryota; kingdom Metazoa; phylum Mollusca; class Bivalvia; order Adapedonta; family Solenidae; genus Solen; species Solen grandis. The sequence continues at coordinate 55,632,212 of CM037778.1, forward strand.
AAAAAAGGAGCAACCACCGTTATTATTGTCAAATAAAACTATGTAAGATGTTTGAAATAAAATTTATGAATCAAATACTTGTATTAATTGATGTGAAAGAAAACAATAAGATTCATAATACACATGTCTTCTGTTGTTATTGAAAAAAAATTTCGACACATTTAACCCTTTCCCTCATATAGACTCATTTTGAAGCACTCAATAGGTATCACATAAAGCCTGATCTGCAGAAAACCACAGTTAAACCTTACCAAATTTCATTACAAAATCCTCATTTCCAAACCACTGAGGAGCAATGAACAGCATAAAACCTGATCAGCCTGCGAGTTACTCGCAGGCTGATCTGGTTTTATGCTGTTCGCATAGGTCTTTCCATGGTGTCCTCTGTGAGGGAAAGGGTTAATCTGATAACTTCTCCCTAAACTCCTTCGCCACGGGTTTTAAAAGTTGATTAACGGATCTTGCAAGCAGCCTGATTCATTAAAGCTCAGAAAAAGGTTGTGGAAGATGCTTTATGACCATAAAATATTCAGAATTTTAATTTCATATTGTCAACTTGAAAAATCAATGAAACCGGACATTTATTGATACATGTAACAGTATACAGTAGAAAGTGTAAAAATAGAAACATTATATATTTGGTTGTATGGGATATGTCTAATTGACGGCCCCAGGCCCAATATGCGGTCCTAGTATGTAAGTTAATTACAATAAAGTGCCAGAAATGGGTAAATTTAACTGAACATTGTAGCATATGTTGTAAAGCTATGTATATATATTTATTAATTTATACATATCATCATGCTACACTACTATACTGATCAAGGGAAGTAATAACTATTGGGAAGATAGTAAAATCTGGGACTTGTACCTAAATCGCATACCAAATAAAACTTGTTTGGTTTTCAGTTTTCTTGTTGTTGATGATTTTTTATATTGACATTTACACCACTTTAGTAGCTTACTGTCTAGAAATTTCATACATCTTGCAGACCTTAACTCTTCCAATAGTTATATAAAAAGTAAGTAACAGGTAATAAATAAAAAAAAAATCATTCATTTATGGAAATTAGGCTGAAGACACTCTTGATTACATGAACTTTTAAGAACAAACTTTAGAAAACTCTGAACCAAATGGCAGTAATACCCGAAAGGGGAGTTTGTGCAGTATATATAGATAGATAGATAGATAGCAAACGTCTGAGGATTTATTTGGCAAAATAACGTGTATCATTGCTCAGTAGAATATTCAGATCCACAGTTTTAAAACAATACTTGCATCTGTTATTAACCCTTTCCCTCATAGAGGACACCATGAAAAGACCTATGCGAACAGCATAAAACCAGATCAGCCTGCGAGTAACTTGCAGGCTGATCAGGTTTTATGCTGTTCGCTGCTCCTCAGTGGTCTGGAAATGAGGATTTTGTAATTAAATTTGGTAAGGTTTAACTGTGGTTTTCTGCAGATCAGGCTTTATGTGATACCTATTGAGGGCGTCAAAATGAGTCTATATGAGGGAAAGGGTTAAAATATTCTGAAATGGCCTTGCTTTATTTAAGTCGTAATTCATAAACATATACTTTGCATCAGTATTAATCTTGTGGTTTATAACATTTAAAATTCAGAATATTGATAATCTTTGAGTTCAAATCTGTACATGAATATTTATGAGGTGAAGGGTTACACCAGTGTAGGAGGGACAGTATTACCCAAACATATATTAACCTGACCCTGACAAGGGCGTAGCAGCCATCATGCACAATACGCACGTGTGTAAGAAGAATCCCTGAAAAAGCCTATAAGAACATTTGAACCCACAATTGCGATTATTTATTCAAACATCAATTAGACTCCCATTTTTTGGTTGAGTAATATCAGAAGAGGAATTCAACAGACTGTTTTTTCTTACAAAGAATTAATGCCAAAGATCATAATTTTTATTTTGTTTTTAAATTACTATTTTTACATCAATTGGGGAAAGAAGCTCTTACAACTTATACTAGTACCTTTCGATGGTTCATTGGTTGGACAGTACTTAGCACCTGGGAAATCCACAAAAAATCCATACCCCCAGTGGGGTTTGAACCCATTACCTTCTTATTTTACTACTGGACAGTGGTCCCCACTATAATCATATAGGTACATGTAAGAAGTCAGCCATGTGAGGTTCAGAGGATGGGTTAATAATATGTTCAGGTAATAATTGTTGTGAATCAATAACCTGATGGAGACTTATAATAGCAGTCAGCTTGTGGAGCTCATTCATTTACATTCTTGCAGGAGTATGATGGAGTCAGTTATCTTAGATCCTGATGCAATTAAATATGAAGTATGCTTTGGTTCCTTTGCACTGTAAAGGATAGGACTGAAAGAGGTGTTCATTGATCCACTGCTCAGACTGACCATTGCGAAACAAACTGTCTGAGCTTATCACAGAATTATTCCCAAATACATGTATGATGTGTATGTAAAGATGAATATCAAAAATGTTTTTATTAAATATGTGACATTGAGATATTATTAAACCTCATATATATTGGACTTTTATCATAATGTACATTTGTTCAATCATGGTTATCTGGCAATGACAGAAGTAGTAGCTGCTGCATGACTTGACATTATCAGCAGTATATGACGATATATAGTGAATAAGGGGAGTCAAATTATGTTGACAATTCATTTCATATACATTGTAACAAAGGGGTCACTTTAAATGATTCTTGTTTACTGTGACAAGGTTTGTCAGTGCAAAGATCAGCTTGTTTGAACTAAGTTGTTTTTCTTTGCTGTTATATATATCAAATTTCCTTCCAGTTTTGATCTGATCTATTTGCATTTAAATTTGAATAAAATATTTTTTTGGAAATGCAAGGAATTTCACTCATAATGCCTATATACAGAAATTAAGATAAAAAAAACTAACAAAATAAAACAAAAAAACTTTGAAATTGATGTTGACCTTCTAAATGAGCATAGCCACATCACGGCCTGTGCCAGTCATGGATCTGGCTGAGAGAGAAAGGAGTGTAGCTGGTGACACAAATATACCATGCATATGACCAGATTTAGTTCTTTTCTGTGAAGCACAAAAGAATATGGGGACACTCAAGTACGTCATTCAATGCTTTTTTATTAGATTACAATGATCACGACAGTCTTTAAAAATCTTGAATAAAGAATATATTTGTAATTATAATTCGGTTAAATATTATCGCCATTTAGCAAGAAATATTAACACTATCATTACAATTTGCTTTGATAATTTCTGCCATTACACAACGGTCTAATTTGAGCAGTGCATTCAGCGATTGCTGGCTAGTTTTTTCGACTAGCGCCTGAAGCAAAAGAGTGCACTCACCAGGTGATATAGGTCAACCAGAGTATATTGGTTGTCCAATCAATACAGCCATAGTTTCTGCTTCACTTGGCCTGCTTTGCCTATGAGCCACTTATATAGTTAACGGTCTAAAATATTACCGTGTATTTCTTGACCAGCAAAATAAATTTTCTGGATCATTATCGGTGATATCACAATCATGTCTCTCCTTGATTTCCCTGCAGAGCTGTATTTCTGCTTATGATATCTACAAAAAAACTATACTGATTATTTCTGTCAATATTTCCTGGAATAGCCTGGAAGTAAAGGATAGGAATCTATACATATACTGAAAGGAGATATAATATTTTTATGGATGGTGGGATTTTTATCAGGAGTAATGACCATCTGAAAGTTGAAGGTCAAAGATGGATATGATAGACCTTGTCCATGCTGTAACATCAACATGTAATGAAGAATTTTCAAATAATGTAATGACATTGTTTAGCATGATTAAACTGCATGTAGTTGATTGTCACACTTATGGGTGGGATGTCAAAAATAGGGATATAATTTATACATTGTCCTTTGAGTGTTTTTATATAAAGGCATTCAATACTTATGCTGTCTCTTTTGGCTATGAATTGATGATATTAAAACCTGGTTTGTTGGAATTTCCAAACCTCATGTTATGAGTTAGATCTGTATGGTTCAATAAAATGGAAACTTTATTGATATTTTATTACAAAAGAACTACAATGCACCAGTATACAAGACTTGTTTTAAAATCAATAGAGAAAATCATAAACTTAAAATCAGAAGAGAAATCCTCAGGACTGCCAGGCCAATTATTCATTTTCATTACCTAATGTTTGAGAAAATTTAATGTGAATTCTGACAAAACATTTGCATATTTGATTTCAATTATTATGCCTACTTGAATTAAATACTTGAAATTTTCCTCTTGAAACTTCAGTTATTGAATTAAATCTTGAAAAGTGAATTTACTAACTGTATTCAAAGCTATACTCTGGCAAAAAGTACAGGGATAAACAGAAATAGAAAGCAAAATGAAACAGTGTTTTTGTTGCCAATATTTTGGTCAATTACCAAGATGCCAATTCAGAATATAAATTTGCTACCTGTTAATGAAGGGCTATGTAACATCAGTTTAAAAAAAACAACAGTTACAATAGTTGTTGACCAAGTCCTTAAAATATTTCCTGTATTCACATTAAACTTGATACAAAGAGAGAATAAACAGTGAAAAAGAATGTAACTCTAGTGCCTGTAGTATTTCTGGAGTTTTATATACCCCCTTTCCTAGAACAACAAATAATCAACTTTGTATAAACTGGCAAATGTTTGTAATAAAGGTTTTTAATTTGGCACAAGGGATCTTAAGGACAAAACAATGTGTCGCAAACAAGAACAAGGTCACTAGCTTGAAGGTCAAGGTCACATCACTTGGTTGAGGTCAACGCTCTTTTGATCTTAAAATCATCTTTTATATTTCAAGTTTCTCATCATATTCACTGACAAAAATATCAATCTAAAAAACGAAATAGCGAGGGCATTAAACCCCAAATTATTGATATTGAATGTAGAATCTTTTTGGTCAAATTTAGTATTACTAAAGGAAAACAGTTTAAGCTTTTTCAGAAATTATATATCAGGTATACATATTATAATAACTTTAATTATTCACTAAACAGATCAAACCTCCATGGATAGAAAATGTTAGAAAAATACTTATAAAATTTGGACATTCAGATGTCTGGACAAAACAGGAGTTTTGTAATTATAAATGGCTATTTATGTCTGTAAAACAGATTGAGCTGTCAGGTTTTTTGTTTTAGATATTCTAAATATCATATATCGTCTGAGGTCCTAACTGCGGCCCTGTCCTAACTCCGCCACCTTCCTTTTTTATCGTAGTCTCACTAGATTTTATGATTTTATCACACGCGTAAGCGACTGAGAATTCTTTTACTATGTTTCTGTAAACAAACTTAGATGATTTTTGTACAAAATTTTGATTCAAACGGATAAATATTGCAAATTTTATCTTGCACCACTCTTTTTATGTGTTTTTTCTTAATACAAAATGATTTCCACGCAGAATGGCCCTTTTACACATAACTTTTTAAATTAAAAGCATCTAGGAAACTCCATCTGCTGTGTTTACATATTTATAAATGGAGGTCATATGTGTACAATTCGCAACTACTATGACGTCACCTAGGGGGCGGAGTTAGGACCACACAAAATAATGGCATGATATTTGACTCATAATGTATTAAATGTTATTTTCGAGTGAATAATTATTTATAAAAAAAATATTTTGTGGGGTATCATTGTGAAATTGATAGAATTAATTGGTATGTGAACAGTTTTTATTCTATGTATTTTATTTTTGTTTCATTTCCTACTTAAATCTTAGAGGGGCGCAGTTTGGGCACTCGAGGATATATAGAGAGATATGAATTTGAAAAGTATTTTGTGAAAACTGAGACAAAATACTTAAAATACCAGATCAAATTTTGAACGAGATACAATAAATTACTGATGAAAGCAAGAAACTGGATTAATTGGCATTAGTTTTAATGAGCGTAAATATTTCTTGTATGAAACTTCCATCGAAGAAAAATATCATCTTTTTAAGGGTCACTTTTTGATAATAGCAGAAAAAGTCACATAAAATGGCATTTAAGCAACCATTATAATTATGTTTCAGTTTGATGCAATAATGAATACAAGTAACCCAACAATTTTCAAAAAGCTTTGTATATTTATTAACCCTTTCCCTCATATAAACTCATTTTGACACATTCAGTAGGTACCACATAAAGCCTGATCTGCAGAAAACCACAGTTAAACCGTACCAAATTCAATTATAAAGTCCTCATTTCCAGATCACTGAGGAGCAGCAAAAGCATAAAACCTGATCAGCCTGCGAGATACTCGCTGTTTGCATAGGTCTTTTCATGGTTTCCTCTATAAGGGAAAGGGTTAAAGAAATCATTGTGAAATTCAATTGATGATCATCTTATACTTTAGGGAAAAAATGTTTCTGGACATTCTCTACCCTAAATGACACTTATACATAATTAATTGTTCACTTAGTAGAAAAATATAAAATATCATCGCTGTATATGAATGATGTACATGTATGTCATTCTATGTAATGTGTATTTTATGTTTCTTCCATAATATCTGTCATTTCAAGTTAAAAACTCCTCTGTCTGTACTCTCTTCATTATTGAGTAGCTTAAATAAATAAATACTGAAAGTAAATTAAAAAAAAAATGAAAAAAAAGTCAGTATAGATGAGATAGATTATATAGATTATGTGCCCATTCACTTGGGATATGCCTGCCTCAGATGATTGCAAAACCAGACAATCAGGTGGTAGACTAATTATCAAGGTGACCACTACAATCTAATAGACAGCTACCCAAAATTGGATTCTCACTGCAAACAATTCAAGGTAGCAATGTTGAATTTTGATATATATTGAGCCTCAATTTGAGGACTTGGAAGGGTGTTCAGGTCAAAACTTATTCTTGATGTAGGTCTCTGCAGTATTCTATCAGAAGAAAAAAATGTAGGGTAATTTTTATGGTTGTTTTTGACCTTGATTATCTAAAATATATGCATAAAGGTATAAAGAAGAATAAAAATGGTTTAACAATGCAAACTTCTTTAAATATTTTGTTTCCAGGAGGTGGGGGTGCTTATATGTGGTTAACAATAAAGCCTGATGACTATATTTTGAATGTTGCTACTCGGACATTCATATTAGATTCCAATCTCCAAGCAGAGTTGTCATTTGTTCCTCACATAACATCTCTGTGCTAGGCTCAATGACAAGAATCTTGTCAAAACAGAAAACACTCATTTAATGCGGATTGAAGTGTATTTTACGGATCAAAAGTATAGAAACATTGAATAAATACTTTTTGAATCATCATAAAATGTATGAAAAATATGAATTTTAATTGTTATTATCAGAACTATTTTCTGCCTTATTTCGCCCATGGGAACAATCTACAAACACACATCTGCAAATGTAAATATTTACAGGTTCAGCCTGATATTGTAATTTAAAGCCAGCTTTTTATTTTCCTAATTTGTAATTTTAATGACCATTTTGATCAGGATCAGTGGTGCTATTTATATATATTTCACAGTTTAAGATGCCTATCTAGTCTCCTTCAAATAAAATATTTGAACAACAGTTTGGATGACATCATATATTTGGAACTACTTTCTGAGCCCACCACAGAGGTGAATATAATGTAAGCCGATGTGTAAGAGAGTGATTAGATTCCTGCAAAATTAACTTGTTGTATATACTTGCCAGGGTTATACTACCAGTAATGCAGTAATGCCAGGGAATATCATGTATTCAGATCTCTTGCTAACGTTTATATACTATAGCCAGAGTATACTTACAGCCATGCCAGGGAGTATCACGTATGCCAGGGTTATGCCACCAGCCTTGCTAGGGAATATCATGTTTTCAAATCATTGCTGTGAAATCAATGCAATTGAAGAAGAAAAAATTGTGAACCCTTCTATATTATGCCATCAGATTTATAGGAATTTATCAGAACTGTAACAATACTGTTTGGGTGGTGAATACAGAATTTATACATGTTATGATATGCAGTCATGTATTTAGATATTCATGAATATAAAGTGATAACAAATGATCTTATGACTTTTTGCATACATTACTTCCATATTCAAAGACATCAATCATAGAGAGAAAAACACACACAAATAAACAAATAAATTCCAATGCAGGAAATAAACCTTTACAATTAACTGACATTTTTACTCCTGCTATAAATGATCATAGAGAGGGAATTTCCAGCACTCCTAGAGGTAGGACTCTTCCGTGTAAAGTTGAGAGTACCCAGGATATAACTGGCCACATAGTAAAACATACCTGTTTCATGCAGATTCTAAACAAATAGGAAAGAATTATAGTTATTATTCTTTTTCAAAGACCTATTAAACAGGTTTACCGGTAATAGGTCTTTGTCTTCTTAGAGATGAAATGCTGCCAGAATTAAAATTGGAATGTTAAAGAGTATTTCATGCCTGTTAAACCTGGAGAATTTTTCTATGAATTCATTGGAATGCTGTAAAGGAAAAATGAGAATTTTTAATGAGTTTAACGTGGGCACTTTGGGATCTCTCTGGGACTCAGCCTGCACATCCATGCAGTCTGATGTTTGTCTGCACTGTTAGCTCTTCAGACAACAAATTTTCAGCAAGCACCCCCATGAACAACTTATTGTACCGTCTAAATTCCAATTAAGAAATTTAGGATGGTAAGGAAAAAGGTAATTGAAGCCTGTCTGTTTCCTTCTCTTCAAGAGCAATTAAAAAGTGATTAAATTGGAAGAATTTGATTACATCTGGTTTCAATAGATACCATAGCTTTCTCCATGGTAATTATTGACAGATAGTCAAGATATGTCTGTGGTTGTCAACATTACCATGCCTGGAATAACAAAGTCTAGGAAGCAGTTTGTCCTGTAATGTTTCATTGTGATTTCTGAATTAAATGATATTACATACAATATTGTAACTCAGATTTTACACATTCAGTTTGACAAAGAAAATTACACCATTTAAATTTCAGTAAAACAATATTCACCATGTCATATTACAATTTGTACATGAATATTCATGAGGTAAACAGGTAAAGTGAACTGTTCTATAGATGAGATTTGTCCATGCTATACAGAGTTCATTCTAGGATTGCCAGAGAAGGGGCCAGTGTGGCCCATGCCATCTCTGAAAAGGGGCCACCTGTATTTGTATTGGGTCATACTATTGCTTATGGCATTTTTCAATGCTTTGTCCTGCTCTCAAAAAAGCTAGACTTGACAGCAGCACTTATCATTTCATTTATATTAACAAACTCGGTCAAGATTTTGTTTGGGCGATCTATGTGGGATACATGGGAAGTTACCACCTCAAGGACACATGGTTCTGGGTCTGGTTGTTCTTTATTTTCAGTATTCTTTGGGGGTTTTTTTTCTTTTTTTTTCGAAGAAATCAGCTTTACATGTCTGCTTGTGTTTTGACATTTTGCATTAGTCATTAAATTTTGTTTGACATGAGGCTAACAGCCAACCAAAGAAAGCATACCTAAATATATCGCAGTCTGCTCAGATATACAATCTGTTAAATTTGTAGAGAATTTATAGAAATAACTTCCTGGATGCACATACTTATGTAAAATAAACAAACAGCACATTGAGTATCTTAGAAAGCACCTACGGCAAAAAACAATGTACCACCTGGGCGCTTACATATTTTTTAAAGGGGTCAGTCGAATATTAAGTGGGACTTTGGTGCAAAAATGCAGCCTAGAAAGAACTCTGGCTCTGTCTTGGTTACCATTAGTCGGATTTGTTGCCTTGATTTTAAATAAGATATTGCCCTTTGTTAAATCTATTGAATAGACTTTGTCTGCACTAGTTCTCGGCTAACTTTTATAATATTTTGATTTAACTTCACATCATAAAAAATATTAAGATTTGTAAATGATTTTAACTGCTGCACAAGTTGTTGGCTAGTCATAACCGACTTGATTTTAAATTTGTTATGGCCTTTTGTTATATTTATTGAATCTATTTTGTCTGCACTAGTTCTCAGCTATCACTTGTCAAATCTTGACAAGATTTGTAAGTACCAAGCCTATTGCTCATGTTGTAGGCAATTTTATTTTCACTGAGTTATGTTCCATTGTCATAATCCTTGAATACATCTTATCTATTCAATTTTTCAGCTACTATTCATAAGATTTCATAGCATCTATAAGTACCAATGCTAGTTGCACATTCTTACATTACCTTCTGGAGACTTCTGTTTGTGTTATACATCCAACAATCACCATCAGAGAGTGGGAGAGAGCTCTTCAGTTTATTTGTGAATGTTATTTCTGCATAATTATCATGTTCTCTTTAAATATACAAATAGGAATAAAAGTCTGAAGGCAGTTCTATTTTCAGCATTGTTGAAATTTTATAGGGTATTTCGTACTGACTTTAACATCAGTTTGCACAGATAATAGACAGCTTTAAGGCAAGATTTTTATGCTTCCTGAATCAATATGAAAGTAGAAAAGGGTCTTAACACAGTGAAAACAAGAGTTGTCAGAATGGCACATATGCCCCCCTACTCACGGTTTTCAGAATTGAGGTCACTGTGACCCTGACCTTTGAACAAGGGACCCCAAAATCAATAGGGTTCATCTACTAGTCATGACCAATCATCCTATGAAGTTTGAGGAAAAGGTCTACAACATTCCATTAGTCATTGCAAAACAATATTTTCTTCGAAAGGGGGCATAATAAAATTTTGGCCACGATGTTACAAGGATAGTAGGCTTGACACTTTAAATAAGTCCTGTGAAGTGTAAATGAAATCAGACCAAAATGTAGTCAAGAAATAGCAGAACCAAAAAAAAAAAAAAAGAAATTGCGATTAAAACAATTTTAGTTAAAAATGAATTATTAGGTGCACAGGGCAGGATATAGTTTCCTCAGAGTAGAACCAAGTCCTCCAAAAAACTGTTACATCAGAAAAGAATATTATTTGTTACTTTTCCTTTTGAAATCGTTTCCCACTTTGAAAGAGAAAAAGTACTCCAACTGTGCAGAAATGAATATCTAATGTGGTTTTATGTACTGAAAAACAAAAGCAGGCATCATTCATTTGAATAATTATTATAGCCATTTACACTGCACTGTATCACTCTGAACTCTGACTTATTTAAAAAAGGGGCCCCTTTTAATTTATGAATGAAACCTCTCTCTGGATCATTATGAAATGAATCAAAGTGATGAAGGCACTGAGAGACTGCTGGCAGGGATAGTATGAAATAAAGAGCAACTTCAGTTGACTTACCTGTAACAACTAGAGTTGCTGGAAAACGTGTAGAGTTTTTGACATCAAATGACCTTTGCTGGTATAGAGTTAACACTGGAATTAAAATCATAGCTATTTCACCATGTAAATCCTGTCAACAGTCTCTCAGCTCATTTTACGCTTTGATTGAAAAATGGACCTTAACAAATAAATCCACCCCCATTGACATGGACGCCGATAAAAGGGCCATGACAATAGCTCCACTTTATTTTTAAAAATATGAGCTGGAATGGTGCAGAATGCTGGGAAAGTATTATTCTTAAGATTTAATTGATTATATCCAAAATAAATGTCAAGTCCAAGAGTAGTTGTTGTTTTTTATTTCCATATAATTTTTTTAAGCTGCAAAATTTGATATATGTATCCCCTAACTACGAGTAATACTTCAGTTCCTTCAGTTTCTGATTTCTTTACAGTATAGTCTATAAGAGTTTGTGAACTTATGAATTATGTAGTATGTCACAGACTTCCCTGTTGAATAAAAATGACTATGACAGAAAAACTTTTTTACACTAGACAATGTTGGACATCGTATAAGGAATCTACAGATTTATTCTTATTCTACAGTCTTATTTAGTCTTTAATGTATCTCATAAAAAGTACTACATCAATGTACTTTTACAAATTTTATGCATATTGTCATATAAAAAAGTTCATAATATTTTTATTTGAATTGTTAATAAAGTGTGCATACACATACCCTATCACCAATCATTAAAATCATTTTCTAATTTGCACTCCTCTATTATCTGCGATTAGGATCTGACAACATTGCATTAGGGGTCACATGGGATTGATCTTTGAGTAATTTATATGCATAAACAAGAGCTCAATTTAAAACAATTAAATAGCATGTTTCTAACTGACTTCGGTAAAACATTTGTCACAGGGTGAGAAAAATGTGCAGCTTGACTGGGACTCGAACCCAGGTCCTTTTGCTTACAGGGTGAATGCTCTACTGAATGAGCTACCGCTCTACCAGATGAGCTACTCGGCCGCTTAGACATCTTTCTACCCTATTGTGAGATTGATGCGGTTACTTCCCCCTGATATACCAAACGATTCTGTAGCCGTTGATTTGAGTGGCTTATTCAAAGGTCAATCTGAGACAAGCCTCTATACGATGTGGTCAGATCCAGTTTAATGAGATTGACTCTATCAGATACACACATGAAGAAAAGAAGAGGGAAGTAAGAAAGAGAGAGAGAGTAGGGTTTAATTCATTACTGAGAAAAACTCATAAATCCAGACATTTGCTGAGGAAGTCAAAGTGTCCTGATATCACTTTATAGGCAAAGGATCCATTGAATGTGAAAGGCACATCTCTCTACCTATCTCTCACTCTCGCAAGATTTTGTCCCTTTTGACTTTGGCGTTGGCTTTATGTTTAATTTGTTTTACACAATGTTTAATATCTTTAATGTTTAATATCTTTCATGATTATGAGCTTTGCTTCTCACCAATGCATCCTAAGTTTGATTCCTCCTCACCTAGAGGGTACAGTGGTCACCTGCCTAGGCATGTGGGTTTTCTCCTGGTTCTCCGGTTTCCTTCCACAGTATTTACCACATAAGCCACCACCAGAGCCATCAAGAGTGATAACTTGATTCGTAATCAATGTAAGATAGATAAGTCTAAACCTTTAATATCTTTAATTTAGAAACATGTTTATCAGATGTTAGGTATTCTTGTATTTGGACTCTGAAATGACCTTGATAGGCTCCACACACCCCCTCTGATTATCACCCTGCTACACTGGACAAGTAATCTAGTATAGCCCTTTCCCTCATATAGACTCATTTTGATGAACTCAATAGGTACCACATAAAGCCTGATCTGCAGAAAACCACAGTTAAACCTTACCAAATTTAATTATAAAATCCTCATTTCCAGACCACTGAGGAGCAGCGAACAGCATAAAACCAGATCAGCCTGCGAGTAACTCGCATAGGTCTTTTCATGGTGTCCTTTATGAGGGAAAGGGATAGGTGACTCATTGACAAACTACTATATGTATCTCAAGTGAAGTTGCGATGACTGACATGAAGCAAGTTAATATGAGATATTGGGTCCTTAGCGCTAATACAGGATAATTACTAGCCTGTGTTTACCTCTGTATGTATTGATTGTGTAAAGGTAATGAGACCCTACCAGTGTCATCATGTTAACGTGCCATTGTTTGTGTGTTGCAGGTGGGCCTGGTTTTCATCCTCAGTATTGCCTCCCTCATCATCTACTTCATAGATGCCTCCACGTAAGTACCCCTGCACCATTAGGGCCAGAATCTGCTTTAACCTGACAGGTGTAATACTGCATATTCACAGTTGCAACTGTATATCAGATATATACTAACCAAAATAGAAGCTTTCCTTTAAAAATTGAAATGACCATATCTCCAGTAATACTTGCTCAAATAGCTTGAGATTTCACAATATTCCTTCCTCTACACATCCAAACCTTTCATTTAATGTAAACATCTTTAATCTCATTATTCGTATAATTTTCAAAGCATTTACATTCACTGAAAGAAATTTCAATATCGTAGTTGCATTTCCAATTTAAAGTACTAGTTTGAAATTGTGATTTGTAATTTGTGAATTTTAACCCTCATTTATCCCTATGAATTGAATGAACAATTTAAATTCAGAATATGAATGTTTATTTAAATTGATAAAATTGTCCATTTCAGAAATGAAAGTTTCTTTTTTGGTTGAGTATACATGTAGTAGAAATGTTGCACCTTTATATGAGATAAAATTGCAAATGCAATTTTGCAGTTGCAACAGCATTTTGAATGATTTATCAAGATATGAAGGCACATTTGTATTTTCTAATTCTTGGCAGGTCTTTTAACTTAAATGATAAATTATGTCATTTGTTATCTAATGGCAAAGTAATAAACATATCAAATGGTGCATATTAGATGTTGAATATAGGCATGATACTTAATGTTTTTTTATGCCCCTGAAATTATAAAAATTCAATCTTTCTTTTGATGATATGCAAAATATTGCCTCTGTAGGTCATACTATTAGCCAGATTGATGTCAATAAAATCATCAATAAATTAAATGATTGTAGGAGATTAATTCCTCTACCCTTTCACAAAAATTTCCCAAATATATACAAGATTTCTGGAATTTATCTGTCAAGCTCTGTCATGCAGTCAGATTGGCCCTCATAGGTGATGCATATTGATAAGCATTTGTAACCTAACAGGTGTCTAGTAATACGGTTCCCTTGTGAATTTTGAGGTGTGTGTTTATACTATTATGTGGTCAAACAATCCCACCACCTAATAATACGAGGGATGTTCAAATTGAAATGCAACTCTGGTTATATTATGTAACTACGCATGCTTTTCACAAAAAACCTACTTGGATCGCCTAGGGGCATCAATTATCTCTCGGTTGATACCAGTTTTGTGTAAATCTGTCCTCTCTAGCCTCGGCTACACAACGAGAAA
>CM037778.1:55647049-55681675 GCA_021229015.1 Solen grandis
TTCGATAGTTCGTATTGGCGCGCGCGAAGAACGAAACACGTCATTCTAATATTTCGATCTTTCGTATTGGCGCGCCAATACGAAAGAACGAAATATCCTAAATCAGCCACAATGGAACATAAGGATGTCTACATCTTATTACACCTCTTTATAAAAACAGATGGATGTAAATTAAAGACACTGACAAATCTTTATTTATTTACTGGACATAGAAAGATTTTGCCCACTATTTCAAAGAAAACGTCCGAATGTTTGGCACGTTTTGCGCAACACTCATTTAAAAGTTTTGTATACACGTTTTAAATAAAAAACGAGTGAAACGGAAACATTCATGTGGGGAAACATGCGCTCGCGTTATTCTCAACAAAGGTAAGAAGATTGCGTTCGGACCTTACGGTGGGACCTAGCATCGGAACGCAATTTTCTCAGTTGTTTAAAACGTTGTAATTCATTATATTTGCTTGTAAATCGCAAATTTTTCGACGTGAAGTTTATTTCCAACCCAGTCTCCTTCCCCTCGTATATCTTATATGAAATTTAAATTGGTAACTTATTGGTAAACTGGTAATAGCTGGTTGCTGTTTTTGTGTCATTTTGTCGCATCGTTGACTTGGTCAAGGGAATATAAACGGTTGAATATTATATAATTCTGTTTATCTCTCATAGATCATAATGTGACATTGTGGCATAACAGGCAACGAAGCAGGTGTTTACCGGTAACTGTTCCAGTAGGATAATAAACAAGAAGGCCAAGATGGCCCTGAATCGGAATCGCTCACCTGAGAAATAATGCCGCCATCGCGTTTTACATCATAGTCATACTGAATACAAAATCCATGCAGAAGTACAGCAATATAATCGTAATTCCACACAAAAACTGTACCTGTGGTCCAAATAACCAAATTACCCCTTTTGACCCCAGGACCATGATTTGAAAACCTGGATCAGGTCAAAAAGACCCTATTACATATCAAATATCTAAACCCACGATCTTATGGTTTCTGACAAGAAGATCTTTTAAAATCTTTTTCCTATGTAAGTCTATGTAAAATCAAGTGATCCCTGGGGCGAGGCCAATTTTGACCCCAGGGCAATGATTTGAACTAACTTGGTAGAGGTGCACTAGGCCATGTTTCACACCAACTATCTAAACTCCAGGCCTTGTGGTTTCTGACAAGATTTTTTTCTAGTTTTTCCTATATAAGCCTATGTGAAACCAAGTGATCCCTGGGATGGGGCCAGTTTTTACCCTAAGGTCATGATTTGAACAAACATGTTAGAGGTGCACTAGGCCATGTTACACACCAACTATCTAAGCTCTAGGCACCGCCGTTTTGCATAAAACGATAGATTTAAATCTATTTCGAGCTCCTTTGACCTACTTTTTCAACCAATCAAAATAATTTGAACAATTTTGATAGAGGGTTCATAAGGATGAATCCTGTGAAGTTTGGTCAAAATCCATTCAGCGGTTTAGGAGGGGGTGTGCCGGACAATAGCTCACCATCAGCACGTTGTGCTCATCTGAGCTAAAATGTATCACTTATCTAAAACTTTGTTGGCAATAGCTGGATACAATCTGTTATCCCTGCGGAAGTCAGCTGTTGGCCGCTTTTCAGTCTGAACCCCTTAAAAAGGCTTATTAAGCCAAAGATATACGTGTAATTATGTTCAATATTAATGATACCGGATAGACAATGACAGTTCTGCTAATAACATGTCGTTTTGTTTGTTGATGGTCTAACAGCAATATCATGATATGCTTTTTAAGGTTTAAGTTATTGTTTATCCAAGACGGACAACTCAGTCACGCAATAGTTATATTATTTTACGGAGCTTAAGTTAAGTACTACTGCATTTTTAAAATAACAAAACAACAATTGTTCATTTAATAAATGAAAACTTACAAGGCTGTCATCATCTACATCCCCAGGCGAACACACGAACGCATTTTTCTAAGCAGAAAATGAGACAAATGCGCGCGCATATTCTTTCTGGTGAGAAAAATGTGCGCCCATTTTTCTTCTGGTGAGAATAATGCTCGCGCATTTGTCTCACCAGAAATAGAAATGCGTTCGGGAGAAATTTGAGGCTCAACAGAGCGTAGCGACCCGACAAATTTCATAGACAACGGTTACGCGTTGTCTATCTGACTTAGATCACGGATATTTTTACAATTCGAAGTTTATTGGCATAAGTCAGCAATACATTGCCTTTGGCCAAATACATTCAAACATTAAAACATGGCAAACAATATAAATGCAATTATTCATATAATTGGGATAAATAAACAATATTGTAAATTACACAATAAATGTTTTTTATGAGGTCAACTAGCTAGATGAAACAAAACATATTGTGCATAATATCAGATATGAACATAATATCAGATATCAACAGAAACAGTTAAGTTGTTGTCGTATGTGCAAGGGTTTCATATCTGAGTTGAAAAGCACTATGAATATATTTTGTAAGACTTAAAATTACTCTCTTATTTTTTGAAGACATAATACTTTTAAATTTTTGCAGTGTGGGCCATCTTATATTTCCTAGAACCTGATTTCTTAAATTCCAATACAACGGACAGCATAAAAGAAAATGAAATTCGGTTTCGGGTACATTCATGTTACAAGCTTTACATAATCTATCTTCTCGATTTATTTGGTTGTACCTTCCTGTCTCAATTTCTAAATCATGAGAACTAATTCTAAAGCGGGTTAATTATTTTCTCTGTGCTTCATTTGAAACGTACCTAAAGTAATTTTCAAATTCAAAATCCGATTTAAACTTAAAATAATAAAACAATTTTTGACTATTAATTACTCTTGAGTACCAATCCTGTATAAATTGGTCTCTCAGCGTGTTTTTTCATCAAAACAAGTGTATGATTAATATCAAATGGTTGATGAAATAGACGTATGTGTGAATATTCTAAATGGTCAACAATAGAGTTAATTTTTGATGCCCATCAAGAAACATTTAGATTACATTGTTCAAGATATATGGTATATAATGGTGAATGAACATTACTCAAGACCTTTCTTTTGCTAATATATTTAACCCTTTCCCTCATAGAGGACACCATGAAAAGACCTATGCGAACTGCATAAAACCAGATTAGCCTGCGAGTAACTCGCAGGCTGATCAGGTTTTATGCTGTTCGCTGCTCCTCAGTGGTCTGGAAATGAGGATTTTGTAATTAAATTTGGTAAGGTTTAACTGTGGTTTTCTGCAGATCAGGCTTTATGTGGTACCTACTGAGTGCGTCAAAATGAGTCTATATGAGGGAAAGGGTTAAAGGGAGACGACCTAGTTGACCATATACTGTATATATATTTGTTTTTTGACACCAAGTAGGGATTTACAAAAACGAATATGCAATTTATCAATTTCTTTGCAATTGTACACACCCAGAACATTAGAATTATACAGAAGAATAGTAACAACCATTGCGTCGAAAATTTTAAGTTTAGTTTTAATATCAAAATTGACTCTATCAAACAGGTAAAGAATGTTGTGGTAAGCTTTAAGAGCCTGATCTGAGAGTGACTTAATAGCTTGAGTCATAGAGCCAGTATAATTAAATTTAGTACCAAGATTTGAGAATTCGTCAACTCTCTCAATCCGATCATTATTGATAAAAATATCACAATGTTGTTTTCTTTTCTCAAAAATACAGAGTTTAGTCTTTTTTACATTTATTTTTAGACCCCATTTACATGAGTAATCATAAATATTATTTAATTGGGCTTGGAGGCTTAAAGGATCAGTGGTAAATAACACAATATCATCTGCAAATAAAAGTAAGTGTATATACAGAAGCTCGATATCTCTATCTGTCATAGCATTCATATCAAAAGAAGAATTTATATCATTTATAAATAGTAAAAATAGAATCGGAGAAAGCGGATCTCCCTGTTTCAAACCAAGCGAGACGGCAAAATAATCGGACATTGTATGATGGTCTAACAAGTTTTCGGGGGTACTAACGAGATCGATCCATATTTGCATATCAAATATAATTAAACTTTTCATTTAATTAGAATAAAGGGGTGCAACAATAAATTTTGTCACTCCCTGTACGCATTTGCGATCTTAAATTCATCTCGATCAAAACAGAGCAGCGTTCATTCCAATGTAGGTCAACGGTGATGACATAAAAAGTTACTAACAAGTTTTCGGGGTATTTTCAAATTACGCTCAACATACTCTGCTAGTTAAATATGCATCAAAATTCCATTTCAGGGAATTAATGCTGTTATTATTTGATATTTATAGAGTTTTTATTTCGTCTGATTTGTTGTTGTTGTTTTTGATTGGCATCCACGGTCGGAAAAAAGTTGCAACTTTATCCGGGAAAACTGCTGACCTTACACCCACCCCCTTTGACGATAATTTTTTCATTTTAAACTTAATGACAGTTACCATTGATGACACATATGGATAATTGAAACATTTTTACACATATTCATCACAAAACATATACTTTACACACCTTAAAAAGCTTCTCGCACAATCTATTTTCCAACCCCTTAAAATTCATAACAAATATCCACCATTTTTTTTAATTCAAATTAAGCCATCTATCCGGGTAATTGATAACATTTAGTTTGCTGTCTACGCAAAATACTAAACCTGTAAGTTGTATTAACTTAAATAAAAAATATAAATGAATTTTTGTTTGAAAATATGTAAATCTAAATAATTCAGATGAGTTTGATCTACAAAATAGCTAATCAAATACGAGTTCAAAATTTTAATGAAATGGACGTACATCTTAAACATTGTCTAGAATTTACACAAGAAGTCACATGATGTCTTAATTTGAATATTAGAGCATGGCTGACATTTGTTTTGGACATATGGGACAGCGAAAACAACTCGTCATATCACGTTCTCACGCGCAAACTATGTAAAAGTAAAATACCCCGAAAACTTGTTATACCCCGAAAACTGGTAGTCAACCATACTATTACGTGATAATTTGACATAGACATAATAATGTGATACATAGATTTTAACATGGTGATCATTTTATAACTAACGCCAGTGTTTATCAGCTTATACCATAGTGCGTCATGAATAACGGTGTCAAAGGCACGTTCATAATCGATAAATACACACCATTGTTTACCTTTCTTCTATAATTGAGTGTAGTATTTATAAACACGGCGTCGGTTGTAGAGCGCCATCAAGAAAACCAAACTGAGCGTCGGAAATAATATTTGTATTTTCAGACCACTTGTTAACCTGTTGCGCAATGCCAAAGATAATAAATAATCGGTTTATTGTCAAAGAATCTTCTAACAAAGAAGCGTCTAACAACGCAACTAACTTAAAGGTAAAACAGAGCAAAAATCCACCAGTCATACTTAGCACAATGTAATAATTATAGAGAACAGAACAATATCGCTATTAACCTACACGTACTATATAATTCATCATATGCACATGAAGGAAATGAATACAAACATGCACGCAAATGACGTTAACAATTATATCAATTCCGATGAAATAAATCTCAACAACATTGTTCATGATAGGATGAGCTGAATTATATACTTTATATAAACTCAACAATTTATTGAATCATTTCTACGGTTGAATGTTAATTCAATAAACGTATACAGTTTAAGTAAAGTTGATGATTTTTAGAACACTTTAGCGATTCTAAAAGTATCTACATATTACGTCTTCTCTAATGATATTTACAATTATATATACATGTATGCCTTCTATCTTTATCTAGGCTGAACATTTACAAATTAAATGTAGTTCATCATCGCTATATACATAATACATTTTTATTTCTTATATGAATGCCTTTAACAAATATTGTTAGTCATTTTATATCAACTTAGTCATAGACTTGAATGTACTTTTCTACGATTTTTTTTTGCTTTGGCGTTAACGTAGAGCGAGGATTGTGGGAATTGAGAATTTCGTGCATGTACTATAATAGTCCACGTGAGTTAAATCTGTCCAGTACAAGGCCCTGTAAGATATTTGTACTTTAGGCAACATGGTTAGGAACATCAACATCTCCAGTATGATTCGTTGGAAGAAGTTTCATTTATCCAAATAGACTGTCTTCCGACTAAGGACCGAGCAGTTAGGCGATTACTTGAGCGCCTTCCTCAGTCTACCTATCACTAGGCTCGAATTCCACAGACCAAACATAAGGCTAAGTAATACTTAACTACTACGGGGTAAATTTAATCATTCTTATTTTTCTAATAAAACTACTACAAAATTTCATCTCTTTATAAATAGTTGTTTGTCAGTAAGGTAAGCATTTGTCAGCTTAGTCATTAGCATAAATGTTTCATAAATCAGAAACTCAATCTAATTTAAGAATTTAAGTACATGTATTACTTATCGCTAAGTTTTTTTTCTTTGGTTTGTTTTTCTTTAATATTCAGACGTTAAAAAGTGTTGCCCCCCCCCCCCCCCCCACCCCTATCTGTATGTGTGTGTGTGTGTCACTGTATCTGTGAATTAATTTAACCATGTTGTCTCATTGAATCAATTTTCACGAGGAAAACGTGAGTTAAATAGAAAACGTTTACCCGTGGTCTATACGATATAGACAACAGCTATGCTTGTTGGTGATTAGTGGAATAGAGTAGGTCGTGGTCTAATTCTGAATAGACTTACCCTGTAATAACAAACACATTGTTTTTTTCCAAGTTCAATGTAGGTGCAAACATTTTACTCTAAGTTTCAGCGACATTGCATGAACACCTTGTTTGTACCTTAATGGTAAAATCCATTTATGTGTGAGTTCCGAATATCGTCTATAGAAATGGAATCCTTGGGGATTTTTTTCAAGTCGGCTCCGCACTTGTGGTCATTTTGTGGACACGTTACACATAGGCTTGCATTCAGAATGCCAAACCCTTTGCAAGCGTATGCTTACAGTCAGTCATGAAACTGCATCGGTGTCATAAACCACGATTTTCACGTAAACCTATATACTGCATAATGTGCGCGTGAAAAGCATCGTATATGGTCTGCGACCGGTGTGTCGTGCGTTCATTAAACGTGACCGTTAGCTAACAATTTCTAAAAATTGCGATTTGGTTCCCTGCTTACATTCTGTACACGGTGCAACGTCTGTTTCATTCAATGAACACGCCACTGAACGCACGTATGCTGCCGGTCGCTTACAGTCAGCGAAGGAGTTGTCTTAGGACCATATACAATGCTATTCACGTGCACCTCATGCTGTACACCGGTCGCAGAACATAAACCATACTTTTGCTGTATATAGGTACACGTGAATATCTTGATTTATGACACTGAGACAGTTTCATAGCTGACTGTAATTGCACGGTCGCATACGGTTTAGCATGCTGATGTTTGTTGGGTTTAACGTCTCACCGACAGTATTTCAGTCATTTAAAGACGATGTCTACTTGAGACAGATATAGTGCTGCCACACTGCAGTATCAAGCCGTAGACATGTGGCATGATACCACACCTAGTATCATTATTCTAACACCGGGCCAACTAGTCCTGCAACTACCCTTATATTTAGTATACTGAACCTGGCGTGCGTTCAGTATACGAAACCGTATGCAACCGGTCGCTTACATTCATCTAAGGAGTTGTCGTAAGACCAAATACTATGCTGTTCACGTGCACAATATACTGAGCATATCGTGATTTATAACACTAATACAGCTTCATTGCACACGGTTTCGGAATACTGAATGCAAACTAGGTATATATATATATATATATATATATATATATATATATATATAGAGAGAGAGAGAGAGAGAGAGAAGAGAGAGACTTATCTTCACTTGCAATATTGAACTACTGTGCATTACATCGTACATTGTAATCAACAGATGAAGGCGCTCCGAGTGACTGTCCTTGTTTGTCTAGCCGGTCTCCTGTTCACAACAGGTACGTGCATCTGTCATTTCTTTTTACAATATAGACCATAATTAGTCAAGTTTTTTCCCCTGTTTTTAAGAATATCGATAATTAGGTAATGGGGTTTTGGATAAAGAGGCTTAAATTTGAATATTTCTAAAATTTAGCGCATGGGGGGGGACTCCCTTTTAATCCGCTCATGCAAGTTCTTACTTTTCTATACTTATTACTCGCAGTAGCTCATATGTTATACCATTGATATGTTTCATGAATAAAATCAGAGTCAATTTATTTCAAGTTTTCCTAATCATTTTCTTATTAAGATCGGTTGGAAAAGTATGGCTACCAGAATATATTTTTTAGGTCTGGTCGTATGTTTATTTATCAAGTTTTCTGATAACTACCCCATTGTTTAAGGGCTTTTACTTTCTTTTTTTTTATAGAATTTTCTGATTTTCAAAAAAGATTTTAAAATGTGTTGAATAAAAATAATGAAAAAAAAAAGTCAACGTGCTCTTTTTTATGCTAAGTTAGTATATCCGTGTAATTCGTAATTAGAAATAGTTACAATATAAATCTCTCGGTTCTAGAAAGCTATTTACGTGCGCAGGTATTCTCATCTGTCAACGTTCAAACGGATTCACGGAATGAAACCAAGAACGTAAAATATTTATTTAAATATATCTATATCACGAATATCACGAGATGACCATATATAATGTTTTCTTAGTAGTTTGTTTTAGTTTGTTATTCACATCGTATCTTCGGAATTCCTGTGATACCTTGTATAGACAAAGATTTCCAAAGCGTGCAGCACAATAACTTGCCATCTTCCTTTTATTTTATGTTTTTCTTGCTGCAGGAAATGGCAAACACGTAGTTACCAAGAGACGGATCGACGAATTCGGAGAGATGATTTGGATCACTACCAATCGCAACCCTTTAGACTTCAATGGCTATGGCAACTTTTGTGGCTTCGGTGGAAAAGGCGAACCAGTAGATGAGATAGACAAGTAAGTTTACCCTTCCTGAGCACGGAATTTACCAGGAAAAGGAAAAAAAAAAAAAAAAAAAAAAAAAGATAAAAAACCCCCAGATTAATCCGCGAGTAACTCACATGCTGACCTTATATATTGTTCGATTCACAGGAAAAGACCAACATGAAGTTGAATATCTGGTCAGGTTTAGAATTGTTTCCAGTTTGACCTGGATTTTTAATTGATCAAATGGGTTTCATAGGGTGAAACAAAACTTAGTGATATGCACCTATCCAGATTTTAGAAGTTGCTTAGGATTCACTTTTGCCATTCGGGGCCGCCGTGGCCGAGCGGTTACAGTCGTGGACTACAAATCTCTCAGCCCCTCTCCGCTGTGGGTTCGAATCCCGGTAGGGACTTCGGATTTTTCATGTGAGGAATCCTTCCAGCTGACTTGCGGTAGGTCGGTGGTTCTACCCGGGTACCTCTGTGTACTCGGGGTCTTCCTCCACCTGTAATTAGCTGGACGTCGCTATATGATTGAAGTACTATCGCAGCGACGGTAAACTCCAATACAACAACAACAACACTTTTGTCATTCACGGCTAGATCAGCATTACTACTTTTGTGTAAACATGGTCAGTCATTGATTACTAATTATTCCAGTGATGCTATTGGACAGAATGTTGGCAAAATTCAATACACAATATTCAATAATGGCCACCATACGCCGCCAGCCGAGCCATCGAAAAAAAAAGCTATATTGTGAAAATATGATCGCCAAAGTTCTATTTCATGTAATCGACATTGGTTTACGTTCAGTTGATATGACAACTTTATTTACTGGTCATGATTTACTACCAAATAAAGTTGAACATCTGAATATTATTATTCTTACATGACTTTAATCTATATTCATAAAATCTAATTCTATTAAAACTGAAACAAACCGTCGCAATATGATCGAATTTGGTCTGTTCTGAAAGTAGCGATTTTCATACTTTAAGTTGTCTCCCCTCAAACAGACACTGAGTTTCTCATCCTGAATGCAGACGTCGCGAAAGGTGTCAGACCAGCAGACATGTCTAACAGATTTCATCTCGCACTGATAAAAAATGCTTTCTCCTCAGTCCAGATGACTGGCAGGGATTTTTCAGCGAACTCAAACTGTAAATATAAAGAAAAACAACTATCCTCGCTATTCTTGCTTGTTATGAACTCTTGTATTTTAAATGTTTAATTGGCTAAAACTATATATATCACTATATATCAATTAAATATTCCTGAAAAAAGACAAAAACTAGATTTTGTTGCACATTTTCTCATTTGTTTTTAGGTCTGACAGATTTTCTTTTGGACTGACAAAATTTTCATACTTGTCAAACCGAATGTCTGACAGATTAATTTGTCTTTCGCGAAGTCTGCTGAATGTAAGAGAGTGATTAAAACGATGATGTGTACATTTATTTCAGAACAGAATGTGCGTACAACATTTTCTTAAGTAAAGACTATTTTCAGATTTTTTAATTGAACTTTATTCGAATGTTTTAACTAAAGTTAAAGCCGTTATATATTCTACGTGTATTCTACGTGTTCATGATGTACGTGGTAAATTTGGAACGAGTTCTTTTATTAGATTTTCTATGTTCTGACAACTGAAAACAATAAAGGCAAACACATTATTTTCATATATGCAATTTGTTATTCATCATTAAATCATGACTGTTTTTATGTCTGCAGGTGCTGCATGGTGCACGATAAATGTTACTCGCACGTAAATCGAGACGAGTGCGATGCCTTACTGAAATACAAAGTGTACACTACAGCGTACAGATGGTCTGTTAAGCAAGGAGTCATCTCGTGCAGTAAGTGATTTACATACCACCACACATACAACTAATTTTGATTAAATCATATATATATATCACCCCTTTTAATATTTGCAATTTGATTTTGACTCTATGAAAGAGGCCAAATAATCACAGTTTAGGGTTTTTAACCGTAAATATATTTTTTTATGTACCTGAGCACACAATAATCTTATTGTTAACGCTTTTCCAGGAGACGTCGATCATTGTCCGAAGACCCTGTGTGAATGTGACCGGGAGGCAGCCCTGTGTTTCGGTCGCACCAACCACCTGTATGACGAGGCCAACAAACGCTCCGGCTTACTGAAGGGACTGTCCCGGATCATAGGCCTGAACGGATAGGGCGCCACCTGACGGCTGGTCGTCTTTCACAGACCTTAAGTCATCATGTCTTTATGTTTGAACAAAATGTTTGAACCTTGATATGTTTTGTATTTTATCATATGACGGAATCAAGTTCAGAAATATCCATTTGTTTCTAGAGAATCTCAGTCAAAATCGTTGCATTTACAAAACACATGGCCAGCATACGTACACTAGATAACAATCTATAAGTGATAAATACGGTGGCATAAAAGGGACGTAGAACACATTCCTTCATATGACGTGCGCACGTGTTTACTATCGCATACGAACGCAGTAATTTTAGTTACCACATGCGATCGCGATGACTACTGTTTACGCACGCAATATGAAAAAAAAATCTTCCACGTCCCTTTCATACCACCGTAGATACTATAAAACATATTTAATGTTGAAATCAAAGGGGAGGGCGCATCAAATCACTGTACATGTATTATATATAGTGATTTTACCCCCCCCCCCCCCCCATTTCGTGCCAAACCCCTTTGGTTGAAATGGGGTTATACCACAGGTTATTACAACATTAGATTCGTCCTTTCTCTTAGTGATTGCAGAAATATTATATATTTAATACATTGACGATTACAGAGAGAGAGAGAGAGAGAGAGAGAGAGAGATTACAAGTGTTATTTTAAATGGGTAGGAAAAATATAAAGTTGACAAAATTATACAGCATATGTTCCTGGGTAGTTATGATGGCCTCAACAAGACAATATGGACGAAGTCGGCACGTGTGGTCTGGCGGCTAGACATGCAGCGCTTACTTACTTATGCCTTTATTGAGGGGAAAATATCTATAAAATATCTAAAACATAATTTAAGAACATTTTCTTAATGTGAAAGTAAATCGTTATGAATTTTCAAGGATTTTTTATTCAAAAGTTAATTTGTTCCCTTCTAAATAGTAAACTAGTTTTATTTAGTAGATTAAGTCGCCTTGTAGAGTGAAACTTATTCAAGTCATTGAGAAGAAAATTTTGGATATATAAAAAAGAAATGTCCAGTATCCTCATTTTGATCACACGTTTAACAATATGACCTAT
The DNA here is from genome assembly GCA_021229015.1 of Solen grandis. NCBI lineage: Eukaryota > Metazoa > Mollusca > Bivalvia > Adapedonta > Solenidae > Solen > Solen grandis. The sequence goes on from CM037778.1 coordinate 55,659,188, forward strand.
CTGATCAATCTGGTTTACAATCAGGTCATGCTTCAAATCACTACATCGACTTCTTAGTCGTGCAAGCATTATATTTCATTGTATTTCAGCAATGCTTTTCTAAATGGTCAGAGGAGACAAAATGTAACATTTCCCTCACATTCTAATAATAACATATGAACAGAAGATCAAGTAACTCCGGCTAATGTCAATCATGAGGTTTTTAGACTGTCGGGATAGCCTCTGTCTTATGTAGCTGCACTCCAAATGTAGGTAACCGATTTAACTGTATTACTAGCATCCAGTAGCGAGTCCATGCAATACGATTTGAAGCGAATAGACTAAGTTACGTAGACGTTTTAAACATAACCATTTACACTTTTAATGTATCATTCTTTCTTTACATTTTTTCCTCATTCATTTCAAGTGTGTACAAATTATCCGTACCGTTTACACGGGCGTAGCCAGACTGAACATATTTATACGCACACGGGGTGGGTCTTGGGAGGTGTATCCCCTCAAACAGGTGAGAGTAAGGGGGCCTCCGAAATTTTAAAATTTTTGAGAATTTAGAAATAAAATGGTGGCTTCTGGCGTGTCCTTGGCAATATTTTCGGTAATTTATATTCTTTTTTTTTTAAGGAAAAACGACAGCCAAAAAAAAAAAAAAAGAAAAAAAAGGAAACAGTTTCGGTAGGTTTTAACCTCAAGTTGCCAACTATTAAATCGAAGTTAATGAAACACAGGCTGTCGACCTCACGTTAAAAAGTATCTTGCACTCTTAAAATGGTTTATCCTCTTTTAAACTCAATGGCTGACCTTAAAAAATTCGTTGTTTGGAGTTACCCGACCCACCTTTCTTAGGTGGGTAGGTAGGTATTTTTTTTCATCTGACACAATAATTATGGAAAATTATACTACTAAAGTGAACATACCACATGATTAATCAAATATTTGGTATATTAAAAAATACCATTGAAACTCGCCTATAAGACCATTCGTCTATAGGACGGGACCCTTTTCTCACTCCCGTACTCTGTGGGTTTATGCTTTGACCTCTTATAAGATGGGATAAGAAATCCAGAATGCATTACCGTTAATTCAGAATAATTTTACCTAGTAAAAACTACTATGGATTTTAAACTGATATTGATGTCTCTCATAAATGTGTTTATGTGACAAAAATTTAAACAAGTAATAGTATAATTGTAACAGTGAACTGCCACTAAATCTCTCAAATGAAGTTTCTCCTTAGACAATCATACACGAATGGTTATTGAGAAATAAGGTCATAAGTAAAATCGAGAGAGTGGGGCCTGACCCCCTGGTGACCCATGTGAACATCAAAAATGTACTGTTTAATCCATCTAATCATGAGGAACAAGAATATATAGTTTATGGGTGGGGATATCAATGGTTTTTGAACCCCCACCCCCGGGAACACTAAAGAAGTACCATTCAAGAATATATATGATTAATCGGTGGGTATATCGTGAACAGTTTTTCATATATAATGTTAAAGGTAAAATTGAAGGGGTGGGGGGCTGAAGTAAGTGCGTTTGTATACTCGATTCTATAAAGGGCTGATCATCATCAATCGTGTTTCAATGAATTATTCAAATATGAAATATTTTTCTTTCAGTTAAAATTGTAATATTAGATACGGTATGTGATTTGGTTGCAGATTTTTTTTATACGCGCGTGCGTATTGTGCGTAATGGGCGCTACGCCTATGGTTTATGAAAGAGAACATACATTAAGATCTACTTCTTAAAGAAAAGTAGTGCATCGCATTAGGCAGTCCAATGTATGTAATTCACAAGTTATCTTGCATGATAACGAGTTTTAGCCTTCCTAAGTTACTCTAACTTAGAAATAGAAAAACAAACGTACTAATTTATGAACGTATTGTCAAATTTAAACACATTAACAACAACAGATAACATGTACACTGGGTTCATCACAATGACGTAAGATCATAACCGTCAATGGAGTCAATGTAATGACAATCACTCCGAATCTTTATAAAACAAGGCACTGAGAGACTGCAGGCGGAATTATCACCATCATCTGACTTACTGTTTTCTTGACAACGTGTGAGAATTTTGACAACAATACATCTACTCCAGTTCAGCCCTTTTAGAATTATAGCATTTAATGTAAATTCTTTCAGTACCTTGAGCGATTTGATCTAAATCATGTTGTGTGGTGTACCTCCGATTTTTGCATTTTATATTAAGTTACGTAGTGAATTAAAGATAATTCAGCGGTATTTCTAAAAGAAATACACATGTTGCGTGTTAAAACATAAATTCTGAAAGAAATGAACATATACATGGATGGTAATGATGAACTGTTTAAACGTGTTGAATATCTTAAAATCATTTATTTGAGTTCAAAAAAATATCACAAAAACAAACAATAACAGCGAGGACAGCGAATATCGGAAAGATTGATGAATAATTACAAAAATAAAAACAAAACAAATAAAAGCATTTTTAAGTTCAAATAGGAAAGGGGATAAGGTTAATCAGGTAAAAAATACATACATGTAAAATAAACAAGCCCTACATTCGAATGAACGACATTCTCCCGGGGTGCCTTAGACCTTGGGGATCAAGGTCATTTGAAGGATAATGTCACCTTAGAATAGTCATTATATGCAATATTGATAAAATATTTTAACATGGTGTTTTACAAATTCCTGCAGCATCCAAGTATGGATAAATCAGTGTAGTACTTACTACAAGTCATACGTAATTGAGGAAGTTGCAGTCATTTTAAGATGAAGATTAATACCTAAATATGGATCAAGTTGACCTTGAACTTTGACCAAGTGGGCCATCGAATTGTATACACATGTGAAGTTTGGAGCTTATAGATGGGAGCACGATCATATTGTGTCAAAGGTTAATATTTGCTATTTTGGGCCAAGGTGATCTTGACTTTTGGCCCTGTGACTTTTAAGTGGGTCTGTTGGATAGAGGTCATCAAGGTGAATGAGCCCCTCACCGCGTGGGTTCGAATCCCGGCAGGGTCATTCGGATTTTCATGTGAGGAAGCCTCCAGCTGGCTTGCGGTAGGTCGGTGGTTCTACCTGGATGCTCCGTGCATTTGGGGTCTTCCTCCACCTGTAATTAGCTGGACGTCGCTATATGACTGATATACTGTCGAAGCGACGGTAAACTCAAATAGTCAAGTCAAGTCAAGGTGAATAAACATGTGAAGTTAGGACGCTTTGGATGAAAGCACTTTCATTTTATGTCCAGTGTTAAAATTTGCTATATGGTGACCTTGACCTTTGACCCTCGGACTTCTAAGTGGGTCTGAAACAGAGCGCAGCAAGGGGCATGCACATGTGAAGTTTGGAAGTTATGGATAAAGCACGTTCATATTGTGGCCAAGGTTAATATCCGCTGTTTGGGGTCACGGTGGCCTTGATTTTTTAACCCCGTGACCTCTAAGTGGGTCTGGTGGGTAGAACTCATCAAGGTGCATGCACCTGTGAAGTTTGGAGGTTATGGATGGAAGCACAATCATATTGTTGCCAAGGTTAATATTTGTTTTTTTGGGTCACGGTGACCTTGACCTTTGACCTCTACGTGGGTCTGGCGGGTAGCACTTATCCAGGTGCATGCACCTGTGAAGTTTGGAACTGTAGGTGGAAGGCTTCTGTGTAAAAGGAATTAATAAAGCGTGATACAAACGCATACCTTCACTGTTTGTTATTGAACATGATTACTGCAATTTAGACTAGCTAAACTTTTTGAGGGTGTATGCTAAAGTGTTCCTTTTCTTTAATAGAATTCATACATGTTACGTAATGTTGCGTTGAATACCAAAATATAAAAAAATAGATCACCGTGCTACGTTTGTATATCCATGGTAACTGTTTCTAATAAATAGCTAAAATATATATCTCTCCAAAAGACACGAAAAAATCTACAAGTAGGAGACACACATTATATCAGTAAATTCATGATAATTCAACTTATTTGGATGAATGACCATCCTCATGTACTTCATTTTTACAGGAACTGACAAAAACCCATATCCTTTTATTATTTACAGAAAATCCTTCCATAGATTTTTTTTCATTTTTCTTGTAAATATTCTTTAATGGTTGCTTGTTCAAAACAATGAAAAAAAGTATAGGTCACTAAGTTCAGTTTCAAGCTGCTGAGCTGTTCTATGGTAACGGTCTAATGCTAAATAAAAACGGAGTTTAAGATATATTCAACATAGTTACGGTAATTCATTTCAAATTAAAATGAAAATGAAATGTTATAAATACAAACATATTTTATTGGCGAAACAGCCTAGTTGTGCTGACTATTTTTCATGTCCAAAACATTCCAAATCTGTAGCATACGCCCTTAATCTAATCGAAGCCGCTGAGTAGAATAGCTTAACAAACTCCATATAGTCAAGCATCGTCAGAAACCCACGGAATACTTAGCCCTTGGTCTTCGTACGTTATCAGTTAATTTATTAGTTTGCTCGATATCGATCATTTGAAATGCTGAGCCGCTATTCGATATTTTTTAACCAATAGAAACTATTACGGCGCTTAGACAAACCTTTCAGTATTTACCGACTTACAGAATTTAGAAGTACTTCTTTGTGTAAGCAGCATTTTGATTGGTAGATGTACGTAGATGTACCTTTTTAATAAAGTGCGTAGTGAAACATAATGGGCACCCACTGGTGCAATCGGAACGCCTCGGTGATACATACTTCACCACTCTCAGACTATTTTCGGTCACGTGATTAAGACATGGAGTCGAATTTAAACACGCCACTTTAACATGAACATAGAAAGTATTTGCTTTGCTGTTCGACTGTAAAAAGGTTGTTTAAATGGGTCAGAGTCGGACACTTTGTTTGTTTATACCTGAAATTGCGTTCGTAGCGTTCAAGAAAAACTCCTTCTTCCGGCAAACGAATTTGAGCATATCCTTCCACAAGATACATTAGAGGGATGATGAAGAATGACGGAATTACCCGAGAAGTTCCGATTGCCATTGGTGTACAACGATGAAAGAGCAGCTAAAATCGGGACTGTCATAAACTTTGCTTACAATAAAAAAAATTGTACAACATACAAATTATGCTAATTCCTTTCAAAGGTTACTTGGCTGAACCACGGATAATATCCTATATGCCTTAAGTCGAATCAGTACTACAACAGTAGGAAAAACGAAGACGTGGTAGCAGAATTTGAACGTCAGCCTTTCTGCTCGGAGTATATGTAAGTCTATGCTGTCTAAAACCTGCCTAACTGACACTAGGCAGTACAACTAGTCATCTAGACAGTTTAGCTGTGGGTTACATGCACTGACAAACCTAAGTCTCAGCTTGTTATAGATGCGTGGGGCCCACCAACGTTCTGTTGCCCCTCTACAAAATGTGAAAAACGTGTGATTTAACTTGTGGTCCTCAACACTGTCTCCGAATAATCGATACATCAGAATACTCAATATTGATTGGTCAAAGCGGTGGCATTCATGGTACACGGGGGGATCTAGGTTGATGCAAATGTTGTGATATTTTACCCAATAATCACGGGTCATACACCCTTCTGTTAATGCACATTTGACCCATGGACGCATAAAATATTCCTGTATAAAATCATTTTCATAAATAGCGATAAATGTCGCCTCGATTTCGTCTAAATCCCTAAATACGCAAGGTTCTTCTTCAAGAAAGTCAAACGTTTCTCTCAGAGTCCGTGTTGCAACAGAGCCTAAAGCTTTTCCGGCCATAACGCCTTGTTGTCTGACACGCTCCAGGAAGTGGTCAATGTCGTCTGTCAGGAATCGTACTGATGCGTCCGTCCAGACGACAAAAGGGTGTTCTTTTGCAATAAGCTGCAAACAAAATATAACACACAAGATTATATACAATAACTATAATGTCTAAGAAACATAAATGGACAAAATACGAATTATTTACAAACGCATATCATTTAGTTATAGATCTAGATGGTTTAAAATATACGAGTATGCACAAAAGCCGCCCTGTCAAAAACAAAGAAATTAAGACTTTAACATCATGACAAATATAACACGAACCCACCTGGATTGCTAGGGGTTTGAATGCATAACCTTTTAAAGCTTTGATGTGTGGCGGGAAAAGGTGGAATGGAAAATCCCGAACTTCACAGTCGCAGTTTTGTAACAGCTAGAAATGAACAGAGTAAAATGATAATAAATAAAACAGTATTAATTCTGTAGGTATAACATATATATACGCCTATTCAAACAATTTTGTCATAAAGACCATTTCATTTTGAAAATAAAAATTTAGAAATATCATGTTTATTTAAAAATAATCGGAGGGGACGGAAAGCGAGTGTATGACATTTGGGCAGTTCCAAAATTGTTAAGTCAGTTTATCAAACCAGTGTAAGTGCTAATAAGGACGTAGTGAACGGATGACCTAGAAAGCTTTTTGTTTGTGATACTTTCGTGATCACTTGACCCTTGACCTTAGAATGAATAAAGACGAGGGAGGGATTACATACAGAAGATCACAGGCTACTGGCGTGGGACCCCCCAATGATACAAAGTAACAATTCAAAACCCATTTTATAACAATATTTCACAATTCAAGAAAAAAAATATTGATATCATAAAATAAGAAAAGGTATGTAAATCTCCGTTCAAAATCTATAGGAAAACTGACATGGTCGTATTCTGAGCTTCGTATCTGACACAATTTTCAGCCGATTTCAAATATGCCGGGCTTGTTCAACGCAGAAACAATAGGCCTTTTCGTTGCCGAGTCGATTTTCTATCTTAGATAAACTATAAAGACAAAACGAGTTACGAAACTCAATGGAAACTGTACTCGGAAACGATGTGACCGAAGCAATGCATATCACTGTCAATGCTTTTTTCAACGGCAACTTCACAGAAATACAATATTTCCAACAAATACCCATATTAAACAATAAATTATGTATTTATTTAATTCTCACAAGTTATGTTTTTTTCCAGAAGTCGCTAGTATCGATGCATTCCGCCCTCATTCCACTGTTGCATTTTGTTATGACTGACGGCTACCATATTGAATTGGTTATCGGCTTTTGTGATAATTACAATATGACAATGGGGAACCAGCGATTATGGTAGCCGTCAGTCATAATAAAATGCAACAGTGGAATGAGGGCGGAATGCATCGATACTAGCGACTTCTGGAAAAAAGCATAACTTGTGAGAATTAAATAAATACATAATTTATTGTTTAATATGGGTATTTGTTGGAAATATTGTATTTCTGTGAAGTTGCCGTTGAAAAAAGCATTGACAGTGATATGCATTGCTTCGGTCACATCGTTTCCGAGTACAGTTTCCATTGAGTTTCGTAACTCGTTTTGTCTTTATAGTTTATCTAAGATAGAAAATCGACTCGGCAACGAAAAGGCCTATTGTTTCTGCGTTGAACAAGCCCGGCATATTTGAAATCGGCTGAAAATTGTGTCAGATACGAAGCTCAGAATACGACCATGTCAGTTTTCCTATAGATTTTGAACGGAGAGTTACATACCTTTTCTTATTTTATGATATCAATATTTTTTTTTCTTGAATTGTGAAATTTTGTTATAAAATGTGTTTTGAATTGTTACTTTGTATCATTGGGGGGTCCCACGCCGGTAGCCCGTGCAGAAGATGGGCCGTTCACAAATAGCAGTGGCTATGAGGAGAGGGAATTAGAGAAAACTTATTGAGGCAGATAGCATGCTAATGTTAATTTACTATTACAAGGAGACGAAGACGACAACGACGATGATGATGATGAGGATGATCACAAGGAAGGCGGTTATGATGATATTGTAAACTTAATTATCTGTATAGATATGTGAAAGCCTTTTTACCTCTTTTCGTTCGGACTGTGTAAGTCCCAAATCAAAGACGTACATCTTGATCTCTTTGTAGCGGGACCTTAGTTTTTTGACGTGGCGCGTGAGACACATCCCCTTCAAGAAATACGCAGATGAAATTGCTGTCACGAAAGCCGGAAATCGGGGAGGTGGTGCATTTTGAGTTCTTTTAAACAGACCTGTAACAAACATATAGACTGAATGATACGAAAGATAAAAAATGCATAGAAAAACGTGACTTGACTATTTGAGTTTACCGTCGCTTCGACAGTATTTCAGTCATATAGTGACGTTTAGCTAATTACAGGTGGAGGAAGACCTCGAATGCTGGTTGATACGAAAGATAAAATATGGATAGTGAAACGTTAAGAAAAAATAATGATAATCTGTGGTGATTTTTGTTGGTTAGAAATGAATGGGAAACAGGAAATTGATCACCCGTTGCATCAGCAACACGGCAATGTTAGAGTAGGATACTTTTTTAATGTCATTGCCTCATTAGTGCACTAGCACAGGCATTCTTGAAAAAGTCATAGAGGGTGTAAGGCCGGGTTGCACGTTTAACAGTGCCACTGACGTAATCCAGATTCGATTCTTGGTGACCGGTTCCACAAGCTAATGCCATTAAAATGTCACTGGTATATTACCCTTGCTTGGCGATCAGCATACAAGGGAAGTTATAAGAATGATTGACCCGGTGTCAGTAGCGCCGTATACGCCCGAATTCATATGAGGGTATCATAAAACCTGTACAAGGAAGCGGTTTTGTTGTTTTTAGCTGTGTGTGACATAGTCAATGCAAAGATGGCTCATGACTGAATTTGGATGGTGGATGTGCAGGTTTCGGTTATCGATTTCAATTGTCCATATAGAAAGCTTGAATTACGATAAAAAAAAAACCAAAAACCCTATAACCTCCTTATTAGCTGCTCTATAGAATGGCTGATACAGGTGTATATATATCTGCTATCCGAAGTTACTAAAGACACAGTACGGAGCCACAGCATCTTTAAATAGAAACTGTGCCGTCGCTCGGTAGTACAAATCAAAGCACTGATAGTGCTAAGAGAACAGAATTGTCTCATTTCTTTTGTTTATCACAGTAAATTTAATAAATGGAGGTCAAATTTTCGCACAATGCCAATAACCCCTCTTTAACGTTGCGTTAACATGGTTATTAGATGAACACACCATTTGTTTCAACAGACTGATAATAATTAGCACATTGCCACTCTTACTCCTCCTATATTTCTATAGCCTTCAATGAACAATCGTTTATTATTCTAATATAAGCTTAATATTTGGAGAAAAAAACTAAGTTACCCTGCATATTTGCAGCTTATCAAACCCTCTTCAACTTGAGACAAACACAACTTTAGTGCCTTCATCGCTTTGATTTTTGAAAATGATCTTTCGTAAATGTGAGGAAGGAAATAAAAAAAAAATATTATTATATAATTATATCTCATATAATTAGTTTTGAGCTTAATAATGACATCATATTATTAGAAATAGAAGATAAATGATCTTATTGGTGGATAATTTGGTGGATTGTAACCAACATTGAATTTGCCCCCATGTGTTTTTTTACACCATACTCTTTGAACTTTCATTGAACTTTACCTATATTTTGATATTATGTATATATTTGCATATTAAATATGAATTTAATGCCTGAACTATTTCAAAAGTAATTGCGCGGAAAAGAAATGACTACTGACAAACAGGCGGTAAGAATGGAGCGCTATATCGTAATACGTCTTGAGGAGACTTCGGGCATATAAAAATAAATAAATATTGGCAGCAACCCAATCAAGCAAACAAACCAAATTGATCAGACGTTCTTACCATATGTGTAACAAGGTACAGTGTCACCCAACTGGACACACGAGTGCTGACGATAAGGGCTCGAAACATGTTTGGATAGTAAATATACCCGTTTAAGTCATTATAAGGTGTTACAATATTGAGTTTGATACTGAAGTCCGATATAAAATAATAATAATAATAATAATAATAATATCTTTACTTTTAGAGGATAACATATTTGGCAATGCTATTCTTCCATATATTAAAAGTACTAACAGTTGAAAAATAAATCACTAACATATGACAATTGATGATGAAAATTATTCAAAATATCGTCAATAAAAGGATCTATGTTTCAAAATGGTATTATCATTTGATTTTGTTTTTGCAGAATCATTTTACAATTTGTACAAAGAATCAATGATTTTGATGATAAAATATGAATAAATGATACAAAAACATTATGTAGTTGGAAAAATGTCGAATATAGAAGTGTATATTGTATCAAAATAAACAACAATAGATGTTTAACAACAGAAGCATATTAAAGTCATACATAATTGACAATGAACTATTTGAAGGACACAATCGACTCGCATTTTTTTAAATGAACAAGACTAAGAAAATTTATAGCGTATAGAAAAATATTGTGAAGACAATACTGTTGTATCGGATGCGCAGTTTGGATTCCGAAAAGGAAGTTCAGCTGTTGATGCAATTTTTATTCTTATGTCAATCATTCAAATTTTTTTAAATGAAAATAAAAGATTAAATGTTATCTTCGTAGATATGTTTAAGTGTTTTGACACTATTTATAGAAATGCGTTATGGTTAAAGATGTATAAGTGTGGCGTTGGTGGAAAAATACTAAGGATTGTTAAAAACATGTACCAGAACGTTAAATCTTGTATAAGAAGTTGTTCCTCTTATTCAGATTTTTTTTTCAATATGCTGTTGGCTTGAGACAAGGGGAGATAATTTCGCCATTACTTTTTTCAATTTTCATTGAGGACTTAGAATTATTTCAACAAAACGACATAAATTGTGGTATTGAGATAGACGATATTGTTTTAATTTTACTTCTTTTTGCAGATGATATGGCCATTCTTGGTAAATCACCCGAGGAAATACAAAGCTACCTTGATCTTTTATATGAATATTGCAGTAATTGGGGTTTAAAGGTCAATACATCAAAGACTAAAATAATGGTATTCAGAAAAAGAGGCCCTTTACACCGATAAGAAGAATGGAATTTTAATGGTCACCCAATTGAAACAGTTAGTGGTTTTAATTACCTCGGCACTTTATTTCGTTATACAGGAAATTTTACTCTGAACCAAGAGCACCTTGCTGCTAAAGCGCTTAAATCAATGAATGTTTTACTACATAAATGTAAAATATTTCATATTGAACCTAAAATTTATTGCCAATTATTCGATGCATTTGTGGGTTCAATACTAAGTTATTCTTGCGAAACATGGGGGTATACCAAGTCTTAAGAAATAGAGAGGATTCATTTAAAATTCTTAAAAAGACTTCTAAATGTTAAACTGAATACTAGTTCTACTATAGTCTATGGAGAATTAGGCAGGTACCCTTTATATGTAAACAGATTTGTTAGAATTATTAAGTACTGGTTTAAAGTCGCCAATTCTGAAAATGTTATAATTAGACATGTCTTTGAAAATGCTGTAAGTGATACTAATCGCGGATTGAAGAACTGGGTTTCTGGTGTTAAACAGCTTTTACACGATTACGGATATTTTATTGAATTTGAAAACGTTCACAATTTTAATATCAATTCCTTTATCCTTAATTTTAAACAATCGGTAATGGATCATTTTAAAATGGAATGGTTTCGATCTTTAGAAAACAGCTCATTACTAGATGTTATAGACTAGTATTTAAAACATCCTTAGAATATGAAGAATACTTGGAGATATTGCCTAGATCACTTAGATCATACTTATCAAAACTTCGTTCATCAGTTCTCCCTTTATGCATTCAGACCGGTAGATACAATAGGCCTCAAATTCCGCGTGAAGAACGGCATTGTATTTGTTGCAATCAAGTTGATGTCGAGGACGAGTTTCATTTTGTTTGTGTATGTACCACTTTTTCGGATGTTAGAAAAAATACTTTAAGAAATATTATATTACAAAACCATCTGTGATTAAATACTGTAATTTGTTGCAATCAAATAATAAACATATATTGTTAAACTTAACAAGATATATAAAAGAAGCTATGATTCTTAGAAATTCAATAATAAATAATATATTTTAGTTCATCCTCCTTTAAAGGAACATTGCTTGAAAAATGATTTGTTTTCTATTCTGCTACTTTGAACTTGTTATTTTACGTAAAAGCATCATAAATATAATTTACATTTCTGTATTACCAATAACTAGATACATACATGTATCTACATTCCTAGATTGAAAGTATTTATTTTGTTTGAAAGTTTGTTGTTACTTAACGTTTGTATTACTATGTATTCGTGGCAATTTTATATTCAAATTTGTATGTATGTAGACTACGTACAATGTACACGTCTTAATAAAATGTCTGTTCTGTTCTGTTCTGTTATTTTCCTCTTGCTAAAAGCCTCCTTAAGAAATTTACATAAATTTAACAAAGTCTTTTTATCAGTTGATTTCAGAAGTTCCAAAAATTTAAACATTGATGATCTTCGATAGAAATATTTTTTTACATATTTTTTCGTGAAAACATCTACATATACAAATAAAATGATATTCATCTTCAATGTCACCAGAATCACAATTGAGACAAATTCGTTCGTTACGAGCTAATCTATTTTGAGCAAATCTACCTGTCTGAATTCTCAGGGAAAGCGAGGATAATCTAATTCTGGGAAATAAACATCTGTACGAGTATGGCAATATATCTAAATACGACTCATATTCAAACATGTTTTTAAACAAATTGTAATTAAGCAAAACTGAGCCTCCTTCAATAGAAACATGCCACTGTTGTATAAAATTGTCAATTACTCTTTGTTTAAAAATATTCTGAAACGTTTTAATATCTAAATCTTGCACACAATTAAAAACATAACCAAATCCATAAGTTTCTAAAAGATGTTTAACTCTTGCAACCCAATTTTTATATCCGTTATCACAACCCTTCACACCCTGCTGATTTAGTGCCTTGATTAAAATATTATCACTGTTGGCTACTTTCCACCAATATCTTATACGTGAATATCTATTTATATACAGTGGGTATCTTCCCAGCTCACCATATACACCATTTGAATTAGTATTTAATCTTACACCGAACACTCTTTTTAAAAATTTCAAATGTATTCTCTCAATATTATGTAGCCTACTAAATCTCCAAATTTCAGAACTATATGACAAAATAGATCCTACAAAAGATTCAAACAGTTGACACAAAATTTTAGGCTTTATCTGAACCTGCCTACAGTTATATAATAAGATATTTAACGCTTTTAAAGCTTTTCCAACAATATATTCCTGATTTTTTAGAAAGGATCCCGTATAATTGAAGACGGTTCCTAAGTAGTTAAAATCATCGACTACGTCTATGGCGACACCATTGTAATTCCAAATTTCTTCCTCACGTACTGGACTTCTATTTCTAAATACCATTATCTTTGTCTTATCAGTATTAACTTCTAGGCCCCAATTATTACAGTATGTATGTAAAAGATTTAAACTATTCTAAAGTTCATCTACAGTCTTACCAATAATACACATATCATCGGCAAATAAAAGAAGAATAAACGTTATATCACCAAACAGTAAACCAGAGGTGCTACTGTCTTGTAAATACAGCTTAGGTCTTCCATAAACATTACATAAGATCGGTGACATCACCTCAACCTGACGTAACCCAACGGCATATTCGAAATATTCGGAATAACTGTTACAGTGTTTTACACACGACTTAACTTTACTATACATATTTCTAATCACACGAAGTAACTTCCCCTGAATACCTGATTTGTAAATTTTATACTAGAGCGCATTTCTGTTAATACTATCAAAACAACGTTTTAAATCTACAAACAAATATATAATCTTTTTTTCTCAGCGAGATACTTCTGAATGGTAGATAACAATATAAACATAACATCTACTGTCGAACCCTTTTAAAAACCAAACTGCGCATCGGAAATTTTACTATTATTTATACTAAACTTTTCTGGCCTATTGTTTAGAATAGTTGTAAAGAGCTTTGACATACAATGACTCTATAGTTACTGGCACAGTTAACATCACCTTTTTTATGTATAGGTACCAATACACCTTCCATCCACTGATCAGGAAAGAATCCCGAGACTAAAATTGCATTAAATATATCACACAAATGTAAAACCAATATATCATCACTTTCTTTAAAATATTCATTCAGTAAACAATCTCGCCCAGGTGATTTACCATTTGTCAATTTCACGATTCTGTCTGTTTTGTTAGCCTACCAATACGCCCTGTAATCGATGCCCCTTTTAATTGGCCTTCATCAGCCTATCGATAATAGCGCTGAAAGAACTTTACCTCATGAATATTTGTGTACAAAATTATGAGTTGATGAATATTAATTGATTGATCTAAATGGTTTACGAAAAAAATGGATTTTTCTTTGCCGCAGATGAATGTGTTGAAACTGAACTATGATAGTGTATGAGAAGACAGAGGAGACCCTGATCAGACAGCTCAGTTTGCCTATGCTTAAGAATAAGTCTATATGAAGTAGAGTGTTAATGAAAAGATTTCGCTTTTTTTTTTTGTTTAGTAAAACAAGGATCAAGCTTTTAAGCAATGCAAGTAAAGCCAATGTCATAAATCAGCTTTAACTTTGCGTAAACACGGTCATGAATGTGTTAATGGACTGCGAACAATGACCAAATTATCACCCTATTTCCCTTGCATACAATTTAGAAGACTTATATCATTATGATATTTCAAGTTTAAAGAAAGCAAATTTAGAACAAGAGCACCGCATGCGGATGCCAACGCTCGTCTGCTTGAGTGTTTGTTTTGTTTTTCATTTTATTTGTGTATGGTATTTTTTTTTTTCATTTCATTTTTATGTTGCGTTGTTTACAACGTAACATATTATTACTGATCGTGGGAATCTCGGATATCAAGTTCAGTGCCCTCTAACGGGCAAGCTATATGTGCACCTGTTTGCTCGTACCATAGTTGTGCAAGAGATAGATATGCTAACATATTTTACATGAATAAAATGCACACCAATCTTCTTTATGTAACTGATTTATCATTTTACTATAGACGTTGAGACGGCACACAACGAACGATAACTCTGCAAGGATGATTAAGTGGAAAAATACATATGAATTAAATGGTGTATATGATGTAAGTCTGTGGCGTGGTATGCATGAAGTGCAGCTGTTCATGCAACTCTGGTATGTACTATGCCCTTAGTCAATATAATAGGTACGTGTACATGCAAATTAAATGTCGTTCACTGAAATATGTTCGGTCGTAATTGTCTATTGTACTGTACCTATTAATGGAAAATGTGGATTCCCAAATTACAAGCTACTTGACTTTCTTATTGCCCGTTCCAGATTATACTTAACGCAATAGTAGGACTCACTTTTTTCATACATTCAGAATTTCAGTATTTTTTTTGTTTGTGTTGTTTGTGTATTATCTGATCTACTAAACAATGAAATTAAAACAGGCGGTCACCGGCCTTGGAAAAAATATTATTATTTCTGTCAGTATACCCTGTATAATATAGTAGCAGAAGAAAGAAATTTCACCAATGAAAAGCAAGACTTTTTGTTTTCACATCAATTACATGTATTAGTAAATGTTATGTCCTTATTTTAGTGAAACATTAAATTAAAAACAAGAAATATCTTTAAAAAAAGATATTCGCGTGAGAAAGAAATATTTATATATGAAAGTTAAAGAAAGTAAAAGTGTTACGATATAATATATTTAATATAATAATGCTGGCAAGTTTTAAATGGACCGTGAATTTAAAATAATGATTGAAAAGCGTATTTGTCCCTAAATTTAGGAAATGCAATATACTAGCCAGTAAAAAAGGGAGGAAAAAATTGTAATAAAAGCGAAACTTTAAAAAAATCGTCAGTAGGATTCGATCTCGGTCCCTTTGATTAGCAGACGAGCACAAAACCAACTGCGTCACGGAGGCTGTTATTATATAGAGCTTAAGTTAGCTAACTTATACACTGCGAACTTTTGTGACCTAGAGGGACGAGTCACTAGCAAGGTTAACTACGTTTTAGAAATACACACAAATATTTTCTTTTTCAACTGGGTGGTTTTTATGTTTGAATTTTTCAACTGGGTGTTATTTTATGTTTAAATAGGTAGATTAAATTGTTAGTTGCCAATTGACAATCATGCAGAAAGATATGCACCCTGAAACTCTCATTTGATGATGGATTATCCTAAAATAATTTATACAAGCCAGTGAAACGAGTACTTTTCCGAACTGTTCGGTTGTTAACCAAGATCAGATTGGTTCAAGAAATAGGTCAAAATCCATTTTATATAGCTTACGCCGAAATAAAAACTTTACTTTGGAAAAAAGATACAAACAAACAGTATTTGTTTTAAACTTTATTTTTCTTATGTTTTCTTTTTCTTATTTCTTCAATAAATACTAATTATATATTAATCTATAAGATTAAAGTCTTGAAAATAGGTTATCAGACATATATTTTTAAGAACTTAATGTGCTTATCCAAACATATTTTAAAGCCAAAATTGTTCTGTTTCTGGTGGCATGGCCAAAACAAATTGTAAGTCAGAATAGTTCCTTTTAGAAATAACAATCTAATAAAATAGAATATGACTTGTGATGGCATGTTTGTTGGATTGTTGTCCCATCGACAGTATCTCAGTCATTTGGTTCGTTTGTTTGTTGTTAGACATGTGGCATGATACCACACTAGGTCACATTATCCTGACATCGGGCCAACCAGTCCTGCGACTACCCTTATATGCTTATCGAACCCATGAAATCCCGCTCCCGAGGCGGACGCTCTAACTACTCGGCCAACGGGAACGGTACTTGTGATGATAATCTAAATTAATCTGTACTAAGTATAATGCATTTTTAAACCACTGCAAAACACTAACTTGATACATTTTGTATAATAATAATAATGATTACCGTGATGAAAACGGTCCCGGGAAGTAGCAAATTACTCAGTAGAAATAATATTTCAGACATCAATATTCGATCATAATTAAGTTGACTTTTTGAAGGTTTGTCTACCGAAACTCATTATCTCTGAATGTTATAATATTATAATAAGCTAAACCTAACTTTCTTTTAAATAGCTATAAATTACATTATATTTCAATTCTAATTTATGTTTCATATTAAGCAATGCCTAAAATTAACAGAAATGCACAAAAAAAACGAAAATCGAAAGAAATGTCATTAAGGCCGGTTTTCCTGGATCCGTGCCCATATATGCATTTTTGAATCAACCTTTGTTTGTATATGAACTTTGTTCTGTTAATTGCTTTTAGGGTTTTATCATGATTGTCTGACAATTCTTCGTTATAATTATTAATGGGGCGATACAATTACTAAGCAATACAATACTAGTGCAATAAGAACCATGACACCATATTTTACAATACAATACAACATGGTAGTTAGTGAAACCGAGGGACATCAACTAAAGAACAAAAGTAAGATTATATAAATTCTTCACTTAACATTTTTTAACATATTTGGACATGAACTAGATTGCAGTTTATCATGATAATTGTAGAAGACATTGAGAGTTCGCTGTCTGTATACATATAGTTGGTAAATCATTAAGTTGGCAATGAAATAGGACCCCTAACCTTCATTTTAACCATTACCATGCTATTTTTTTTTTAATTGATTCTGTCCTATTTTCAATTTGTACTCATAAATTGTTTATTTGGGTCCTTTCTCAAAATATATTGACTGAACGATAGACAGTGCGAACCGTGATCGGACTGCACACGATGTGCAGGTTCATTTTTGTCTGTACTGGTCACAAGAGCACACGTCATTACATGGATTAATGAGAAACATTATTAAAAGACAATCCCAAACAATACTCAAGTTTTTTATGTGCAAGATGTAACCAATGATCATCACCCCGACAAAGAGAGCTACGCCCTTTATAAAACAATTTTATATCTAAGTAATTGTTAATACCTGAATAAAAACTTTCACTGTCTTTGCTTGAATATTTTTTCTTCATAACTTGTTTGGAAGTACATGTATTTGTATTTTCACTATGTTTGCAATGTGTACATTTAACTTATATGCAATGACCACAATCATTTCCTTGCCGGGTGACACCAAGTGGCGTTTCTGACGTTACATTGATGTTTTATAGTTTGTATATTTATAATATGTAAGCATGTATTGCATGTCATTAAATTGTGCAATGGTGAGACTCAAATAGATATATGCCTGTCTTTTAGTCACTGAATTGCCAGAAATCCAACTGAAACAAAAATAAACTATAGACACCTGCTGTCCTATTCCACATTTGGTTGATCTAGAAACCTTACTTAGGTTGATGCTTGGGTGCTAAAATGTGATTTGTCATTTTCCCCTCAAAAGTTAGTTTTTTTCAGCGAATGCCTGTAAAAGGGATAAATATGAACATATGTCAGGAACTTCTACATGTGTGTATTATCTGGTGCCCATTACACCAACAACAACTGCTGCTAAGTTATATTTAAATACATAGGGATATATGTTAACCCTATTGTGTACCCAATAACAGTCACAAATGTTCCAAGTGTTAACCCGTATTGTAAGTACTTATGTCAATAAAGACGTAAACTGACTTGTAAAACAGGAATGGGGGAATGCTTAACAATCTTATTCACAACTGTAAATATTATTTAGATTCGGTCTTTTTGATGGATTTCGAGCCTGTAGTTACATACGATTCTTCTTTAATTGAGATTAGGCCACACGCCCTTCATCCCACGTGACTGGGGATATTGTATTTTGAAACTAGTATTGAGATGCCCAAGGCCTTAACTACCATGTGAAATCGACCGTGTGACCCCACTTGTTCCATTATTCCTTTCTACATAGCCATTGACAATTACACAGCGATGGTAAATCAATAACACAAACATCTCTTGACTCGAGGTTTTCGATGTTGATTTGAATATTATACATTAAAATTAATGAGACATCAGTTTATTTAATGCTTTTCGGTGGATTAAAGAGAAAGTGTGTTAAAAAATGGCAATATTCACTGATTTTGACAATGATTATTACCAGTTTTCATAATTTTCACTGTTACTAAAAGATTCACATTTTCATTGATTTCTACATTGAAATACTTGAAAGAAATGTTGATTGCACACTTTGTTTATTGCACTATTTTAGACCAAATAACGATTTATGAATGCGACTTCTGGAATTTAGAGATTTTAATGCATCTCTTTAGGAGGACTAGTCCTCCTCACTCGATAGATTAAAAATATCAACGAGTATCCTCTATATAAAACTTGAAGAAATGATCCCTCGTGATAGCAAGAGATTGGTGGGCGGAACCACTTACCTTCAGCGTATGTTTCCGTGGTATTTGGGAACGTGTAGGCTTTGATCTTCTCAATGTTATCCCTCTGACTGGGTCCCAGCTGAAACGGACACACTGTCCCATCATGCAGTGCACGTTTCCCGGCATGCACTGCAAAGTGTGAAATGTGATATAATTTTAATGAAGATTATGATAACTAAGAAAAAGATATCATGATCATGTACACAACATTGTTCTACCAAGATATCTATTACAGCTTATTATCATGTTGTTTAAAGGGAGACGAACATACTCGTTTTTTTATTATTTATTTTTATTATTAACTTGTATATATTCTTTTAATTTTACAGATGCACAAAATGTATTTCAACAACAAGAATTTATTCAGAAAACAAAAAGAAATATATACGTACAATCAGGTTTCCTGAAGGATACTGAAAATACATAAAAGACAAGAGTCAATACGCATAAAACGGTATAGGAGAGAGAAAGAGAGAGAGAGAGGGAAGAGTAGATCAAACAGTAGATATATTTATTCCCGTATAAATCTTTTCGGTATAATATTTAGTGCACGAGATAGTCGTGCGTGCTTGTAGGCAGTATTATAGTCATTCAAGGTAACTTCATTACAGAGTATAGACGTTAGTTATTTTCCCACCCACCCTTTATTCATTTACATTTTTTTCTCATTGACAAAAATTCAATTAGACGTTTTACAGGAGAGTTACTCTTTGCAATTGATTAAGCTATTCCTTGATACATTGTTTAGCAGCCTTTTTTTTTTTTTTTTTGCTGTGAGTTGTGATCAGTTACAGACCAGTAAGGAAAGAGTGTGTCAAAAATATTTAAAAAAATCAGTGTACACAAGGCTTAACAAGTGTTTAGTAGATACAGATTCACTATATAAACTATATAAATTTCAGTCTAATTTCAGAAATTCTTATTCCACTGATATTAATTTGATCATTTAATGGATCATATAAGAAAAAATAACAAAAGTCTATTTTTAGGTGTGGTATTGTTAGATTTACAAAAAAGCCTTTGATATTGTAGATCATGAAATTCTTGTGGCAAACTTAAAATTATGAGTGTTAAATGTACTGTGAACAATGCCCTTACTGGAAATGAGCCATCACAAGCGGTGCCACTCGGCAGCATACTGGACAAACTTTCATTTTATGTTATGTGATTGATATTATCATATGCATAAACCCTGAATGTAAGTTGATTTTATATGCGGCTTGAAGTGCCACTTTGTTTGCTCACAAAGATCCATATTTGTTTTTGCTTAAGAATCTTGTTCTAAATAGCTTGTTGATAATGTGTTGTCTGTACCTCTTTTTAAAATTGAATATGTAACGTTATCATATATGGCTCAAAATAAAAATTGAAAATGTAACGTTATCATATATGGCTCAAAATAAAAATTGAAACGTGTGAAACAATTTTAATATCTACTGCATCGGACATGTTATTGAATCTACACTGTCTGGTTTAGAATTGAAAGCACTCACCTTGGTACCATACCAGGACATAACAGAAGATGGACCCTAGAACTAAAGGAATGTAACCATAAATCCGTTTCTTCATCTCTCGCCACCTGGAAATGACAGTTTAATATTACCCGATTTACAGCAAAGTGTAACCCATTGAGACCGAACAATCTTCTTTTCGTTGTAACAGAGTACTTGCATGGATACATACTGAAATGAGTATTTGTTTTAAACTCAAATATATAATTCATATTTAATGTATCATTTTGCATATTGATGTGTATAAAACACAAACTAGATAGATTTTATTGAAATAAAAATTAGACGTATAACTCTCACATGATTTCAAATGAATATTAATCTTTACCTCCATTTAGCATATCCAGAAAACATATTTAAGTATGTAATCCAGCACTAGCCAAACAACCCACTTAGTGCGATGTTCTGGAAAGCGACACAGAATCAGCCATGTAATCACAGCCACCAGCACACACAAAATATCACTTTCGATTATATGCTATTCCAGACATTTTAGCATACTCACATATATTAAGCACGAACAATCTAGATTTTTACTGCTGAAGGATATTGAGGCAATTTCATGATAAAAATAGTAGAAAGATATTCGCCTTTATAAATATTTCAAACTTCACATATATCCACAAAACATTCTAAAGTATTTCATCCAACACCATGCCTACAAATGAATAAGATCGGCTTCTTAAAATGTGCAAATAATACCGACGGCACAAGTCCGGACACACACCTTTGTTCTGATGGGGTAGTCCAACTTTTTCTTTTGTATATAATGGATTGAGAATTCTAGGGAGGGGCAACCAGGTCAAAATTCTAATCCGTTTGTTGTTTATTCTGCTGTTGTTAGATTACCTCTCGGTAAGGTGTATACATACGTTGTGTGGATCGAGCCATTAAATGTTTTAAATGGTGACCTAAACGAAGTACCATTGATCATTTATCTACCTTATCATCTATAGGAAAAAGAAACTTTGCAGCTTTTATTGATTTTAGAGGTATACTGATGGAACAAGACTTGGAAGGGAAAATGTTGAATGCTATTAAATCATTTTATTTTTTAGTATATCCTGTGAAAAAATAAACAACATGTGCAAGGAGTGGTTTGATGTCGCAGTCGGTCTTAGACAAGGGTATTGTGTTTAACTGAGCATTTTTGGTCGTGTTTTTCAATGAACTATATATGTATAATGTCCGGGCAGGCCTTGGTTAATTGTGCGTCGGGCAACCGCCTTTTTAATTTGCTATTATGCCTATGTCTTCAATACTTGGACAGCTGCTTAAGTGGGTAGACCTTTACATTATGCAGTTGATCTTTTGATCTTGACTTTTGACAGACAGACAGTATATTTTATTGACTTAAACTGTACAATTTCTAGTCATATCAAATATAAACATTTCAATAATTAATCACATGATCAAGTGAAATTAAAACAAAATAAATTATACATTGATTCATATCTCTGAAATAATAACATGGAGGATGGACCAAAAAAAAAAAAAAAATGGAAATAAGAAGACTACATGATTGAACTCTGATGTTGCATAGCCTCATAGATATATTTACTAAATTTAAATATAACTTTCTATTGGTGAAGACATTTAACTGAATGAACTTAAACATACTAGGATGTCTTATGTAATAGTTATTAATATACCTTTTCCTGATATGTTCATATGCAGGACAAACTAAAGCAAAATGATATTCGTCCTCAATATCCCTAGCATTACAGATT